>JAOANK020000084.1:587272-597547 GCA_026257165.2 Telfairia occidentalis
ATGAAAATCATTTACTACAATATAACTACATTTCAAGGCAAATAGAGCATAATTCAACTAGTTAAAAACATATTTTTCTGATCAAGAGGTCACGAGTTCGAATCCCTCAATTCTCACATGTTGTTGAACTAAAAAAAACACATTCAAGAAAGTTATTGTGCTGAAATTTTGATTAAAAAATAAATAAATAGACCAAAAAATCACATTTTGAGAATACATAAACTAAAAAGTACATGGTTGAAAGCTCAAAATACATGAATCAAAATAGATTTTTTTTAGTACAACAACATGTGGGGGTGGAAGATTCAAACTCATAACTTTTTTATCATAAATATATGTTTTAATTAGTTGTAATCAAAATAGAGTTAGAATAATACAAGAACCAAAATGAAATATACAACCAAAACAGTATTCAAAAACTAAAAAAAAAAAAGTATTTAAACCGTAAATAGTCTAAAACATGGCGCGAGTCACCGTCACTGTCACGTGCTTATCACTCGAGATCGTCTCTCCTTTCCGGCCACGCGATGATAAAAATAGAATAAAATTTCAGATTTCAGTGTTTCAGTCTTCAGATCACCGACCAGAAAAATTGGAAGAGCCTATAGGCTCCAAATTTGTGATCGCTGAACCTCGCGGAAGGGAAAATGAAGTTTCTCTTTTCGTTCTTACTTCTCACTGTTACTTCTCCCGCTGTATTTCACGTAGCAGCCGCTCGAGGCCGCCTCAACTGCTCCATTTCGCCAGGTTTCTGCTTTGCTTTCGACGTAGTTTTCTGTTGCTTTGTTTATGTATGTGCGAATGCGATGCTTTCTGTTTGGTTGCTGAGAAATTAGAATGATTGCGTAGTTGATGATTTTGAACTAAAGAAAGTACTCCGCGAGTTTGGAATCAGTTTTTTTTCTTTATATTCATACATGACATTCTAATTTTCTTCTGTAATAGTTGAGGCGAGGAAGGAATTAAGTATGAACCAAAACGTTTTGTCGCTCTAAATTTTCTTTTCCTTCTTCGTTTGCTTTGTACCTTAGATTGCGCGTCTCGGACTTTGGATTATTATGATTGATCGTTTGGATTGAACTTGATTGTCTTTTTAAATCGGTGTTCAGTTCCTCTTCCTTTATGCAGTAGGTTTTAATAATAGTGCGTATGGCGTTTTCTCGTCCTAAATTTTCCTTTCTTTTTCCTTTGTTAAGTACCTTAGGTTGTGTGGATCGGATTTTTTATTATTATTTTGATGATTGAATTGAATTCAGATGTATTTTTTAATCGGTGTTGTGCAGTAGGTTTCACTAGTAGGGCATATGGCGATGGCGGTTCTGCTAGATTTTTACTCGAGGAAAAGAAATCTCTAGTAAGGTAGCTAGTCCATGGAGACTTCCGATATTTTGAGGTTATTTTAGTTTTATTTTCTGTATGTTATTTTGAGGTCTGAAAGATTTCAAAATTTTATTCAGTAACAGCATCATGCAAGGTTATATGACCAATAAAGAGCTTGAGAAGGCCGTTAAAGCTTTTGGTCAAAGATGTAGTAAGATTTCTAGGATATACAGGTAATTCTTAGAGTGGTGATTTCCTTATTACCATCCCAAGAAGGCCTAAATTATATGCTGATTTTTCTGTCGCTTTCCTCTTCTCGCTCGTGAATGCTTGATCAGTATTGGAGACAGCGTGCAAGGGTTTCCACTGGTAATCATTCCAAAATGTTAGTTCGTTTGTTTATTCTAAATCTTCCCTCCCTATTAGCTATACGCTTTTAAGTCAAAATTTGCGATATCTGATTATGTGCTGTCATCTGATTGGTAATAGTGGGTAATGGAAATTTCTGACAAGCCTGGCCAGGAAGAAGCTGAACCTGCATTTAAGGTGAATGGCCTGCCACTTGCATAATTGTCATATGTGACTTTCCATCCACACAGCTTTAGTTTGTGAATTTTTTTCTCTTTAATGATAAACAATTCAGTTACGAGTCTTCAAGGCCATCTGCAGTATTTTGCTTTATAAACTGACTTATATGATTAATAGTATTTACTCTAAATGATTTGCGTTGTTGAACACAATTTCTTGAGAAAGGTAAACTGTCGGATAGATGAAATGCAGTAAATTGAATGGATCCTTGGCAGTTGAAGGAAAAAAAGGATTTTTATTTGTTAAGGAAACATCGCTTCTAGGGGGGGAAATCATCTCCTGCATGAATGGTAGATAATTTGAACCATGAAATTATAAAAATTTTAAAAAATACTCAATTTTATGTTGTAGTAGGTCCAAATACACTAATGTTTTCTCATTAAAAAGTGGCTTTTTCATAATAAAAAACATTAGTATTGCTGATATAGTAGATTCTACGGGACTATATGCAATGATTTAGTAAAGAATATACTGCGTCCATCTCAGATTTCTTATTTATTAGTCATTCCATTTCCAGGTCCACTGTTGATATAGTAGTGTTGCTGTCTTGTGCATGTTAACGTAGTTGATCTTTGACTGAAAGTACTATTTCCTATTTATTAGTCATTCCATTTCCAGGTCCACTGTTGATATAGTATTGTTTTCTGTCCTGTGCATGTTAACGTAGTTGATCTTTGACTGAAATTACATTTAAAAATGAAAATATGTCCGTTGATTGAGTGTCTGTATATCCGTATGTCTGTCCCAAGTGTAGAATTGAATCAAAGTATTTTTATAAAATTGTCTGTTTATGATTGGAGCCAGATAACAAGACTTAAAAATTATATTGAAAGATGAAAAAAAAAAAGACAGTAAGAAACTCTCATGTAATTCAAGATACTTGGACTCTCCCCTCTTGAGCTCGAGACTAAACCACTACAATATCGACTCCCTTCTCTATGTCCAACCTTTCTACTTATAACAATTATTCCTTAAAAAACTCCTAACAAACTACCTTCCTAATTAATTACCATAGAACCCTCAAGTCCTTTCGTTATACTAACTCAAGGAAGTTTGTAATGATTTTATTTGATATTGCAGTACATTGGAAATGTACATGGAGATGAACCGGTTGGCCGTGAGCTTCTTATACGATTTGCAAACTGGATATGTGATAATTACCTAAAGGATCCATTGGTAACATATATAATTTTTATTTTCCTTTACATATAATCTTCATTCTCATACATATGAACGATTTCTTATGCCTTTATATCATACATATATATTATCCATCTCGATTCTTCAAGTCTTTATTGTTTTATTCTTTCCTTATTTATGCCATGTCAATAACCTAGTTACATCTATGTTTGCATGTGACTTATTTATCTTTAAAAAACTGCATATTTTTATGCAGCAATGAACTATCGTGGACCAGAAAATTGAAAGGTTTCAATATGACCTGTATCAGTTTTTTTGACTGAGTCCCTTATCATGGAGTTGGTTAATTGTCGTAACTACATCTCCAAACGTCACTATGGCTTCTTTTTTTCCTTGTGTTATAATTCCCAGATTTGAGAAAAGTGATGAACTTACACTTCTAATTCAAATAGATTTTTTTGTGTTCTGATTTCAGTATTATTATTATTATTTATGTTTTCTAAGTTAGCACCTGTATATGTGCGCTCTCTACTCTAACATTCCCAAACAATAGCATATTTATATAGTTTAAGGATCTTGCCCTCCTCTTACATATGGCAGTGCCCATCAGCAGTAGTTGAAAATGTCTTGCAGTGAACAACTACCAAGCAACCAATCAGAAATTTAGGAATGCTTCATATATCCTGTCATATGAAGGATATTCAGATGGTATGAAGTAATCTTTGGATACGTGGCGTTTTTCCAGAAATTTACAGTCTCTCTAGATTAAGAGGAACTTTTGGACTAAGAGATCGAGGAATAGGTCCCCTTAATCTTTATGTTGAATGGCTTCCCCTTGTCCCAACGGCGCCTCTAAAAGATTTGGAGGCTGCTTTACTGTGGCCTCTTTGCATTAAGATCAGAATTTATGTTTTTAACTCAAGATGTGTCTTCCCTCATATGGACCGATTGCAAAGTTTTACAGAAGGTGTTGATCCCCAAAAAATATGAAATTTCGACTTTGGATCTTAGCTTGGGTGGTATGGTGTAATACTGAAGGCAGAGTTCAAAGAAGGAACCCTTTTATTTACTTAAAACCGAATTGGTGCTGTCTATGCAAAAAACCAGTGTTACAGAACTGCTTTTCTGATTGATTATAAGATGCAATATTTGATTTCCCTCATGTAATTTGTACTATTACAACTTTTGTCTCACTTCGAAGTTCCAATTAATTTCTGAAGGCTACACTGATTGTGGAGAATGTTCATCTTCATATACTTCCATCTATGAATCCTGATGGGTTTTCTCTTAGGGGACGTAATAATGCAAACAATGTTGATCTAAACAGAGATTTCCCCGACCAGGTACATTTATTAACGACCTCATTATTATGTGCGAGTAAATTTAAGTCTTAGCAGGTTTTCCAACTTTTGTTTAAATTCAAATATTATTGCATAATAGGTTGTATTTTGCAAATGCATGTTATTTTAACCCAAGATTAGATGAATTATATCAAGTGGAAAATTATGGGATATCGAATTCCATAAAGCATATGTGATTAAGAAGAACGTAGTTTATAGGAAAGCTGTGCGGAAGAATTAGGTTTTTGAGATGTTACAAATTTAAAATCAAGAGATTAGGCTCTTTCTTGCAACTGTTTTGCATCTGTACTCCCTTTTTGATCGGGCTCTTCTTTTTGGTGATCCTTTTTCCTTTATTTCTTTTCTGTGGTTTTCCATTAAAAAACTAAGAAATAATAGGATTAATAATCTATTCCAGCTAGTGTTATTTGCCCAGCTTATTGATCTCAGATGCCATATGTGCTTGCTTGGATATGAAAACCCATTTCCAATTTAATATATGTATATACACATATTTTCTTATCCTGATTATTGCTTTTGTTTGTTCATCTATTCTGAAGATATCAAGAGATTAGGCTCTTACCAAAATAAAATGGGATATTAAGTGTTTAAGCTGGCATATCTGCATACCTTAGTGTGCTGTACGCAAGTTCATAAAATCCTCTAAGAGAATGCAATATCTTTCCTATCCCCGCATCTCTTTGCATTTGCTTGAAAAGTTTGAAATGGGGGCCAATATATGAATAATTTCATTATATGTTGTTTCCCAGTCTTTTTGTTGCATACTCTTACAGGTTTTGTTACCCAAAATGTACTCCGGAGTGATTTTCCCTTTCTCACATCAATGTCCCAGTGAACAACACTACCAAATTTTTTATTGTTTGATAAGATTTAATTGTTTTTTTCTTCTGTCGATAAGATTAAATGATCAATATTGGCTAAAGACTATCAGACGCAATAGCTGTTTATTATACATATATTGATTTTAATTATAATCTTCATTTTATTTTCCAAATCTAAGATTTTGGATGATTGTGTGTCTTATTTCTTCCTCTACGCTGTGATTCCTTTTCTGTCACTGCGTCTGGTTGGATTTACTTGGATTCTCTTGTTGTCGTTATTGATGTTTTCTTTTTCCTGGGATCAATTGTTTTTCATTATAAAATGGCCAAAACCAATTCTATGATGTTATACGTTTAAGCAGGGATTAACTGTACATTTAATGTCAGTTCTTTGTCATCAATGATGATGAGTATGCACGACAACCTGAAACAAAAGCAATTATGAAGTGGATGAGAGATGTACATTTCACTGCCTCTGCCAGTTTGCATGGGGTAATACCTAAATTTGTCTTTTTCTACAGCTTAAGGAAATCTTAACACTTCATTGATTTCTATATCATCCCCTAGTCTTTTTTATTTTCCTTTTAACTTCAACATGTAGGAGTGGAGATTCGAAACCACGACCTTTTAATCCATCCCCTCATTTTTCTAATTAGTCATTCTTTTAAATTGTGGAATAGTATTATTTGAGACATTCTTTATGCATACTCTGTACCAAAAGAAGCCCCTTATGAGAAACAAGAAATTTAGAACCTTATGACGGAGCCATCCTTTATTAAATTAATTCTTTTCCCCACAAGTAAAGAAAATAACGAAGAACCTAAGAAAATGTCTGGGTGTTATTTAATATATTGTTTGCATCTCCTAGAGATGGACATCTTCATTTTATGTTCTAAGTTTGATAGATGAATACTGATTTGAGAAACACATAAAGAAGTTTTGTTGCTGTCTTTCCTCATTACAGGGTGCACTTGTTGCAAATTACCCATGGGACGGCACAGCAGATAAAAGGTGATAATTTTACAATTAGAATTTTTCCATCATTGCTGGAAAGATTTCTTTCTTCTCTTTCATTTTTCTCCCAGAGTTGCCACATTTTTTCATGTTTTATTTTTTGTGTCCATATATATATATATATATACTGTTGCTCCAGTGACAAGGACTAATAATAGAACAAGGGCTCAGATCTCATTTCTTTATGATTCTTGTTTAATTATTCCTCAGTATGTGTGTGTTTTGTTAACATATTTGTGTATATTTTTGCTATTTATTCTATCATCATTTGTTCTCATTCGTTATCCGTGTTTTATGTCAATTTAAGACATCATGCGGAATTATGATTGTCTTATGTCTTTGGCACTTGATGAATTGGTTTGCAATTATGTTGATGATACACGACCATAGCTACCTAATTCTGAATTAATTTCCACTTTAAGAATTAGAAAAGTATTAATGAGAACGTAACATTTTTGTTTGGTCCCCAAAAAGACTAATGAGGTGAAAACGATCGGATTGGTCAGTTTAAAGATGGCCCCATATATGGTGGTGGCAAAAGTTGTTGGCTGAACTAAAACGATATTGTCAAAATTGTTATAGCCTATTCCATTATGCCATTAGTATGGGGCGATGCCTGATGCCTGGCTGTGATGAGTATGTTATCAAGATAGATGCAGCAGTGCCTCATCAGCTTTATTGGCATTTTCTGAGTGGGAGTTAATATTTCGGTTACTTGCTCTCTTTTCACATTCTAAAATTTGATTTTTCAGGAAAGATTACTATGCGTGTCCTGATGATGAAACATTCCGATTCATGGCCAGTGTCTACAGTCGCTCACATCATAACATGTCTTTTAGCCAGGAATTTCAAGGAGGAATTACAAATGGAGCTTCATGGTATTGCAATGAATGCTTAGAAAAATGATGTTTGAAATCACATTGACGTGTCATGGTTCTGAAGTTAGTGTATTATTTTCTCTTTTAAAGTACTTTTTAGAATTTACACAAGATTGCTGCAGGTATCCCATATATGGTGGCATGCAAGATTGGAACTATATACACGGTGGCTGTTTTGAGTTGACTTTAGAGATTACAGACAACAAATGGCCGCCTGCTAATGAGGTTTGAGCTGAGTTCAATCTATACTTGCAATCAAAACGAAGAAAAGAACTTTAAGTGTAAACATGGTATTCTATTACTTTCGAAGAAGTAGATGTTTAGAAAGTATCAGTCGTTGGTATTTCTTGCGTAGATTTAGTGGCCTTTGCCTTTCACATGACTTCCTTTCATCTGATAACTATCCACTAAATAATTTTCCTCTTTGACATAAATGCAGCTTGCTACCATTTTTGAGTATAACAAGTTGAGCATGCTAAATCTCGTAGCAAGCCTTGTTCAGGTACGCCTTAGTTTGACTTTCAGTTGCATTTGCCATTTGAATGTAAGAATATAGCATGGATTTCTCTCCCCTTGAATTGGTTACCTGTGAAAGAAATTGGAAGATCATTCAATGAATTTAAGAAAAGGTTGAAGACCTTTGTTTTTAGATATGTTATGAATCATTAATATATTCTCCTTGAATTTTTTGAAATAAGTTCGTCTACTAGATTAGAGATCTATCATGATTTATGACCTTATTCTTTTCAGACAGGAATACATGGAAGAGTTTTTTCATCAGGGAATGGAAGGCCCTTGCCTGCAACTATTACACTCAAGGGAATAAATTACTCGGTACATTTCTTTTTGGATAAGAAGCAATTTCATTTTATTACGCAATTATTTCGGGGGTGGGGGGATTTATGATTTAGCTTATAAGATCTGGTAAGTTTTATCAGAAAATATGCTTTGCTTTGTCTGTATATTGCATTTGATCATGCATTTCAATGAGGTATGAAAATTTGATTGCCTTTAAATCTCGCCTCACATAATCACATGAATCAGGTTTTGAAATCTCTCATAATTAAACTAGATTTAGACCAAATCACTGCAAAGAAAAAATTGCATATACTAAGAGGTGAAGGATTAGTTCAGATGATATTAAGAACTTGAGAGGTGAGAGAAAAAATTTGGTTGAGATAGGTTTTAGTGGTTGAGGCGGATGGCATTATAGTATACAAGAAGATGATTGAATAGTGGTGATGGCCATTCTGATGAAAACGGAAGATGGGAAAGTGGATAAGACATTCAAGAGAAGGAAGGATAATGAAGGGAGGAAAGAAATATTTAGTGCCATGGGCAGCTGATTTGAAAACAATAACAAATATCTTGGGTGTAATATATCTTATTCCTTGTGCTGCTCGTTTTAATTGGCAGGCATTGAAAAAATAGTCTTTATAAAACATAGTAAAAATGCCCCCAAAGGGTGATCCCGTAGGCAAAGGCACACGGTCTCTCAGTAACACTTACTTAAAACACTGTAAAAATAGATTAATGTGGGTATCTACTGAATGTTATTTTGTCTAACATGATGAAACTGTGGAGAATCCAATACACCTGTGATGATATTCTTGTTAAAACTTGATCAATAGGCCATTTTTATTCAAAATTAAGTGATGGAAAATCTGTAGTTGCGCATCCGTCGTCTTATATAGGCATCTTTGAATTTTTCCATCTCTTCAATTGTTCTAGTTTTCATGAGAATGTAGTTTTTTTCAGCCCTCTTCAATTGTCATATTTACAACAACTCGGCCTCCTGTATAAAACTGAAATCCTCTCCACTGTTTGTTTTGTTTTATACTAATTTGATATCGTTATCATAATATGTGAATCTCACTTCCTTTTTAAAATCATAATCATATGAGAGAAACAGAGAGATGGTAGATAGAAAGAAAAACAGTAGAGAGAATTTTCACTCTGGCTTAAAATCTACCTTTCATTGGTAATTTCTTAAGTTTAAATGGACAGGTTGAAGCTAGTCAAACATTTGGAGACTACCATCGGTTAGCTGCACCAAGACAGAAATATGAAGGTAAGTGCCTCTAACCGTTTAAACTGTTTTTTTTCCCTTAACTTTTACTATGTATTCATGATCTTGGTCAATCATGTTGAAATTCTCAATGTGATGAAAGTTTTTAAACATAAGGACGGTAGGTTAAGATGAATTTCATAGTGCATTTACTTGAAACTTTGGTCATGATTTAGCCTTGTGTTAGAAAATTTCAAAGAATTCTAACCCATGGCACAACATTTAGAATGCGTTTGACGTGACTTTTAAAAAAAAAGTTTTTAAGTGAAATGCTCATTATAAGCATTTTTGGATGAAAATTAGCTTAAAGCTTCATTTAAAAGCAATTTAAGTTATTTTTATTTATTTTTAGAATATTTCAAACTAACTTTTAATTATTAACATTTTTAAAATACAATTTTAATTAGTTAATATCACTCTTCAAAATTTTAACCAAACACTATATATTAAAACAAAATCATCAACATTGAACTAAAAAAAACAAAAAACAAAAAACAAAATCATCAACCAGCAATTTAAAAACCATATGAAACGCACATTTAATGGAACTCTGATCTATGTTATTGAGTTTTTCCATAGAACTCAATTTGTCTGTCTGAAGAAGACAATTGTTTTTCCAAGCTACCTTATTTGCCACAAATTCCGTTTTGTTTTTTTGTTTTTTCCCCCTCTCGGGGCAGAATTTTGCATGGAGGAAAAGTTACCCTCTTTAGGAGTACGAACAAATACCCAAACAAAAACTCCATAAAAGATCAAAACTCAAAACTGAATGATAGATTAAAAAAGAAAAATAACAAAACTATCCACTTTGAATAGGAAAGAAATGATAAACCTCTGCACAAGTAGATCTGAAATTCAAACAAGATGATAAATGCACCTAAGGCTAAGGTTCTGGGAAAAATTTTGGGTCTTCAACAAACCTTAGAAAAACCTCAACAATGCCAGATTCTTCCTGACAAGCTTGCATTGCCAATCTTTCGATATTCCTGCACTTCCTCAACCCTATCTGATTTCTTTACCGCTATTATCGAGCCAATAAAACAATCCCTTCTGATATGCCGGAACGAAAAGCCCCTAAAGTCACC
>JAOANK020000084.1:597834-609650 GCA_026257165.2 Telfairia occidentalis
AAAGTCACCGCCAGAAATGTCACCAAAGAGTTTAAAATTCAAATAGAACTCAATACCTAAAAACAATGTGATTGAATGCTTCAAAATTTTCTTTTTTAAAGGAAACTGAACTTTCATTGAACAAAGGAAAGAATTCAAATGCGTACAAAAAATAAGTCCCACAAAAGGAATCCAACTGACTAAGAAAAGGATTTCAATCCAAAAAAATAAGACACATCTGATAATTACAAAAGAGTGGCACATTGCGACCCACAAAGAAGTGTTAAACCTCACTAACCGACTTTTCGCAATTTCTAAAGATCCTACCATTTCTCTCAAGCGAAATGGCCCACAAAATTGTGCAAACACAATCCTGTCACAAGAATCTACCTTTATCCCTAAATGGAGGATTAAGAATAGACTCAACTAGAAGAAGTCTAAAATCAAAGAAACTATCCAAGCGAATCCCAAAAGCATTCCAACACCACTCTGGGAATAGGTCCAAGGGCATGACCAAAGAAGGTGGTCTTCCAGAGCTCCATTACTAAGCTAGCTACACTTTAGGCCTAGACACCATAGAAGAGTGTTTCAAAATGCAATCCATAGTGTTAATTTTACCGTGAAGAATGTGCCACACAAAAAAATCATACTTTCTTGGGAAACTTTAACTTCCACTGAGAGGCAAAGACTGAGGCACCCTAGGTGGGAAACTACCCAATAGGGAAGAGTTCATGTTCTACACTACAACCATCTACGGTTTAAATTTCATCTTCCACCCACAGAAAAGAGAAGAAAAAATCAAAGAGAAGAGAGGGGAGATGGAGAATTAGTTTAAATTTGTATATAGAAAATAAAATTTCGGGGCACCACTCGAGCAATTATTTTGAAGAAATTACAAGGGCATACAAAAAGTAAGCTTGAAAAAACAAAGAGGTTGGTTTTATTTATTTGGATTGAAGACTATTTCTATAGTTAGAGTTAGGCACCGCTGTCCTTTTGTCAGGGCTTTTTTAATTTTTTTTATACTCTCGTAATTTCTCCTCCAAACTTGTCTTTCCTGTTTGAACCAAGTGTGACAAATTGTGTGTTTATTATTCTGAAGTTGGGCAGAATGGTGAAATATTGTTTTTTGGTGACAATTTGGGCATGACAAAAACTGCAGTAATTGCGAGAATGGAGGGGTACAAGTCGAAGAATACAACGATCTGGTTGGAAGAGGGAGCCACGTCTCTGGACTTTGTTATGGACCCAGAAACCACAACCACCAAAGGCAAACCAATGCTAAACAACTGCGACTGCGACCGCGGCAACACCCTCGACTTTGTAGGCTATATTTGGGGACACTACCTTCAGGCCTATATTTTCTTGGCGATTATTTTACTTTTTATTTGCTTTTTATTCCAGAGGAGAATCAAACTTAGACTTTCCAAGCAAAGATTAGTCGCATTGCCCAAGAGGGTTGTGGTCTGACTCTGACATCCTTTTGTTTAGGTTAGTTTCAACCCCCCCTTTCTTTTTTACTTATTTATTTATCTCACTTGACTTTTCATCACTAGAGAAAAAATTATTGTAAGCACAACAATTTCCAAGGCTTTAATTCTAGAAGTTTAGAGACCAAAACTATTTTCCTTTTTTTTTATATAAGAAACGATGACTAAAACTTATAACTTAAACTAAATTTTAACCTACTAAGTATGAGGGACGAGCAGAACAATCGCAACACAACCGGAGGTTATTTGATGGTTTTGGGGATTCTATTTTATTTCAGCACTTTCTTGGTGTACAGTTCTCTCTCCTTTCAATCCTTACAAAGTCTAAATGATCTTTCAGCCTCATGGTTGAACTAATTTTAATCCTCCGTGGTTCCGCCACTCCCCCAAAAAGTTAATAGGTGCTAGCAATAAATTCAGATAGAAATCCCAATAGTTTTTACCTCCTTTTCATAAATTCCAATGATGTATTAATAAAAGAAAGTTAGTCAATGAACCAAAGTTGAGCATCGCTCAATTGATTAAGATATAACTTACCAATCAAGAGGTCATGGATTTAAATCCTCCAATTCCCACATTTTGAACTAAAAAAGAAGATTAGTCGGTGAATGCCACGGTTCTATACCTGGCAGCTTCTACATTCTACAATTAACAAGCAATCAGAAGCACTAACTTTGAATTAACCAGTTCTCCTATTAAGAAAGTTCTGGTGTAGACAATCGAAATTATGACAGGCAAACAAGTGAAACTATTGTTTTTAGAAGCGCAAACAGATGCAACTAGGTAGTTGTGTTGTGTTTATTAAAATTTAAAGACGAAATAAAAGGCGAATCGTTAAAATGATGACCTGGATCATTGCGGCTCGATGGATTTCTCAGACAGCGGACGCCTCTTATTAGCAAGCATCTGCTTCGTTTTTTCAAGGACACCAAAAAATATAGCACCTCCTAACCCTATCCATAATACCCTTGGACCTATGCCCTGCAGCAAGGAATAAGAAATATTATGTAATGCGGCCACCACAATATGACTGTCTCTTCATAATTGTTGGATGCAAATCCAAAAATCTGCATACTTCTTAATAATCATTTATATATGGCTTCAAACTACTTTTAAAGTTTCTCTTTCATTCATTTAACGGTGTAAAACTATCAACCACATTGTTTATAGGGTCCTTTTGTGAGGGATATATCTTGTGTGCCTCTTCATCATAGAACTTGTTCGGTGATATTCAAACATCAGTCTTGACTTTCAAGTAGAACCGTTTGAATGGTTTAGGATTTTGAAGGGTATTTTAACTCATAGTTATTATTTATATAGAAAAGAAAAAAGCAAAACCATTATTCTCTTCCTATCAGTAGGAGTGAAGAATGAAGAACAAACCTTTAAAAAGGCGCGTGCTCCTTCTTCCTTCATTATAGTCCTACAACAATCACGAATACCTGTGTATTGGCTATTTGATCCCTGTGTGAAACAAGAAAAAATATATATATAGACGGTTTTCTACTGAATAAAAAGTTGGAATAGGTCATCAATCAATACCTGTACCATTAATCGGGTTTTGATAACGTCAAGAGGAGTGGTTACAGCCCCGGTAACAGCACCTACAGGAAATTAATTGTTAAAAAGGATTAACCGTTCGAAAAAGCAATAGAATGAAATCAAATATTTTTTTTTTTAGTTCAACATTTGTGGGGACAGAGGATCGAACCATCGACCTCTGTGATGGTAGTACAAAAAATAGTCATTGATGAGTTGCTGATACATCATAAGATTTTTTTTCCCTTATGTGTTAAGCACGAAATGCATGGCAAGACCTTTAAATCTGCAAATAGGTATCAGTCATGAATAATTTGAAATCATAAGGTGCACGTCATTGTGATGAATATTGCATACGTTTAGATACAGGAAAAAACTCCTGGCCTCCTACATATGAAGAGTACACGCCATAATTTGACACGGTAGAAATTTTGTATGCACTTCAAATACACGCAGTGGTGAAACAAGAACAAGATCTGCAGTCAATCGTTCTTGGACTAAAAGTGGACAGAGATATGAGTTGAATTCTTCAAAATCATTTCGCAATTTGTAACGTTCCATGGATAAACCAATAGAGGGGGAAAAATTAGGTGCTTTGAGTTTAAGAGGTAGTGAAACTTCAGTATATTTTCTCCGGAACTCTCAGGAAACACTTTGAACCAAAGAAGAGAAAAATATCATTCGATGACTTACCAGCAAAAGCACCAATTATAGCATTCTCGGGATCATCTGGGTCTCTTTGCGCCTGCATCAAGGTGTATTATATTGATTCTCTATAACAAAGTTGTAAATCAAACCATGAGAATAGTTAAGAGTTCAACTTAGTCTAAACAAGGAATGGACAAGTAGAAGTCAATATTGATTGACGGCACTATCCTATTGCCTAGTTCTCTGAACTTCCTGAGTGGAATATGTTGAACACCACAAAATCGTCTTATGGGATTCTTTTGATGCATTTATGCTGAAAGAAAGCGTTTGCTCCAGAATTTAAAAAAAAAAAAATCAAGTCTAGATTAGGTCCTCGAATCCATACAAGAACTTACCGCTAGCTTGTACCCTAGCCTAAGTTGTTCGTAAATGCAGAACTGAATGGCATCAAATGGCAAATCTCGCAATAAAAAAGATCCATATCCCTGAAACATCAATCAAAGAAACAGGAAATCAATCGGCTACCAATATCTAATCTTAAGAAATATAGACATATTTCCTAATAAATTAGCAAGACATACATTCTCTTGAAACAATAATGACATTGAAGGACGTTTGGTATAAAATCAAAAGCTTAACAACAAAGTGATTATAGTATTACCGCATAAAGACCTCTAAAACCTTCTCTTGAAACAATAATATGGACAGCATTCGATGCAGAAGCAAAGTGGCTAGTCTGCATCCTTTGCTTAACGACCTGGAAACAATGAACATATAACAAGCTCAGCAGGCATGGACTGAATATTGTAAGAGGGCAGCTAAACTGAAGTACCTCTGTTGGCACACGGATGAGCGACGAAGCCACACCTCCTACGACACCTGCAGTCTGTATGTAGCTTGAACATCTATTAAATTAACAAATAAAGAGCTCTATCCAACATTCTGTGACTGATACAATAGTTCACTCTAACGTATATCTTAAAAAGAAAGCCGCATGCAACCTGAATCCCTGATGGTATTATGTTACAAGATAGCAAAAATAGCCAAAGGGAAACCATCTCCCAGACTCGATCAATATTGTAAACTGAAACGTGGTTGGTGTTAAATCTTACCAAATGAGCTAAAGCACTGAGGTTTTCAGGGATAGACAGGAGCAATTTCTGCTTGGTAGGTTCATATACACCAACAAAAATGGCAGTGGCACTGCAAATTGAGAAATTACAGAACATTTAGCACATAGACCATATGATGAGAAATAAGAACAATTACTGCACTGCATTAAAGAACCAACACTGATAATTTTAACACAACTATTTCAATAAATTAATGGTTGAAATATAATAGGAAGCGACTCAATAATGCAGAATACAAAGCAAAAAAAGCTCCATGGCGCAATGTATACTAAAAGCAACAATTGCTGTTTAAAAAAATGGTTTTCATAAAAATGGCTGTCTTAACTCTGAGAGAATAAAAATAGTGTCATATTCAAATATGTGCAACCTAGGTCTTTTAATATAGAAAAAAAACCCATTACAAAATAAGAAAAAAAAAAGATATTGACAAGTAATGTTTACACACACACATCTATAAACATTAAGAATAATATTTACACATACATCTATAGGATCAACAGGCAGAAAATATAGCCATAGATACGGGCCATAATATGAACAAGAGAATAAGAAATTAAAGATTACTTAAAGGTGTCAATGCACAAATTACTAGAAAATCAGGTTAAAAAGACAAAACATTTGAAACGCGAGGCATTCTCGTCTTCCATACAAACTAATAAACTTTTTCCAGTTTCTCGTATGACATACTTTCATATTCAAAAGCACAATAGAAATACTTCTGTCCAGGCCAAAATAGAGCTCCAAAGTTGCATACGTTTATCCCAATTTCTAGCGGACGAGATGATGAAAAAATATCTGGAGTTAGGTACACTCACGGTAACATCCCAACAAGATTTGCAGCCAGTCCAGAATAAAGACCCTTCAGTACAATTTTTCCTCCTCCATGAACAGCCTAACAAAACCATTTTGGAATAATTCAGAATCCCCAGCTGCTTACACATTCAAAAACCAACATATGACAGAATAAAGCATGATGAACTTGTTACTTCAATGAGCATAAGATAATCAAATAGGCAGCCAGGTAGTGTTGATGACTTGAGCAAGGGAATCAAAACCTTCAGTAATACCATTGTACAGATTATATAACTAATCAATCCAGGACAAATAAACTTCATTAGTAGATCAAAAACTAAAAATATCATTTTCCAAGAAGTAGAACGTTTGAATAGACAAAATAAGAGCACGGCACTCAAAAATATTTAGTGAACGAAATAATTTATAAAAAAAATAGTACGGACCAAAAACTTGAGACTCAGAAGTTCTAGGAGCCTAAAAGACATTCACTTTCCAATCGGAAGTAACCTCCGCATATAAGCTACCTGTAGACGAGTTTTTATTGTATCAATTGGATATAGAGCAGCTTCTACAACGAGACCAGCAGCACCTCCAGCTATAGCACCTTCTGCAAAAGCCCATAACAAAAGTAAACAGAGAGCATATGAAATTGGAACACACGTTACATATTTCAAGCATAACAAAGAAAATCTTTGATAACAATTAACAACTTCAAACGAAGATAATAGTCGTGATCAATATAATGGTTTTTAAACTGTTCATAGTTTTATGAGATAATGTGATGGATGGATTAAACTTTTAAAAGCCTTGAAGACCAAAGGGCTTAAAATCCCTTGGATAGGGGTGGGAAGGAAGAGGAATGATTCCATCCGCCATTGGCATCATATAGATATTGTGTGTCAGGGGAGCTTGAAATAATACCTTCATACACAATATACATTGCAGAACGGATGTGTTGTTTCCTAGATGATACCATGTTTAGAAACTTGCAACATCAATCATGCACGCATAAAGCATCATGATGGCTCTCAGGGAGTTGGGCTAGTTAGTGACTTTATCGATCTCTATGTGAATTTGAAACTATAGAGGGCCTAGTTTTTCAAGCACTTGGTAAGCATATATATCGAAATATCGGCCAAATATATTGCCAATACAGGGTAAAAAAAAACTTTACCCCCCTATTTCCATATCCATAACCCGAATTTCTGGGGAAATTCAGCAATATTTAACACCTTGCCGGTAAGTTCTTGTTTTTTCTTAGAATGAGTAATATCTATTTTTCTTTATGATAAATAAAGAATTTTCTTGGTAAAGTAAATGAATGGACAAAAACGTTCAAAGAACCAAAGGAGTTATTCAAGTTCCTCTAACTGATGCTAATCAAAGAAAGCTTATAGTTACAGAAAGATCTATACATATATGCAAAGTTAGTCATCTTAAGGAAAAATATTTGTCCCATAAGCCATCAATCCGAATAATGCACTTCGGTGCTTGATAAGCAATGTACTTTATGAATAAAACCAAGATTTGGAACTTCGTCTCATCATTACCAGCTTAATCTACCCAGGCAGTCCCCACTTGCAGATTCGTGGGAGATAAGATTCCTAAATCTGTTTCACAAAAACATAATAATAGTAATAAATAAAGATTAAAAAAATTAAAAAATAAAGGATTCCTAAAACTTGATCTTATGAAATCCAATAGAAGTTTTCCTTTTTCTTTTTTTTTTCTTTGGCAGGAGTGCAGAAGGATATATTGATCAAGACACTTCTTCTGAAAAATAGGGTGAAACACTCGGCCAGTAAAATATTAGTACCCTTATTTTTACATATAACCTTAAATTTTACTTTCCCCCTACAGATATGCTCAAGTCGAGTAATCAGGTAATACAATGTGAGTTGAGCCTTGCTCCAGTACAGCCATCCTCTGACAATTCCCTTCCATTTTATATGTTTTTATTTTCATTCGACCATGTCTCTGCATTACGTGTGCTAAGATAAACTGTGTAGATTAGATAGATCAATCATTCGGAATGCTGAAAGTTTCCCCAACAAATTCATCCAAGGTTAATAAATTAAATAATACCTACCATATAAGGTACGTACAAAATCAAACTTCTTATCCTCTCCGACATTAAGTGTTGCAAACTTGATGGCCTTATTTTTAGCGTCATTCATCTCGTGCACCAACACACCTGTAAAATAAAGCATATTGTCATTGCAAAATAACCAGAAGCACAATGAATTTAAATGACTTTAAAAAATTAATAAGGTTGGATAAACTGTTGGAGCTTTGAAGATATGAATATCGGAGGCAAACAAAAATTCCACAAAGATCCTAGACCTGGAGCGGAAAATCTATTTCAAGTACTTAGAGGCAAGTAGTTCACTTGAAACACAAAATCAGCTACAAGATCTGACATGATTAGGTCGGGTGACGAAGCAGAATTCATGGACTTCTGAATTCTCATTAAGTAACGAAAGCAATGAGACAGCGGCTAAAAGTCTCGAAGTAATGATTTAGCTCTGGACGAGAATCAAGCCAAATGTGACAATTTGCAGTTGGATGGAGTTTGATTCTCAGTTGACTACTGAAAATAACTGAGAAACTAATGACCTTCAAACTGAAATATTTGAAACAGTACAAGAACCTCCAGCAAGGAACTTCGAACTCGTGGAAGAAGGTTTACATTCCATTACTACTGTAAAGTAGAAGTTCCTTCCCGCCGTACTATTCCTATCGAGAGATAACAAATTACTCCGGCAGCGCGAAACACTGACTACGCTACTCGACGATAATTTCGTCCTCTACATTTTCTGAGCAACCACGAAACTCAAGCTCATCAAAATTGTTCCAGAACAACTTCATGATGACTCTTCCTATCCATGCCAAGTAAAAATCACAACAACATTAACACGTTAAACTTTCAGATAATTGACGGCGCGATACGAAGTGAAATCAAGAAAAATCTCCGCATCGACAGTATCTCGTGTCAACATCAACAACACGCAATGGAAAAATCAATACAACTGTGAGAATGAACAGTAAGAGTAGTGAGAGTAATATGAATTGCTCTAGTGAAATTCCTGCTGGCAGGAACGGAGCAACCAGAATCAATGGCAGCTCGTTAGCTTTTCGGCGATAACAGGCAGCTAAACTTCACGATTTGTTACAGCAAGAAAGAAGATACTGAGATCAAACAAGAAAAAGAGGTCGGAGAAGAGGATTATCGTCGAAAATTACCAGGTGAATCTCTCATTCTGGCTGCTGCTTTCGGAGGGCGAAGACTCGGCGCGCCAAATCAATTCAAAGAAAGAGAGAGTATTGCTTTTCAGTTTTTAGATTGCTGGACTGGCTTCATGGCCCAATGTTTACATAAGATTTGTATTTTCCAGGTTAACCATGGAATAGTTTTATCAAAGAAGATGCTGTACATTTATACTTGCAGCAACGAGTAGTTACAAGAGAGATAGGGGAGGTTTAGCAGAATCGTGGGAAGGAACTGTCCAGCCCACTAAGTATATGGCCCAGTAACTGTTACTTATTGTTTACATTAAATAAAAAATAAATAAGCTTTAAATTAAAGAACTGAAACGATGTGGTTGACACCTTCTTCTCTAACTCCCCTCTTCAAACGAAAGGTACTGGAGCTGTGAGTACACTGAGTTTGCCACGCATAACAGTAAACTTGTTCTCATAAAGGAGTTTTGTTAATCCATCCGCAAGCTGATCCTCTGAAGGAACATGTCGAACACTCAGCAAATTAGATAAAATTTTATTCTTGACAAAATGTAAATCTAGCTCAACATGTTTGGTACGGGAGTGGAAAACTGGATTTGCAGCTAGAGATAATGCCCCCAAATTATCACACCAAATAACAGGTGTAGAGAAGGAATGATAGCCAATTTCTCCCAACAGAGACTGTAACCAACAAATTTCTGCTGCAGTATGTGCCAGAGAACGATATTCTGCTTCAGTGCTGGATCTAGCTACAACATGTTTTTTTGAAGACCATGACACAAGAGAATGCCCAAAAAACACACAATAAGCATAAATTGATTTTCTGTCATCAAGGCTACATCCCCAATCTGCGTATGTGTAGGCAAACAGTGATAATCTTTATGATTTTGGTAGAAATAAACCATGATGTAGAGTTCCTTTGAGGTACCTCAACACTCTTTTTATACCCTGCCAATGTATCTGAGTAGGTTGTTGCATATATTGACTCAACTTGTTAACAATATAAGATATTTCTGGCCTAGTATGGGTGAGATATTGAAGAGCTCCTATAGTACTTCGAAAAGTAGT
This sequence comes from Telfairia occidentalis, assembly GCA_026257165.2. Lineage (NCBI taxonomy): Eukaryota > Viridiplantae > Streptophyta > Magnoliopsida > Cucurbitales > Cucurbitaceae > Telfairia > Telfairia occidentalis. Next base: position 607,727 of record JAOANK020000084.1, read on the forward strand.
TGGATTAGACATAAGTTCTCCATCATTTGCTGAAAAATGTTTTGAAGTAACAGCTGGTGTTGAGCAAGGTTTGATATGTCTCATTCCAAGTTTGTCCAGTAAATCAAGTATATATTTTGTCTGACTCAAGTGAATCCCTGATGCATCTCTATGTGTTTGAATTCCTAGAAAGTAAGAAAGCTCTCCCGTATCTTTTAAGGCAAATTCCTTATGCAATTTCGTAATGAAGGAATTAATAGAATTAAGATTATTTCCAGTCACCAAAATGTCATCCACATATATTAAGACAAAGATTTTTACTTGAACTCCAACAAAGTAAAATAAGGAGTTGTCTGCCCTAGAGTTCTTAAAACCCCAGCTTGTAATGACACTTTTAAGACGATCAAACCATGCCCTTAGTGCTTGCTTAAGACCATATAGTGCTTTGTTTAGTTTGCATACATGAGTAGGTTTCTCTTTGTCAACAAATCCTTCTGGTTGAATCATATATACACTTTCTTCTAAATGACCATTTAGAAATGCATTATTTACATCCAATTGACGAATTTTCCAATCATTAGCAACTGCAATAGTTAATAATACTCTAACCGTAGATGGTTTCACAATTGGGCTAAAAGTTTCCTTAATATCAATACTTGGATGTTGATGAAACCCTTTAGCCACTAGTCTTACTTTATGCTTGTGAATGCTTCCATCTGAATTTTGTTTAAGCTTGAAGACCCACTTACATCTAACTAAATTATAGGTTGGGGAAGTAAGTATTAGAGTCCAAGTCTTATTTTCCTGCAAGTCTGTCATTTCTGCTTGCATAGCTTCCTTCCAGCAATCTGACTTTAAAGCTTCTGTCACACTTTTGGGCTCACATGTAAACAAATCTTCCCCTACTTCATGTTTAGCAATGTAATTAAATATCTTAGATTTAAAGATCCCATTTTTGGACCTAGTTTGCATATGATGAGTGGATTATGAGTGCAATTCTGTATTCGTGATAGTTTGTGATTGTGGAGCAAGTAAAGTAGTTGATTCTGAAGGAATAATTGGACTAACTTGATTTGACGACACTGAAATTACCAACTTAGAAGTTGTTGCTGCAGCAATTCTTTGAGATTGTTGCCTAGATGTATCAAGTGAATTTTCACCTCTGATTGTTGTAGTATTTATTTGAAAAGAAGGGAAATCAAGATATGTAATTATGATATCATTCGAATGTTGTTTTGAAATAGAGGTGGTAAGGAAACCATGTTTGAAAGGAAAATATTTTTCATTGATTACTACATGTTGAGAAACAAAGATTCTGCTAGTTGAACTTAAGCATTTATATCTTTTATGAGTTTCACTATAACCTAAGAATACACATTTAGTACTATGAAACTAGAACTTGTGTGTTTGATATGGTCTAAGATATGGAAAACAAGCACACCCAAACACTTTTAACAGTGAATAATCTGGTTTTTGTCTAAAGATTTTCTCCCAAGGTGATATATATTGTAACACAGGAGTTGGAAGCCTATTTATTGGATAAACAGAAGTGCTGAGAGCATCCCACGAAAATCTTAAGGGAAGTGAAGCTTGAGCAAGTAAAGTGAGTCCCATTTCAACTAGATGCCTATGTTTTCGTTCCACTATACCATTTTGTTGACTTGTATAGGGACAAAAGTGCCTAAATTCTATACCACTTTGGTTTAAAATTTAGTAAAGGATCGAAACTCTCCTCCACCATCAGACTGAAGACATTTGATTTTAAGATCAAACTTATTTTCTACCAAGGTTTTATATTGTAGAAACATAGAGAAGGTTACTCCTTTATGCTTGAGAGGATATATATGTGTAAATCTAGAATAATTGTCGACAAAACTTATGTAATAACGAAAACCAACAGACGAAACTATAGAAGATGGCCCCAAAAGATCACAATAGACTATTT
>JAOANK020000084.1:643230-654460 GCA_026257165.2 Telfairia occidentalis
GGAATCTTCTTCCTCCAGAATTCCTTGAGAGTTAGCCAGTTCTTGCAGAGATTTGCCTTAGCCTAAGCCTCGGACTCGCACAGAATTATAATGAACGATTTCTAGAAGATGGTGAAAAAACCAGAGGAAAAAACTGGTGAGACATTCACGGGAAGGCCTGGGGATTTATAGGGACCAGCATATCCGGACAAAAAATTGTCTACATCGTCCTCTCTTTTTGGGTTTTTACACGTGGCCAATCAAAACGAACGACGAATATCATTTTGGGCATTTTGGTAATTTCGTGCAACTCGGTGGTAGGGTTTAGTAATTAGAGCTGGCGACGTGGCGTGTAGTGATTAGTCAGTTTAAATATTGTCTGTGAAACGCGATGCAGGGAGGTGGAAGCGAGTCCAAAAGGCCGAGAAAAGGAGAATGGTCAAGCCAACTCCAGTTGACCGAGCAAAAAAATGATCTTATAAGATTACGCTACTTACTTCACAGTAAGTAGCTTTACTTAGCAGAACAACAGTCTTTTCAAACATTTTACTTTGTCCCCTCGACTTAGTCCAATATAATGGTCAAATTTTCCAAATAAATTACTTTTTGTAATCCGTTTTTCCAGACAATTGACGTTAATGGTGTGCACATATTTTTTATTCTGGGTAGTAATTAATCGTATAATTTAGAATATATGATTTTAAAACGGAAATAGAACTGAATTTTTACCTTTTCTAAAAAAAAACAGGGTCTATTCCATGTTTGGCCATCCAATTGAATCATGGGAATGGGCATATTCTCAAGTTTATTTTGTAATATATGTTGGAAGGGAATGAATCTAAAAGCGCATAGGAATAGGAGATACCCTAGTTGTTATGGGCATATGAAACCCTTCCAAAATGGATGGGTTCCCCCTTCCAAGTTGGCAATTTAGGTGCGTGTGTATGTGTATATATATATATATAAATATATATTGAATACTTCACCAATATGTGAGGGTGAAGAGTCGAAAATCTGACTTTTGGTCAGAAATATATACTTTAATCAATTAAACTATGCTCAAGTTCGTATGAATGTTTGAGATATTAGTTTTAAAGTAATTTCATGTTTATTTATTGTGTAAGTTGAGATTTTTCCTTTTAGAAAAATATTACATTGTAAATGAGTAGCTATGAATCATGGAATGCAACTCATAATGAAGGAGGAGATAATAGATATCAAATGGTTGAATTTTGATTAAATGAAGTACAATGTCATTTATGGTGTATTTGGGATATAATTATGGAAAAAAAATACTTTTGCAATGAAATTATTTTTTCTATGAACATTTTTTAAAAAATTAACCATTTAAATTGTATTTAGTATAGTTTCTAGAATAATTTTAGAAAATCAAAAGTGTGTTATGAAAAATTCTTTACAAATAAAATGGACTATAAAAAAATTGGATTAATTTAAAAATTATTTTTGAAGAAATATAAGAGAGATGAATTATCAAAAAATGAATTAAAAGTGATTAATCAAAATTACGTAATAAGAAAAAAAAACATATTTACAATTAATAATACCCCTTTTGAATGTAGTGTAATCAAATAAATTTATTATAAAAAATACTTTTAAAAAATATAAAATATAAATACTATATTTATAAAAAAAATGAAAAAGTGATTAAATTAAAAATCATGTGAAACATACCCTTATCCTAAAATAATAGGTTAGATTGCACACTATAAAATAATAGCTATCCTATATGCATTTTCACTAAATTTGATGTAACTAAAAAACATTTAGTGAATTAAAAATACAAACCAACTAATTTTGGATCAAAACAAATTTTAAGTATTTTACGTTATGCTTGATAACAGTTAAAAAAAAAAAAACTACTTTTTTATTTAAAAAACAGAAACTTGTTTGATAATTTTTAAATTTGGTAAATAATTGTGTGGTTTAAATTTTTCTTTCATTCATGTTTATAAATTATGTTCTCACAGAAGTCACTTGTATGATGAGAAGGACTTAATGGAAGATTTTTGACACTTTAAGGGTAAAATTGGAACTTTAAAATCAGGAACAAAATGTATAAAATTATATATACTTGGGGGACAAATCGAATGTCTACCCTAAAAAATATAACAAAATAAACAAGCCAAATATTAAACTAAATAAATTTTCCAATTTTATTTAAATAAATTTCTATGATCGTTTATAATGCTCAAAGCCTTTTAGGCTATCCAAAATATGCATATCATAGAAGTTTAGTGGACCATTAGCCGCTTGTTTCTTTCTTTATTATTTGGAAAATGATGGAAAGGTTGGAAATTAAGAGGATGATTTTTTTTTTTTTTTTTTTTTTTTAATAAATGATAGATAGGGGGATGCAATTTTCGTTTGGAACAGAAACACTTTTCAGCCATAAATTGTGTAGGTTGTAAAGAAAAGTAGCAAATTGGAACTAACAATTTTGGAGGGCGGCTCTCCTTTTTGACTTCTCCACAGAAAAAGGACTGTTCCAATATCTCTCTGTTTACAAATCCACCTTTTAAATTTCTTATCATTTTCTTCGGAGTTTTAATAAAACAACGCACTTTTGCCATCATGATCATATTTCAAATAATTAGATTCCCACTACATTGTTTGTCGTGTAATTAAAACATGGTGCACTATTTTTACGAGATTATTTTATATAATTACTTTAAAAAAAAACTAGAAAATGGTATTTAATGAGATATACTTAAATACATTATTATTATTTTTTAATTACCAAGAATTAGAACGTCTGTTGAACTTTTTATTTAGTCTTCTGGTAGCTGAATTATCAATTTTAAAAATGTAAATTGCATTATTAAGCAAAAAGAAAAAGGAGTGGTAAAATAATGTAATAGGACCGACCAAACTCTATTATGAAGCGGTTTAGGTAAATAATGAGAAAAAAGATGGACCATTTCATAATTAAATAAAGACAAATGAATTTTGTGTGAATGTGGAGGATTTCGCTTGTTCGGTCTCCATCGGCTGTATGGTGACATTCAAGATTGCTTACAACCAATGTTGATCTGTCACCCACGGCCACCGCGGGCGATTCTGTGCCACATGATCATGATCAGATGGATTAAAATAAACCCCAAAATCACCCCAGGGTCCTAAGACTCCTACCTGCAAACTAAGGGTGAATTTCAGATAATTTTTTTTTTGGAAGAAAATTCAATTTTACCCACTAAACTTGTGAAACTATATCAATTTCATAAATTAATCATTGAATACATATGATAATACTTCTTTTAAATAATATTCCAAAAAAACAGAATTCAATGTAGCACTTTTCAAGTTTAAGATTAAGATTGCAATATTTATTTAAGCTTTAAGTTTTAAATTAAAATTCTATGGTCAAAATTGAGACAGCTATAGGTCAAATTGATTTTTTTTCCAAATATTTTAAAGTGAAAATACTACTTTTATAATTACTTTTTTCTAGTATTTATAAAATTTTCAAAATAGTTTTTGATTTGTGAAGACTAATCATTTCTAAGATTGGTTTCAAACTCGCTTTAATTCCTATGATTAAAAATAGTCTTTTTACACACAACAAAAAAAAATTCGGACTAAAATGATAAGATTTTAGTTAAATTACTTATTTAATCTTGTCATATATAAATTTTAAATAATAAATTAAGATTAGAAATCTATATTAGTCGTTTTCTTTCCTTTCTTTTCTTTTCTTTTCTGCGAACATCCAAACAACAAAATTTAAATACATTTATTTCAAATTTGTTTCATTCCAAACAAGATGAAGAATTTAAAATTATTTATCGAATTTCAAATCATAAAATTTAAAATTATTTCTTCAAATTTCTTAACGCCAAACAGAGCATAAACAGAATGGCTTCCAAAGGAGTCAAAACTCAGCCACCAAATTGAGTGTTAATGGGCCCCCAAAATTGGGTGGTCCTGAAGACAGAGATAGAGCTAACCAGTAAGAAACAGTACAAATGTGAAGGAACTAAAAGTTTAGACCAAAATCAGTTGTTAAGGGCTAAAATGAGCAGTGGAAGTTTGAAGGGGAAAATGGTCTTAGATGAACAGCGAGAAGGACAAAACAAATAATTGGTACATGGAACCAAACATTAGGGTTTTTAAATAAGAAGACAGCATCTGTGGGAATGTGTGGGGACGGAGTGCCCAATGTTTTGGAGGGCAGAATTTGGAATTTCTGCAAATAATTTTAATGGCATTAAAATGAGGGGAATGCAAAATTTCCATCTTTGGCTCCAGTTTTATAAGAAGACTGCTCCGTTATTATTTATACCACCTCCTCCATGGATCTGGTAATCTTGTAAAATAGGAAATATTAAAATACAATGGGTTGAATTGATATTTTTTTAATCTCATAGTTAATAATCTATGGGTTGTAGATTCAGATATAATCTTTTATTGTATTGTAATACATTAGAAAAATGAATGTTTTTGTTTGGAAAGTAAATGTAGCCTTTAAGAATAGGAGCGATTGATTTGGATCAAGTGGATTTCATGAGTTCGAAGAGGGAAGGGCAACTTGGTGGCTCACATGCCTGTGCTTTGTTTCTTCTGTCGTGTTATGTACTTTTAAAAAAAGTAGTAGAAAACTTTAAAAAATTGCAAGTTAAATTATAAATTTAGTCATATGATTTCAATAGAGTTTGAATTTCCTTTATATGGTTTTACAATATTCAATTTAGTCTTTATAATTTGGATTTATTTTCGATTTTGTACCTATGATTTAGACTTAGTTTCAATTTAATGCCTAAAATATAAATTTTTTTAATTTGATTTCTATGATTTTTTATTTTTTTTAGTTCAACATTTGTGATGATGAGAGATCGAACCATCGACCTCTACTATAGCAGTACATGCCTTTATCCATTCAAAAAATTGTCTTTATCGTAATCATATTGTCATTTTTTTTCACTTAAATTTTTTTTATTTGAGTACTATATTATGTTACTATATTAAGATTTAGAGCAAGATAACAAAAAAAAAGAAAAATAAAATAAAATTCAAATGAGCAAAACATAATTTAGGAAAGACTTATGAGATTTAACTAAACTATAGAGCCTAAATCCAAACTAAACTCAAATCATAAGGAGGAAATTGAAACTTGTAAAACGGTTACGACCAAACTCAAACTAAGGACCGAATTCATAATTTAACCAAAATCGCATTATCAAACGGGGCATAGAATTGTAAAAATGAATTTCGTCCATTCGTTTAGAACATGAACAAGCACCTACACTTACATTAATATTCCAAACAGCGTCATGTGCCCATCATGTAATGTAAAACATGTGCCAAACAAATTAGTACTGTTATTTCATAATCATAATTGATACCTCAGTGAAAGAAAAATCAAATTAGTACAGTTATTTCATAACCATATGATTCAACCTGCATATGAACCGGATAAAATTAAAACAAAGTAAAAACAAAAACTTTCTCGTTCAGTAAAAAAAAAAAATCCACTTTCTTAACCTCAGTAACTATCTATGGTAACAATAATGGTGAGAGTGTTTGAATGTGGAGGATGAGCAAATGGCTGATGTTACAGCTTTACAGTGGCCGCTGAATCCACCTCCATCGCAGACAGCTCGACAGATAATGGCCACGACAACGACACGTCCACCAACGTTATAAATTAATCTGTCGTGGGATACTGCAAACACTAACAAAACTCTTTATTACATACGAGACGTCTGTTCCTTCCTTCTACTATTTCCTTCCCACGCTTCCTAATGCAAATACAAATCAACGATGGACAAGTACACAACAATAACAACAGTGTTTATGATATTTTTTTTCTGGAAGAGAGAACAGCACTTGCAATATCTGATCATGGAAACTATTTCCTTTTACCTGCACAGAAGTGAGCAGAGCAAATACTGTGCGATGGTGATTGCACATTGTAGTCAGTGAACGTGAAAAGTTTATTAGGTAAGATTCAATGGAAGGATGTCCAATTCATGGGTTTGGAGAAGGGAATACCATTTATAGAACATGAGCCATTTAAATGAACAGAAATACATGGTAGAAAGAAGTGTGACTAAAGTCCCGCGTGTAGAACACTGTGTGGGACGGAGTAGTAAGGGTCCTTCTCACTTCCTATAAGTCATCCGATAAAAAAGACTTACATAGCATAACTATTGATTTAAGGTCATTTGAGTTGAAATTAAGAGCAAATTTATACGGGTTTAAGCTTAAAATAATATCCTTTCTCCCCAAGTTCGAGTCTTTAAGCTATATTAGATATTTTGTACATTATGGCAAGAACAAAGTCTGAAGTCCTCAGATTAATGTAGCAAGATAATACAACAACATCCAAGGTATCAACATACTTCAAGAGATAATAGCCTCTTTTTGTCAGACAATTTTTTTGATTAAAGTTTGGCTGAGAAGATGAAATACAAGCAGTAGTCACTGACCAGGGTATAAATTCTGCATAGTTCTTAAAATAATAAACAAACAAGGAACAAAGACAGCTTTTCAGAAATATTTGGTTGCTATATTATCATATCTGCTATTTGTGAGGTTTCCCCAAAGCTCTTTTGGAGTCTGATAAGCATTTTCTTTTCCCCTTCTACAGTTGTTAGCTCTTTGATTCAATTGTTTCAAACAGTGTAAAGAAAAACATGTTTCCCATAACAGAGCCTGGAGAAATAACTACCATCATAACTCATGATAAACCATAAAAAGTGAATGTAGGTCTTCGAATAAAACTCAAAAAGTATGAAACAAATTTCAGTAGGAGCTCTTTACGTGTAATAGGCAGAAAAAGTCAAGAAAATGGAGGCAATCTCAGTTCACTCAGTATAAATACACAAAAGTAGTACAAAAAACTCTACATATTTCCATCCACATACCACAAATTCCAAGCCTTTTCCTTAACTGAGTTGCGCCACTTCTCTCTGAATGAAAGAAGGAGAAGGCGGCATCATGGTTTTATCTGTACCTTCAGCAAGTTCTTCTTTCACTGAAGCAAGTGGCCTTTCTGGACTATAATAACCCTTTGAGGTAGGAGTAGGAGAACCACCTGTGATAATCTTAGACGGGCTGGAGGTGATTGCCAGAGGGGAACTCGAACCAGATTTGTTATCTTCACTAAGCATCCGTTTACTACTGTCTGTCTCTGTTTGTTTTCTGTAAAACTTTTCTTGTACTATATCATATGAATTCCCAGTCCGTGCCTCTTGTGCCAGTGTACACCAACAACAGAAAAGCCATAGACTGCAGTCAGCCACAGCAGACTTGCCAAAACAAAAGTTATATGCTGGCAAATTGTACCTCTTTCTCATCCGTATCCGCCAAAAACCGCCGTAAAGTAAACCAAATACACAAAGAAGAATCCCAGTGACGGCCATAACTGTCCTAACAGTTTCGTTATCAATATTTACAGCAGCTAAGAGAAAAATCCAGAAAGGAGCCATACAGAACAGAATAAAGGTTGCAATATGGACATACATATTTCCAAAACCAAGCCTCTCCAAATTCCACCCAAATACACAAAAACTACAGAAAAGGGAAAGGTATGCTAAAGATATATCATCCCAAAAGTCAAGTATCCCACCACTCCACTGCGGGTTGTTCTCGATAATTCTGTGCTCACCTCTAGTAGCAAATGAATACATTTTCTCTAGTGATTTGAACCTAGAACGTTCTTGGTTACCAATAATTGTCTGATTCTGAAGCTGTGATTCCTCGTCGGTTTCAGAGTCATAATCTTTCCCCAAGGGGCTAATTATGGAATAGACGCCAGCAATGGCCGGTGCAGCAATGGCAACGGAAATGCATATTCCTACTCCTATGGCTGGACGCTGAGACCTCCTGTAACCCAGATTCAGACCACAAAGTGCATATTGAGCAAAGCAATTCACATTTAGGAGAATGACGACCACCATCATGTGTGTCCATTCATGAGGCTTGTAAGTCCCATCTTTGCAGTAAAGCTTTCTAAGTCTGGCAACATCTTCAGGTTTCCATCTAGATAGAAGTATGAGATGGTGGATTCGCTTCGGATGTTGATACAGACACATAAGGGTAAATAATGCATTCAGAATTTGATTGTTCACTTCAAACCAAACATCTCTTTGAGACTTTTTCGGCAATGCACCATTTAACATCCCAGTCATGACAAGGAACAGGATTGCACCTGAAACAGCAACAACAATGATCCAGATGAAAAGGGCCATGTTCATTGGGTCTCTAATCCATGTTTTGCTCATGTTCAAGAGGGAAACCCAATCAATTTTCTTAGAAAATACTCCATTTAGGCGTTCTCGGAAATGATGACCACTTGAAGAATGCACAGATCGCGAAATGTCGTCTTTCTCCTTCGCAATCTGCTGGAACCTAGCAGATGCTGAACCAAATTTGAACAATTTTTTCTTAATAGGAGCAGCAACCGCAGTAATGGAAATAGGGGATCTTCTTTGTGTGACTTCATCATGCAATAAGGTTTTTTGAAATGTAGAATCACTTTGAGCTTCTCCTTCTTTACTACAAGATACTTCTATTTCCCCATTGCCATTTCTATCGTTGGTTGAGGCCATTGCTGCAAAATGATTCAAACATTTTCAATCAATATCAAAACTGCTGCATCAGTTCACATAATCCATCAAATGGGTAGTAAGAGAAATGCTTTTGTATTCATAACAGCCAGGGTCAAACATTGGAAGTTAGTAACCAAGGGAAGCAAGCAATTCATTAAGCACAAGAAATGGGATGCCTACAAAACTGGAAACACGAAAGTTCAGAAAATTCCCAAAATAGAATTATCCAGTTTTATGATAAGAATTATCATCACATGCTCAGGGTGAAAAAAACAGTTAACGCATGACAGCTGATACTGTTGGCGAATGAAATCTACAGTCCAATCAAAAGCCAACCCAGAAAAAATAAATCAACTCTTCTAATCAAAACCTTCCCCAAAACAAAAAATGATCAAGAAACCCAATTCACTAATTCACCCAAACTTTACGTCCGATTCACACCACTTACAAGTTTACTAATAAAATACCAAAGTTCAACATAACTAGTTCGCCTCCTGAAGCAGTAGAAGATCCCACAAACTGAATGGAAGATTGAAAAACTTGTATACAAGACAGAGCCAATACAACATACCTAAAGCCTAAAAGTTGAAAATTAGCGAATCCCACAAGGATTCTCCCGAGAACAGATGAGTTTAATTATCCGATAACAATCAGGATCATCCTAATCATTAAGGTTAAAGCAGAGTGACCTGTTCAGCTCCACACACTGCAAAAGATGGCGTTTTGAGGATCGAGGACAGGACCCAGCTTCTTCGATAAACTGAGAGTCAAAAGAGAGAAGGCAATGGTCAAAGCAGAAAGCGAGCAGCGAGGGTGGGTGGGGGGCACAATTTCCCATTTGGCTCTGCAATAAACGACGCCGTTACAAGCAAGGCATCCTTTGACCCCATTGCCGTTCAGAGTTGGCACTTCGGCACTTGCAGCCAGCCAACAATTTGCCTCTTTCGTTTTTATTCTCTTCTTCTGATTCCGAATCCGTCATTATTGATATGCCAAACGTAGCCTATTGGCTTCGTTTCACACCTTGAATTAATTGGTCTAAATTATTGGTTTTGTGAGACCAAGCCGAGTCATTATTCGCACACCACCTTTTTCTTTTTCTCGCCCACCTTTCTCAACTTTTCTTTACATAATTATGTGGATGCTTTCATGCTTTGATTGTTATAAATTTGGTTTAAATTTCATTTTTATCCTTAAACTTTTAAGTTGGTTCTATTTTAGTCTTGAATTTTCAAAATGTTCATTTGATCTTCAAACTTTTAAGTTTGCTCCATTTTAGTCTCTGAACTTTCAAAATGTCTATTTTAGTCCATGAACTTAAAAAAATAATCATTTTGATCATCGGTATAGTATTATCTAATATTTATTTTTTCGATACTTGTATTCAACTTATGTGGCTTAAATACATACTCACGTTAACATATTTATTCATATATTTAAAGTTATATCATTAATTTATTAAAAATAAAATAAAGATTATGACCAAAATAATTACTTTTTGAAAGTTCAGGGACTTAAATGAACATTTTAAAAGTTCAAGAACTAAAATAGAAAAAAAAAATAAAAATTTAAAAACTAAAATGAAACAACTTTGAAACTTTGAGGACCAAGACATGATTTAAACCTCCTAATTTTGATTTTCATTTAATAAGATACTTTAAAATTCAGTGAATTAGGTCAATCAAATCAAGAGATTATTTTATAACATATTTTTTTTCATTATTAGTGATGCATTGAAATTGGACATTTCTATCCCATCATGTAGATATACGATAGTACAAAAATCTTTATTTGTTGAGGCCTTGTTTTAACAAGACGAGGGATTTTTGTTTAAAAAGAAGTCAAGAGTTTGTACTGTTTTTTTTTTCACCTTTTTTAAGCGAAGGAAGACAAAGACGATGGAAGAGTTTACTCAATCGCATAAAATTTCTCAATGGACCTATTTTTTAATCCCCTCTAAGGTAGATTAAAAAAATAGTCAATCTTCTTATTAGGATGCTTTCTCTAATAAGAGCTGGAGGAAAAAAAAAACACATGAACAACTTGGGTAAATTTTATAAATAATATTTTATGAAAATAGAGTAACTTTTGAAAAAAAATAAAATTAATAATGTAAAAATAATAAGAAAATATAAAAGTAGAGTAAGTTTAGAAAATATTTTTAAAATTAGGATTGTTTGGGATAAGTTAGAAATCGTGTAAGATGTATGCAATTTTGCTTTAATGAAAATCGTGTACATCGTACAGGATTTCCCCCTTACTTCACTCCACTTATTATTATTATTTTTAAATACATAATTCCAAAATTTATTTCTTTAAATTCTTTTTAAAATACATTGTTGATAAAATCTTGTCATAATTTTCAAATAATTGCTATTTTTACTTTATGATTAATTAATAATTTAATTGAAAGATTTTAGTGGAAACTCAATAATAAATAAAACTAAAAAATATATTTATTTCACTCAGTCATATTATGATTCCAACAACAAACGTCTCTTTCTCATTATTCATTTTTTTATATTATAAAGTTAAGATAAAAACCTAAAATCTTCTCTTGCCATTTTATCTCTCTTCTTTTGCTTACTCTTCTCTCTCTAATTTGTACTTCTTCCATAATCTCCAATGGCATTGGTGTCGAACTCCATTGATGATTTTATTGAGTTGTTATCAATAATCTG
>JAOANK020000084.1:696154-706773 GCA_026257165.2 Telfairia occidentalis
TTTTATTTTATAATTTTGTAATTTCCACATTTTGCTTTTATTTCAAATTTCTTTTTATTTATTTTAAATATTATAATTTTTCTATATTCGTGTTCCTGTAGTGTCTCGTTTTGATCTCCAATTTCACAACACTCATAATTTTTGTTCAATACAATGTACTTAATGATGATTTAAATGATTTGGGCACCTAAGCAATTTGAAGTTATAGATCAACACATGATGGCCTAAAATGAACAGGTCAAGGAAAATTGGGCTAATGAAAATGTGAGCCCATAGAGTTTGCTTGGAAGGTTTCAAAAAGTGGTTGAGAATTGTTCAGAGATTCATTTAAGAACAATTTAACATTTATTAAGGGAATAGCATAACAATAGAGTTTTGATGTTGAATGAAAAATTCATACTTCAAATGACAAATCACATCCACACCATTAACGTTGGAGAGTTGTCAATCCGAACATAGCTTAATGGATAAAGACATATACTACCATCGTAGAAGCCGATGGTTCGATCCTCCTTTACAAATGTTGAACTAAAAAAAAAAGCTTGAGAGTCACTATGACAAATACTACGTGTTAATTAAAAAATCCAAATATTTTCTATGATTCACATGTTACAATTCTTGTTTCTTTACTAACAACTTCTTAACTTTTTAAATCCAAATTAAAAAAAAAAAAATTTTTTTGGTCCTTGATTTTTGAGTTTAGTTTTCATTTAGTTTCTAAATTTCAAAATGTTGCATTTTTACCATTGAGTTTTGAGTTTAGTTTTCATTTAGTCTCTAAGATTCAAAATGTTACACTTTTAACCCTAAGTTTTGAGTTTAGTTTCTACTTGGTCCCCTAAGTTTCAAAATGTTTCACATTTTTACCTCTCTGCATTTTCATTAATGTTGAATGTTGGTCCTCAACATTATAATTATTAGTATTATTTACTGAATGTTAATAAATTTATTTAATATAAAATATTATTATTATGGTTATATCGTAAAAATATTATTTTTATAATATTTAAATAGGTAATGTGGTAAAAACATTAATAATAAATAGACTCATTACTAACATTTTTGTCAGCAAAAGATGAGCAATATTAAAACTTCAAGAATATAAAAGTACAACATTTTAAATATCTAAGGACTAAATGAAAATTAAATTTAAAATTCAAGAATTAAATACAAACTAAACTCAAAACTTAAGAGTAAAAATAAATTAAACTCAAATATTAGAGATCAAAAATATATTTTTTTTTTCCAATTTTAATTTATAACAAGAAGTAGAAGGTAAATCTTTATTGGAACCTTAATTAGTAAAACATGTCATATCAAATCATTTGTGATTTTACTGATTTACGGTAAAAATAAAAAAAAAAAGGTATAGAAAGATTAAAAAAAAATCATTGGTTGGAGTTTGCATTGTGCACTAACACATACGTGATGATTATTGAAGACGACGTCGTATAGATCGGAGTTTCATGAATGAATGCTGAGAAAAAGGAAATTGGTTGGTTGTGAAAAAGTTAAAGGAATGCACTCGCCGCAATCATGCTCTTACTGCCTTTTCTTTCCTTTATTTTCTTTTCTTTTTTATAATCATTAAAACGATCAAAAGAAAAATATTTTAATTATATATCTAACAAAAATTAATCGACAAATCATCACTGACTTCTAGAATTAAATAGGTCATAATTTATCAATTTAACATTTTTAATTTTATGAAAATATTGATGTCAATGATATTTTTGAAAACATTATAAAAATAAAAATTTATACTATTTAAATTAACGAATAAGCATTTCACTTTTTTAACAAGTAAGTTAATATTTATTATTATTAATATAATATTCATATATTTTTTTTTGTATATTTTTTTTTAGTGACATGTAAATGTTGATTCACTTTTTACGCTGATGGTAAATTGAATGACATTGAAATGTCAATGAAAATATGGTTTTACATAATTTGTTTTTTTTTTAAATTGTATCCATTATATTTTTTTTCAAAGTTGTTTCACTTTGGCCATTTATTTAAATTATTTTACATGGACATTGAATAATCACTTCATTGATTAATAAAGTTGGAAAAGCAAATATGCCACGTATCACTTTTCCCCCCTTCTTCCTAGCCCTTGGATTACAACCTTTCACTTGACAATTGTTTACTTAAAAAATAAGTTGTTCAATATAAATTATTATACAATATCGCTTTTCTTTTCTTTTTTTAAACAATCACATAATTTCAAAGTTCTACACAATAGATTTTTTGTGAATAACATCAATTAATTATTACATTGTTAAATGATTTTTTTTAACCATCCCAATTCTCATATTCAAAGTACCCCAAATATTGCCAAATGAAACCAATTATTTCATGCCCAATAAAGTTTTGTACGTAGGAAAGGCTGTCCCTCTCATCGAAACTTCTTTGTTGGAAGAAATCTTTTACTTTATGCTTTTCCAAATTTGAAAAATACGAAAGTATAAAAAAGAAAAGAAAAAACAAAAGCATTAATTAAAAAGAACCACACAAGGAATTGTAAAGTGGAAAGAAATTGCACACAGAAGAGAGGAGATGCGAAACCAAGACTATAATGCTTAAACATGACATTTTAAGGAAAAAAAAAAGTTTTATATTAATTATTCATTGTCTACATTCTATCCCAATTCTCTCTTTAAAAAGTACTAACAAATTTAAAAAAAATTTATTTCCCTTCTAGTAACTAAATATTTTAGTAAATAAATAGTCATTTAAAAAATAAAAACGACATATAACTCTAATAATTGGAGACGACATGTCGGCGAGATTCAATCGGAAGATGCTGGTCCACTGTAACCGCCAACTACTGATTGGCGCTTTAAACCGCAATCCACGCTCGAAAATCAAATAAACGGTCAACTCTAAGGTCACAACGCAATTCCCTACACCCACCAATCAGATTTCGTTCAACTCCTAAATTCAACGGTCAAACCAACATACACTTTGACTTTATATTCTAAAACCAATCAAAATCATCCATGTGTACTTACCACTGTGTTCAGTAGCAGAGGAGCATCCCCAGAAAGGAAAAGAAAAGCCGGAATCGCCAGAGGGGAATTATTGTGGACCCGATTGAACTTTTTTTGATTTTGAACTCGGAATGGAAACTCAGTGAAGCTTTTTTTGGGAGCGAGTTGGGAATCGGTCCCCTCCAAAACAAAACACCATCATCACTGGCTGTGCCCCCATGAATACTTCCTCGATGCAGCATTATAGTTTCGAGGATCGGTTTCACATCATGGACTCTTCCCCAAAAAGTCCAACCAACAAACTCTCTTTAAATTCCATTCCGCGCTAATCAAATTCCCCTAACCAGAACCAGAACTTGAACCTCTTCTTCTTGTTCGTCAATGGCGGAAGCGCCGGACCCGACTGCCGAAGCAGTACCCGGAACCCCATGTATAACAGAAGTTAGACCCACCGGAAGTGGTGATTCGACTCCGCCGCCTGGGATTCGGAGGGTCAATTTCAGAGCTGTAATCGACACCAATCCCCCATTCGGGTCGGTCAAAGAGGCTGTGACCCGGTTCGGCGGTAGCGGCCCATGGATACCGTTCTGGAAGGTAACTCACCAATGCCATTTCCTAATTTCCACTAATTAACAATGTGAGGAGTTTCTCCAACTTCTCTAACCTACTTTTGGTTTTGGGTTGCATTGCAGCTTTACTACCCAACAACCGTTTCTTTTTTTTTCTTTCTTTCTTTCTTTCTTTGTACTGGACTTTCTTGTCGTTTATTCACCACATTTTTTGTCCATAAACTTGAACAGTAGTAGAAACATGGGTTTTTGGATCCATGTAAAATGGATAAGTTCTATTATAATATGAGTTTAAGGCCCCTGTCAATTCAAGGATACAAGTGATGGTTGAAATAATGGTTTTGCTTTTGGACCAAATTGAATTCTGGGGAATATATGATCTCATTCATGATTTTTTTTTTTTTCTTATCTATTGGTAGCGTAGATTCAAATGGTTCTCTTTATTAAATTTCAAATAATCATCTCATACTTTTGCTACTATTTTTTTGGTGAAATGAACATAACTATGACTGCAATCTTTAGATTTTCGTGCAATTATCAATTTACCTAACAGAAAAACTTGTGTTATAGTTTCCTTTTGTTTGTCAATATGACGATTTTTAATTCACTATGAATTTTCATGATAAAGCAGCAGGGGATTGAGGAGTTTGATATTAAGAGAATGGAGGAACAGACGGCAGAGTTGGAGAAGGATCTGATTGTTAAAGAATTGGAAACACTTGATGTATTGGAAGAATTGGGTGCAACAAAAAGAATGGTGGAAGAGTTAAAAAGGCAGCTGCGGACCGAAGCATTGAAATGCTTTCCAGTTCCAAACTTCCATTCAGGGGAACAGACTCCAAGTCCTACTGTTAAAGAAATGAAGGAAAGTTTTGGTGATCTCCTGAGCAACCATGAGCATATGTTGGGAGATTCATCCCCATCACCTGATATGATCTTAATGGAGTTGAAGCAAGCAAAAATGAACCTTGGGAAGACTATAAATGATCTAGGTGTCATTCAAACTTCTGTTGAATCTCTGAATAGGAAAATGAAGAGGGAGAAGAGCTTGCTGGCCAAGAGGCGAGATGCGGTAGCGCCGAAGTTTACCAGGCCATCGACATTGGATGAGGAGCTAAAACCAATTCAAGTCAAATCCCAAGTGACTGATGATGTAGAATTTAAAGATGTATCTGAGAATCCATTCCATATGGTGAGGGAGCTTCCTCAGCTGAATCCAATGGGTGGACAGATAAAGAAAACAGATGGAACGAAATCCGATTATTTGGTCGGTGTGGCTGGAAACGAACTCACGAATCCTAGTTTGAGGACCGCCGAGTTAAGGTTGCTTGCAGCCAGAAAGATGGAAGAGGCTGCGCGAGCAGCAGAGGCAGTGGCTCTAGCTGAAGTTGAAGCTCTAAGTAGCATTGATAATTCAGCTGGATTTTCCCTGCAAGAGCCAGAAACGATGGTATTTAACTTCAAAGAGCAATCTTTTTTGAACTCCAACACTCAGAATCCTGGGGAATGTCCAAAGAAAAATGAAGACGTTGTGGTTCAATTTGACGAGGCAAATTCTTCTAAGTTGTCCATTGTAAAGAAGTTGAAGGAAGCAAAAGAAGAACTTAATCTTGGTAAGAAAGCTTTGGAGGAGGCTCTAAACAGAGTTGAACTTGCAAATAGAAAGCAACTAGTTGCTGAAGAGACTCTAAGAAGATGGGTACCAGAACATAAGGGGCAAGCCTTTTACTACCCAAGTGCCTTCAATAACTTCCACCCTTCTGCCCTCTCTAATTTTCGTCCTTCTGTTCATCAAGGTTCTCCATTACACAGCATGAATTTGAATAGACCAGATCTTGTAAATAAAGATCCAAAACCCGTTCTAAGATCTACCATTTCCATGCGAGATGTTCTAAGCAGGAAGCAAGGCTTATGTGGAGAAAACATAGGAAGAAGGGATAGCCAGTCTGAAAAGCAGAAAGTTGCTTTGAGTCAAATGCTCCATCTCCATGCATTAAGGGAAGATCTTACATTTCCTTCTTCGAAAACAGAGAATGACAGAAATGACCAAAAGAATCTCCCAGCAACAGAAAGGAAGAGATTTGGCTTCATCCACATTGCACTCCCCATGATGAAGCAAAGTAAGAAAAAGCAACAATCATAAACACAATACCGGTATCATGTTCAACATATTTATTTATTCATTAGTCTGTATCAGTTTCGAGTGATGTGTTGTACTACCACAATGTGATATTCAATAATTTCGAGCGATCTTTGTCATTGGTCGTTAAGTGCTTGATTTGAGGTTTTCTAGGGGAGCTGGTTGGTGTTTAAATTTCATTGTTGATGAGTAAAATGTGTGCTTAGGCTTCGGCAGTAATGTGAATGGTGATGTTGGAAGTTTGTTTATTGTATTGCTATGATGAGATCTAGAGGTGCTTGAATCATGTGTTGTGTTAAATTTGTTGAATTTTCTGTTTGGTATGCCATATGCTCTGTTAATGCTCTGCCATTTTCTTGGAGCATTGAAACCAACCAGAAATCTTGCTTGGAAGAAGCTGCAAACAGAGAGAATACCCTGATGAGGTAGTTGTTTGCTTCTTGTTTGAATCTGAGTTAAATGAATTCAATGGAGGAAAAAGGAGAGGGCTTTTCAAAGAAGATTTTTTTAATGCAAATTTATCAGGGCTCTCCCCCTCCACGGCGGTCGGAGTTTCCGACATCGGCCGCTTCATTCCCCCCTCCGCCGCGGCCTTCAACTCAACGAAGCTGATAGTTCAAATCTTACAAGTCATGGACTCGCCATCATCGGCCCAACTGCACCCATATTGGGCTTACGAACAAGGCCCAAGGGCCCAGATGTAAACAGATGTTAGGGCTTCTTTCTCTCATGCCTGTCACAAGAAGCCTCTGTATTTTCTCTGGTTCAGTTTCCAGTCCAAGTTTCAAAACAAAAATAAAAGATGGATCCATGGAAATATTTCAGAAATAAAGAAATTATTATTTAGGTTTATATGGTGGTCTTATTTTTGTTATCATTTTCTGTATTTGATCGAATGTTGTTATTGGTGTAATTTTGTCACTTTAAACTAATGAAAATATTGTCTTTTATATATCATACTCGTATCATTGATATTTCTCACTTCTAGTCATCGTGACAGAATTATTATGTCGGTTTAATACTTTCAAGTTTGTTTTATTTTGGTCTTTAAACTTTTAAAACATATGTTTTGATCCTTGAACTTTTAAGTTTGTTTTATTTTGATCTCTAAACTTTTAAAATGTTTGTTTTGGTCACTAAATTTTAAAAAAGTCTCTTCCTAAATGGTCATCTATTCGTTCACTTTCAGCCACTTCAAAAGCATCTATCTAATAGAGCTCAATCACAAATCATATTGTGGAATAACCAAAAGCAACCACCTCTAATCGCACACCCTTAACGATTCTCTTGGACAAAAAATTATTACACTTGTTTTTAACAAATTTTCTACTAGAGCATGCCACTGTTTATTGTAATTGTTGAGACTAAATTAGAAAACTAAAACACCTCAACAAGAGGACTAAAATAAATATATCTATATATATATATATTTTTTTTTTTCCTTTTTTATTTGTTTTAATATTCTGATTAAAACGATATATTTAGCTTATTTTTTGTTCATTTTTTTTTTAAGATTTAACAACATGTGAAGGAAGAAGATTCGAACCCACGACCTTTTGATCGGGACGATTTGGTTTATTGTTATTGTCGTGGTTATATGGTTTTGGTGGTATCTTATCTAATACGACTTAATCAAATGGTAGATTAGGAAGAAGGAAGAAAAAATTGATAGTGTTGATGAGCCCACATGTCGTCGATGTGTTTGAAATGCCCACGGAATAAATCAAAACCTCCCCCTAAATAAAAAGTTATTATATGCTCTCCCACCCATATTTCAACATAAATATCCAATAAAATAAAATAAAACTTATTAGACAATCCCAAAAAAGGGTGATATATATCCGTAATTAAATGTCTCCATCTTGGAATGAAAAAGAAAGGAGGGTTCCTAAAGGCCACTTGGCTAAAGCATCATTCATGAGCCAAAGTTGCCAATTTGATAAGACTCTCCCCTATTTAATCTTATATTCTCGCATAATATAAGTAAATTTTGTGTTACGTTTGAGGGCAAATCCATGGGCAGCCATTAATGATATTACTGACATTTAAATAGATAAGATATAGTCTCGGATTCGAATCTATGTCAAATCGAGCATAGATCAATTGGTTCCTTGATCAAAAGCTCGAGAGTTTGAATCCCTACCCACACACATGTTGTTGAACTAAAAAAAAAAAAAAAAAAAGAGATAATATATAGTCTCGGTTTAAGATTAAACTGGTCTCGTCCTAATTCCTATTTCCTACAACAATATTATCGTAGTATTGTATATTGTACTTTGATTTTTATTTAATTGGTTGAATTGCAAATTGGGATTGTATTTGTTTGGTTCCTCAATTTTAAAACGTTTTTAATAGATTCGTGAACTTTCAAACTTATGTGGTTTTAATATTTATACGCTTTAAAAAAATTCTAATAATGATTTTAACTTTTAAATCGGTATCTATTATGTCTCTATCATTAACTCACACACCGTACAGTACTAGGATTTGAAAGTTTAGTGATCATCTATTAGAAACGTTTTAAAGTATAAGGATTAAATAGACTTAACCTTGAAAGTTTAGAGCCCAAACTTATAATTTGAATACCAAAAAACAATCTCATGACAATATCTTAATATAAGGATATGTCTAGACCAAATTTCATTAATTTTAAATTGATGTTTTAATTCTACCCCAAAAAAATCTTAAACAAGATCCGTAATTATATATATTTACAAGGATATGTTTGTTTATTTAGGATTCTTAATACAAAATACTTTATAATTAATGATAGGGGAATTGGATATTAGCAACTTTTAATTGATTTTGATGTTGAGGAGCTAGGGCCAGTTTTGTGGGCAACTTTCTTTTGTTGAATACTTATCGCATTTATACGCGTGTTATGTTACCATCTCACACAATTGGATATTAATTAGGTTGCCCTATAAGCTTAGAAGAAAAAGATTGTTAATAATTAAAATGAGACAAAATAAAATAAATAAACATTAATATATATTATTTATGTGTCGAGAATTTGCAGCTGAGTTCAACGGCATGTGGGGTGGGGGGATTCGAACCCACAACCTCTTAAGGGCTGTTTGGTCTAAAGTTTTGCAGATGTCCAGAATTAAAGATGTATGAGAATAAGATACTTGATAATCAAAGAAAATTGTGTTTGACTGTGCACGCTTAAGAACAATGATGTTTTCATTTAATTTTGGGAATCAAGAAAATATGTTTTTAACCAATTGAGCAATGTTCGGTTTGGTGCTGTTGTTAGTGACTGAGTGGGCGGTGGAAAAAGAAAAAAAAAACCCTAATTAGTAAAAATGGAGAGGAAAAAGTTTGAATCTTTTGGATGCTCAATCAAAACCCAAGAGAAACAAATGATGATATTGAAGGAGGGAAACAATGAGAAGAATATCTTTGAACCCTATTTGTACTTTCGCCTTTTTATAATTAATAATAAATGAAAGCAAAAGAAAAGTGGGGATTCGATTAATTAGGGCACAAGGGTTATTCGATCTGTGGCCCTAACTTCGGATTGATTACTCTATCATTTTGCTCTAATTATTGTTTATTAATCATCCTTTTTTTCTTCTTCTTCTTTTTCTTTTTAACTAACTTTTAATGCTTTTGCTTTTTGTGCAAAAGCATGCAGATGGGAATCAGAGAAATATTAATCTGTGCCTTTTTTTAAAATTATTTATATATATATATATAATATCAATTGGGCATGCAAGAAAAAGCTTGTTAGATATATTAGATTAAAATAAATAAGTATATATATATCCCAACCAAAAATGAATAATTGTCCAAAGCATGACAATCCTCAAGGTAACACATCAATTTAAAAGTGAAAAGAAAAAGGGTTTTTCCCATTAATTAATAAGCACATATATCTGTGGTGTTTTTTTTTTAGCTCCCAACTGTAACCCTAATCCATATGATTCATGATTTATATATGCCTTTGTTTTAAATTTTGATATACTTAATTAAAGGGCATATGCAATAGAGGGAAATCTAATTTAATTGTCTATACATTTGATTAATAATTAATTAGTGTTAGCTTGTTTTGTCGAACAGTGTTACGCTATCGACTTGACTTGTAATTGGTGTAGATAGTAACTATATATCATATTCTTTTAAGCATTTCTTAATCATATTTGCATAATCTCTCAAGATCTCTCTCATTGATTATTTACCAAAATGAATTCTCTTTTATGCAAATATTTAAATATACGTTCATATAAATTAAAATGCATTATTTCGATTGAAAAAATTATTTAAAATCTCATGAGATCACTAGATCCCATGTGGCCCATATGGTATTAGCTTTCAACTTCCAACCCCTTATTTTTAATTAGATGTTACAATTCTATAGAATATGGTTAGAAAAAACAAAGAGTTGCGTGATTATATTTAGTTTGTCTATACATAGACAAGTATTTAGAATCCAAAAGTGTCGTTGGATTTCAAAATAAATTTAACTTTTTTGTTAAAAGATTTACGAATTGAATTAAATTTTTGTTAAATTTAGGAACTAAAATAGAGTTTGTTTCTTTTTTTCTTTTTTTTTTTTAATTTTTTTATCATCCACTCGTCAATAATCTTATAATATTAATTCATATCCCTCATAATATATAGATCAATAATTTAGTTAAATATATGAAGAGAAATGTGTTGTTTTTAAATAATGAAATAGAGGCAAAAACTTATTTTGTGTCACATAAGATGGAAGGATATATTCCATTGGTGGGTGTCATTATCATAGAAGGAAAAAAAAGAAAAAAATTAATTCGATGTCACTCAACCCAACATGTAATCTTAGCACATTTGAGCTGAAATGATGCTGTCTAGCTGAATAACCAATTTCATCATTAATTTCTTCTATAATATTTTATGAAGGGACAGCTAAGTACCATCTTCTATAGT
>JAOANK020000084.1:726939-737251 GCA_026257165.2 Telfairia occidentalis
AATATGATTAAGACATGAACGATTTTTAACTTTAACTAAACTATAGGGATCAAATTTAGTTTTAAAATTATTCGAACTAATTTCAAACTTAACCTATTTAGCTATAATTTGGTTGACTATTTTAATTATGCTTTGAATAACGATGTAACTTTTTAAAAGCTTTTTTGGTTTTCAATAATTTTAAAAATAAAAGAAGTATATTTCAAGACCATTATCTATTACATGTCATTTCACGACGGATTTGCAATTTTTTTTTTGTTTTTCAAATAGAAAGATGTATAGAGTACAACATAAAAAAAAATTTGCTTTTAATATTTTTGGAAAGTTGAAAATTAAAAAAAAGGAGAATCCATTATCTTTTTTTTTTTAAAAAAAAATAAGATGATAATAATAATAATAAAAGAGACCATATCAAACACGCAACTAACCTTTAAAATAATAAGTCAAATCGAACATAATTTAAAAGACATATATTATAAAATCAAAAAATTTTAAATTTTCAGCTTAATGTATGGTTGAATTTTAATAAAATAATAACAATAACAAGTAAGCTTTCCGTTAAATAATAGTAGCAGACCAAAAAAGAAAAGAAAAGGAAAAAAAAAAAAAAGGAGGAGGCGACTTTTACATTTTCAGGGCAGGAAGAAAGAGGGAGGCTTAGAACTTTGGAATTAAAAATTCTTCGATCGCGTGTTTCGAGCTTTGGCTTTGGTATTCTCGTGAAATCTGAAGAACTTTTTGAGCTTCAATTTTGATCCTAAACCTTCGTATCCAGAATTCACTCTGACCGGAGCAATTCGGAAGTGCAATGGTGGATAATTCCGATAGCGCCGGTAACATTGAAGGCGACGGCAAAGATATAGCTTGCACTTCATGCGACCGGCAAGTTTCACTCCACCAGTCTATGGGTGGCGGCAGAGGTATTCAATTCTCCGTCCCCATAATTTATTTGTCTCTTGATTAATTTCGCGTTTCTGAATTAGATTCCTTCATTTCCCCTTCGAGAATAAATTATTGAATCTGTTGGCTGCAATCGGTGATACTTGAGGGTTTTGATTGTTCTTGAAATATATGGTAATTTCAAGCTAGAATTCAAGTATGCTCTGAAATAGTTTGCCAGATTCGTGGATAACCTATTCATTTATCTTTTTCCCTCTTCCTTTGAATTGAGACTTTGACTGGTTGAAACTTGAAGTGTTTGGTACCTTTTGCTTCGGGTAATGGATTCTACATTAGCTATTATCCTGTTTATTACAAATTGTAAGAATGGTTTTCATGTTCCTTCATTGTGTCTTGGAAGAGAATCCATATGAAAATGATGATATTCCTTCTTGTTTTGGCTGTCGAGAATTTTGACTCGTTCTTCTTTTGCATAGCGGCTGATATTCTACTGTGGAAACAGCGGCATGTTTCTTTCGGCATTGTTATTACTGCTACAGTATTTTGGCTTCTAATTGAGCACTCTGGGTTGCCATTGTTGACAACATGTTCGGATGTCTTGCTGGTTTTGGTTGTCCTATTGTTTCTTCGTGCCAACTTTGCTGCATTGCGAAACAAGTATGGCTATGGCTGGCTTATATTTTGAATCATTGTGAAGTTCTTGCATCTCATAATCTTTTACAGAATACTTTTTGCTTATATTATATTGTTCTTTCCAGCAGATATTATGTTTTTCCTTTTAGCGCTTCTTCATTTTCCCTCTGTATGCAGGCAACTTCAAACATTACCTCAGCTAGTATTGTCAGAGGAATTTGTCATTGATGTTGCAGCATCAGTTCGGGCGAAAATCAATAATGCATTACTTATGGCTCATGACATCACACTTGGCAATGATTTTAGACTCTTTTTCAGGGTTAGTATTTGAAGCACCATTGAAGGCTTGAACTATCATGCATTTGATGCTCATTATGACTCCTAATATCCTATATTATTGGACAATTGAATTGAATGGGCAAAATTAAAAGAATATTTATTTACTTTTCCTTGACAATATATCTAATATACACCACCAATGATGCCATTTGGTTGAGGCAACCATGAGTAGCTCGAGCCCTAAGGCAGTGGAAGCTATCTCAAGACAGTTTAAAGATACATACGGTTAAATCACACCTAAAAGCTTACGTTATTGAATTATGTTTACGAACATATACACTGACCGATATCACTTGAGGGCATAATATTTGCCTTTTGGCTTCGTCATATCTGACTGTGATAGTATGAATAACCTTGCCAACCTTTGCAGGTGGTGATCTGTCTGTGGCTTTTATCCGTCCTTGGTAGCTACCTTTCTTTCTTCACATTTGCATATATCGGTATGTACATACATCCTAAAACACTTCTATTACATTTTTACTTTGAAAATACATTTCATAAGTGGGAAAATTTTTGTAATTTCATTTTGATCTGTCATCAATATGTAAGCATTCACATAATTTTGTTTGATTTGTCTATTCATCTTTTTCCTTCATGGCTCGTAGCATCTTCCCCATAAGAAATGAGTACTGTCTAAAATTCTCTTTTGCGAGTGCGCTCTCTTGTTGTCATTACCATCATTTTCAGAGCTTTTTACTTTCACAGTTTACTGATCTAGGAAATATAATTTTCCTCCTTTCTAATTGAATCTTATTCATAGAAAACTTTGTCCTGTGATATTGCATTTATAGTATGCCATTTAACCCTGGTGACAGGAATAATCATCTCGATAACCGTCCCCGCATTGTACAACAAATACGATAAACATGTTGACAGATACTGTGGAATGATCCGCCAACAATTTAGAAAGCACTATAGAGTAATGGATGAGAGTTTTTTCAGCAGACTCCCTGGTGGTTTATCCAAGGAAAAAGATCAATAAAAAAATGCTGCCTGTAATTTTCTCTAGTTGTACTAAACCACAGGAAAATTGTATTGCTGTTTCATCACACATGAATGCCTGGTTAACTGGATACTTGAAGGTTATTGCATAGCCATGTATATCTTTATTTTGGGATCTTGGCATTAGGTTTAATTATTTGAACCATCTTAGATCAGATATCATAGATTTTTGTTTTTGATTATACAAGAAAAATAAGAAAAGTTCAGGGCTTTTTTTGGTTTGTTTTGGGGGGGGATATTATTGGGGAAAATATTGTTTATTTATGTATATTTAAAAACATTTTGTCTGAAATTTGAAGGGGGCAAGCTTTTGAATCTGTTTGGCCAAGGTCTAATCCTGAGAATGAATTTTTTTATGTCGGATATGGATCAGCCCAGAAAAAGGCCCATTATTGAATGTCAAACAATAAAATCAGTTAGTTTGGATTAAAGTATGTTTGGGGCAACTTTTTGGTACAGAACCATTCTTAAAGCCATAAAAATTTGAAAGTTAAAATTATTGGTAAGGTGTCGAAATGTTAGACCGAACACAATAGAACAACCAAAGTATTTGCATGAATGCTAATAATAATAACTTAAATCCCAAAGGCAGAGGGTTTTTTTTTTTTTTTTTTGAGGTAACCCAAGTCAAAAAGTTTAAATTTGGTATATTGTTTATGTAAATGTTATTATTTGGTATATGTATATACTTTTTTTTTTTTAGTTCAACAACACATGAGGGTGAGAAGATTCGAACCCACGATCTTTTAGTGGAGGAAATATGTCTTAACTAATTGAACTATGTTCGATTTGACGCTATTTTATTTGGTATATAGTTTCATGAAAATGGTACATTGACATGTATAGACAAACAGATGAGGAAGAGCTATAAATGTGGGAAAAGTGAAAAGGGGTATGGGGGAGAAAGGAAGTGGTGTCCCATATATTTGATGGTCATATGATTTTTCTGTCATATCATAATTTGTTGTCACTGCTCTTCTTTTTACTCTTTCCTTTCCTCTTTTTCTATCTATTCTTTGCATCCCAACTTCTTCTTCCAAACATGAAGCACCAAACTTTCCAACAATGTTCTTTTTTTTGCCCTTTTGGGTGTTAAATTACAATACGGTATACCTTAATTCCAATTGAAGTAATCTACCATTACGTCTTTTTTTAAGTTAATCATTGCAGAGTTGCGGGATCAAATCGTCGAACTTTGCAATAGTAGTTGATGTTTTATCAGCTAATCAACACTGGATTGACAATTTATCTGCATGTCTTTATCATTATTAAAGAGTTACAAAACTCCAATAGAACAAAGCAATTATAAATGTAGCAAAATGAACTCTATGATGAGATATTTGATTTTGATGACAGGTTCACAGCAATAGAAAAATATGAATTTGGGATGGATATTAAAAAAAAAAAAATGATTGAAAAGGTAGAAACAGAACTAGGGCTAATCTTGAAGTGCAATTAATATTTTTTGGATTTTTGCGACTTCTTGAAGAGAGAAGCCACAAATAATAAAGTTTTCATTAATTCTCATTAAGAGTAAGAACGTTTGATAAACTTTAATAAAAAAAAATAGAGATAAATGATAGAAAATAAAGTTTTCAATTTAGGCATAATTTCAAGAATAAAAAAAGATTAATACAAAATACAATGCCCTCACGATTAATAAATAGAGGAATAAAAAGAAGAGCTGGTTTTTCTAAGATAGCCAGTGGAGATGGGATATTAAATTTCCTCTTTGCCAATACCCAAACTACCCCTTAACAATTCTACTACACACAGTATTTCCCTATATAAATATATATATTTATATTTAATATATATTATGTAATTTCGAATTCCAAAGACCTAGCGGGTGCGAGTGAACCACCACTGCAAAAGCCGGCGACGGCGGCCGGCGATCTTCCTATTTCTACTGCCTTCACCTAAAGAAGTTGTTCAGAATTGGCCTCCCTCGAAAGTTTGACCGAACTGCCAGTTGGCCGGAACGGCGTCGTAGCTGGTGACGGTGCGGCCGTCGCTGGTGGTGACTTGGAAAGAGAGGCTCTGTCCGTTCAAGTAATTGTTGCTCTGCCAATTCTGCCCCCAGTTTCTAGACATGGCTTGCCATCCCGTTTTGGAGCCTTTGATCGACACCGAGTGGACGTCGCCGGCGCCGCCCACGTTGGTGATCAAAACCAAGTTGAAGTATGAATGTCCGTTGATTGTGAACCTTATTCCTCCCTTCTTCACGCACGACACTCTGTTTTTTATATTCAAACTTTTCTTAGTTTCAATTCTCAACTCAACCAAACAAACCAACAAATCCTTTCAATTTCTATTTTCTTTTTCATTTTACTCCTTTAATTTTCGTCCATTTCAATAGTTAAATATTTTTTAGTTCAACAATAGTAAAAAGTGAGACAGAAAAAAAAAAATATATATATATATATATATATATATATATTTTTTTTTTTTAATTTTTTAAATTCCTCTTCCCTAAAAATAATGGTACATAAAAATTTTCCTACCTACCCCCACCATTTAAAATTTAACCGTTAGTTAATTTTTTTTTGTTTGCATCCATATATTTTCGTTGTCAAATTTTAAATGAAATGGGTAGAAAAATCTCTAGATACCCGTGTGGAGCCACATTTTGAATATACAAAAATATTTACATATATAGATGTGCATCCAAAATATTTTCTTAGTTGTCAATATTGTTTTCTTTCCTAAAAATTAAAATGAGTATTTTTTGTACAAAATTTTAGAAGTTGAGAAATTAAAATACCAATGAAAAAAAAAAAAAAGAGTAAATTGGGGTTAGTGAGTGTGACCTTCGGAAGGAGACGGGGACGATGCCAGCGCGGTACTGAGCAATCTGAAGAAAAGCAGGCTCAGCCAAGTCGAAGTGCTGAAGAGGAGGGTTACACCAGCCGCCATTGTCGTTGGAGAGAGCAAAATTTGGAGGGCAAAAATTAGTGGCAGTGACGATGATTTTTCCAGGAAGACACCATTTGGGATCACTGTTACAACTAATCTCATAACAGGACCCACAGCTCAGCCCATTGTTAAACAGAGCCGTGCTCAACGCAGCAGTGTTCGTCCCATAACCTTGACTGTACAAATTCCCATACCCACAAGCCCCACCTGATCATAAATCAATCCAAAACAAAAACCCATTAATTTACCGAAAAAGAAAAAAGCAAAAACAGAGAGTTTGTCATTAATGAATTGATTAAATCAGGTTACCCATTGTGCCGGAAGCGTCACCGCCGCCGTAGAAGGTGGCGTGGCCGGACTCCAATCCGCCGTAGTCGGCGAAGATTGCAGGAAGGAAGATTAGTAATAGAAGAAGTGAAAGAGAAGAGATGGCGGCCATTTTGGGAATTAGGGACAGAAAAGAGAGAGTGAAGTTTTTTTTTTGTGTGTGTGTAGTGTTTGTATTTTGAAGTGGGAAATTGGCGAAGGGGGTTCGGTATTTAAATAGGAGAAAAAAGGGAGGAGGCAGTTGAATAAAAGTACAAGTTGGCTATAATGGTGGTGAAGATTGGAAAAGAAAAAAAAAAAAA
This sequence comes from Telfairia occidentalis, assembly GCA_026257165.2. Lineage (NCBI taxonomy): Eukaryota > Viridiplantae > Streptophyta > Magnoliopsida > Cucurbitales > Cucurbitaceae > Telfairia > Telfairia occidentalis. Next base: position 733,359 of record JAOANK020000084.1, read on the forward strand.
TCAATTTTAACTCTAAATTTTCGATTAATTATAATTGTAATAACAAAATTAAGTTGGATTAATGCATAAATTAACTATTAAATGAATTCGTCAAAACTCACAAATTTCAATAAAAATATACCTCGCTCTCATGTAGTTTTTTTTTTTTTTGTAATTCTATCCATTTTATTCATTAAACGTATCTGAAATGCTTTTTTAGAATGATATTTTTAACAAAAATTTATCAAAATTGCAACACTTTTTTAAGTTTAAAGTTAAGATTAAATTTGAGGTTCAACTCAATAAATTGAAAGTTTATACTAAAAATTCATACATCTTATTAAGTTTAGGAATCAAAATTAATTTTATTTTTTAAAAAATAGTAAATAAAAGAAAATTAAGAAGTAAAATAAAAATAATATTACTAAGACTTAAGAGGATGATTAATGAAGGAAAGGGAGGGAAAAAAGAGAGCACATGGGAGGTGTCTGAAATGGACTACCAACTCTTTAAACAAGGATGGGCCCACCTGCACATGCTTTTTTTTTATTTCTTATTTTTTTTATTATTTTTTATTTCTCCATCTAGCTCGCCACGTGGCGGGTATTTGTTCGTTGGTAAACGGTAGTTTGGAATTTGTGCCGTTAGAATGCCTGAAATTACGCTTATTAAGAAGAATCAATATATTTGTATTACATTACAAGTTCTAAGTTACAACAAAGGACGGCCCTTTGATTTAGGGTGTTCGGCTCGGTTGGTTGCCCTTTTTCATTTCCTATCTTTTATTCTTCCCCAAATCTTTTCCTCTCTCTGTATTTTAATCTTCATTTACAACTTACAATATCTTTTTTTTTTCTTTTTCTCATATTCATTGTTCGAATCAGATTATAGTATTTTTACTATTGGGGGTCAAGACGCCACCGAACACCTGGACCGTACGAGGAAGGCCACATGTCTGTGGAACATGTCACCTCAGGTAACTTCAGCAACGGTCGAGGTAAGGTGACGAGCAAAAAGGCCAGCGCAGGGAGGAGGACCACGCCTATCCAGCACCCGTAAAGGGCGCGGACGAAGTGCAGTCATGAGGGAATCCGGCCTCCAATCTCCAAATCACCGACCGTCCTAATCCGCAACGGATATAATGCGGTAACCACCCCCGTCGCACGCTCCTCCAACCACTATAAGAAGAGCTTCTAGCCACAATGGAAGGTAAGTATCAATCCTGAATAAAATTGGTCATTATCTCGGCTACCTAGCTAACTTGAACGTCGAAGTGTGGTCGGAACCACCCGTACTTCATTTCTGCTTTCTTCTTAGATTCGAACAGCATTCAAAGGGCATTGTCCTCACCTCGGACACTTCCATACAGAAACATTTACTAGTCTCACAAGAATACTACTCGACTCCGTGAAGTTGTTTAAAAGTTCGTACGATTATAAAAAAGCATATAAATGATTAACGATGGTTGATAAACCCTAAAAAAAAGTTGTCGATGGAAGCATTTTGGAGAAATCAACTAAAAATGCCTAACAGATTTAATTAGCAATGGCGGAAAAAGATCGAAAGATGACGAAAAAGAATTGCGAATTCAACGAGAAACAATTTGCTCTAATACCAAATTACGCAAAGTTTAGTAATTTGAAAGGAAAAACTGATATATTTTTTTTTTCATCTTATTCACCGGAAAACCTCTTTGTATATATATACAAAGGATAAAATAAATTAAATTAACCCATCCAACTAACTGTAGTTAGATGACTAATGAACTTTAGTTACAAGAAAGTAACGGTAATTAACTAACTAATTACAACTTTAACCACTAATATAATGTCTTTAACTATTTACGAAAATGACGTTTGAGGTGAACATAAAAAATGATCACAAACTCATATAAATTCTAAATTTAAAAAGTTTAAATTTGTACAATTTTATGTTTTGATTATGTAAAACGAAAAAAATTGTATTCGGTTAAAGTTAGCTGCTAATTGACCACTGCAGTTTAACAGACTTAATTTATCATCAGCTAAACACACGGCTCTGCTTTTCAATTAAAAAACTATTTCTGGATCCAAAATTGAAGATTTGTTATTTATTGTTTATTATACGAATATTTATGCATTTTTTAAAAACAATTTTGGTAGATAGAGAAAAGAGTATCTCTCGATTAAAGTGTGATGTAACTAATCAATGAATTAATTAATTAATTAAACTTATAAATAAGACGACAAAACTCAGTTGAGATGTGTATTTATTTATGGTTGGAATTAAATATTCTATTACACTACTTTCGACTCTCGAGAGCGTGGGAGTTTAATTGCGTTTGACTTCATAATAATTTTTAAACAATTGGAGTTTTTGAACATATGAAACGAAAAGAATAAAAGGACTAAAATACAACAAAATTCCAAAAAAATAACCCAAATCAATTGAACCTAAAACCCAGCTAAATTGATAAAATTTGACTCCAATTGAAAATGTTCACTATTCTAAAAATTGACTTTTGATCAGCGAGAACTAAATTTGACTTTCATTTTCTTTTTAAAAGCGTGACCTCAATTTTATTAATTTGAATTTACTTCTATTAAAAATATATATATATATAGCTCAACAGAGATCAGTTACTTACAAATACATAGTTTGAAAAATAGACTATTTAGATCGATTGCTTTAATGTGTCTATATCATCTATATTATTAGTGACATTCCTACTTTTTTTAAATACCCCGTCACTTTCATTAATAGATAATTCATTGTCCTATGTAGAATTAAAAAAAAAACAAAACGAAAAAGACAAGTCTTAATGATAAAAGTAACTATATATATTTTATAACAGTCACATTAAACAACTTTTTGATAGCCCTAAACTATTTTATCTTCTCGTTTCGTGTACTTCAATCAAAGAAAAATGAAAAAGGGAAAGAAAAACCAAAAGAAAGGACAACTTAGGATTGTCAAGTAACTAACAAAATTGTCTGAAAAGAAGCAATTCAATCACAAGAGATATGGGAATCTTAATATACATGTACATTAAATTGATTTCCCTAACATAGCTCCAACTACTTCAATCTCAATTATCTTTTTTTTTTTCTTTCAAACTTCCCTATTAATTAACAAATATATAAATACATATAAGAGTTCAAATTCACATTTCTTTTCCCTTTCATTTCTACACTAATTTATAAGCACCTTCATTTATAAAATAAACCGTCCACCATCCACTTATCCAAAAACTACAATATTAAAATAAAAAGTCCGAAAATAATTACAAGAGTTGTTTGAATCACAAAATTTAAAACTAATTTCTTGAGATAAGTCGATTTAATTATGTGGGAGTTTTTTTTTCTTCTTCTTAATACAATAATTTAGCAAGAACTTTCAAATCAAAAGAATAAATCGTGGGTAATAATATAATAATAAAGGAAAAAAAAAATGAATAAGTTTGAAAGGAAAATATGAAAATTGGGGCCTACCATGTTAGGGGGCACATGGAAGGGCCGATCTTTGCGCCATGGTTTCTAATACAAATCCAAATATATATTGTCAGACACCGACTTTTGACATAATTAAAAAATCCCCACGAACACCAATCGTGACCCTTTTCCCCTCCCACATCCTATTTTCTTCATTTTGTTTTCATTTTTCAACATTTTTTTAATTTTAAATCATATCTGTTGGTTTAAAGTATCTATCTTGAGTTCAAATTTGCTCGTTTTTTTATTATTTTTTTTAATATAATTTGTATTTATAAGTAGGGGTGTTCATCGGTCGGGCGGCGTCGGTTTTGGACTCAAACCGACGCCGAAAACCGACTTGTCAGAAGTCGTCGGTCGGAAGTTGTCGGTCTTGAAAGACTTTCAAACGCCGACCGTCCGACCATACTAACGGTACGTCGGTTTTGGCTAGAACCGAAGAAC
>JAOANK020000084.1:737351-748380 GCA_026257165.2 Telfairia occidentalis
TTTTCAAAAGTTAAATGTTTGTCTGAATTTTACTTAGTGGTGTATATAAGATCCCTACGCATCGATATGCAATCAAGTTCTATAAGTATATGCTCCAACTGACAAGATTGAAATCCATTAGTTTAAGCAATATATATATATAACTAGACATTAATTTAGTTTTTTTTGGTCTATGATACGACCATTTATTCAATTTTTTTGTATATCAATTTAGAATATAGTCTTTGGCTCTCGTACTATTTCAAATTATTACTAAATTTAAATGCTTGAGTTAATAGGTCAAAGAAAATCTAATGTTTTTAAGTCAAATTAAACATCCATTTTCATTTTATTTCACATACTCACCTTCTAAAATAAAAAAGGAGATCCAGTTGTTTCTCTTCACATTTTTTTCAACTTTAGCATTAAAATGAATGGAAAAAGAAAAAGAAAAAGAAAAAACCAACCAAGCTACCATATATATATATATATATGTATATTAAACAAGAAATAATGTATTTGGAAGGAAAATTTGAAGTTGAATTTTTTTTTTTTAGAAAGAAATCAAATTGCATGTGAGGAAGAACATCATTTGATTGATGCTCAGAAACAAAATCTTCCAAAAGTCTGTCTCTTTGTGCATGAGTTTTAAGGCAAAAATCATCATATCATAGCAATAAAAATGTGGGACAGACATGAAGACAATATATGTATCAGAGAGACACCAGCTTTTTCAAAGTGTCTTTTGGTTTTTACTGTTTGATATTAAAAAAAAACATTAATATATTTTAAGTGAAATGAAAGACAACACGAGAAGATCTCACTTTGATTTGGCCAAACGTGAGAACTTTGCAAATTCGGTGCATGTGCCTATGATGTTAATTAAAAAAAATAAAAATAAAAAACTTTGTCTTTTCTTATCTTATTGTTATTAATTATTTGTCACTGTCAAAAAACTCTTATCAAATTATGGATGAAATTAATGATTATGGCTTGGTTTTAGGGGACTTTTCGTTTGAACTGTCTCTAGCTGTAAATTTTGATTTAAACTGGGATTTTTTTTATTATCTAATTTGGCACGAAGCTCAACATAGTTTTTTTTTCTGCCCCTAGTTACTTTTAGTTTTAGGTGGGCAATGCATGGCATAATAGTAATAAAACAAAAAAAAAAAAGTAAATAAATAAAACCCTTATATGTAACCTAGTGAATGAATTTTAACTTATCAACTTTCAAATTTATTGGATTGAACTCTAAAATTAAGATCATTCATTAGGTAAAGGGTAAAAGCGTAAAACAAGAAATTCTCATTTATTTTAGGAAATCAAAGATTATTAACCAATTTTTTTTAACAAGGTAGGATTACAAAGAGAATTTTCTTTGAGTTAAAATTTGGTATGATAGAGAAGATTCATTATAAATAACATCTTATAATCTTTCCTTGGTGAGTACTCGACTTGCGAACATGCGAACATGTGATTTCTACGTGAGTTTTTTTTTATTGCTCATTGCTTGATAACAGACAATTTTAAGAAAATTCCATAAAATGTGATTTTTTTTTTTTGTGCGCGAGCAAATAAAACACCTAAATGGGAAATGAATATTTAAAATATAAATATATGATATTGTTGTGACGAAAGAGCTTTAATGATAATAAAGAAAAAAGGAATAGTGACTTAATGTGGATGGGAAAATATGGTGATGGAAGTAGAGAGAGCGAAGGAGATCCACAAAAGGGCATGTGAGGAAAAAGTAATGTTTATCCATAAAGAAAAGTCCACTTGGAAAAAAAAAAAAAAAAAACCATGAAAGTGCCCTTAGCAAAGGAATGTGACCCATTTGGCAAGATGGGTGAAGTGAGATTTGATTCATTTGGAATTGGAACCACAAAGAGAGAGGGGGAAGGGCAGCAAAGTAAGCCCACCCTTCTGTCCCAATTTTGGGGTAAGGGCAATCTGAGGGCCACAGAAAAGGGCCTGGGGTCCTACAACCCCATGTGCATTTATTTATGTGGCAGTTAGGGCTGCAGACTTGTAGGACCATCCCCCCACCCCTAGTTTTCCAAGCCAATTTTCTTGCCTTTACTTCTAGTTCTCTTCTCAAACTTCAAACCTTTGCATTTAAGTTTATCCCTCAAATTAATTCATTTAAACCAACCCTTTAAATAATGGGGGTACTTTTTTTAAAAAAATAATAAAGAAAGTAAAAAATTCACTTCCTTGTAATAATTGATTCACTTAACTACGTTTCTAATAGAAGAGATTTATTTAAAGATTATCAAAATTCAAATAAGAAAACGATAATTTTAATCTATAGTCTATAACCTAATGGAAGGTTACTAATGTGTTAACCAATTGAGTTTTTTTAGTTCAATAATTGTAGTGTGGCAATCAAAGTAACGATCTTTGAGATAATAATAGATGCCTTAGTTAACTAAATGAGAGATTTTACTCCAATTTCATAAGTAAACAAAAAGAAATAATAACTAAAATCTCAAAAAAGAAAAAGAAAAGAAAAATAAAAAAAAATGATGTTATTTTGCACTTTAATAATATATTTTTTTTTCAACAACATGTGAGGTGAAAGATTCAAACTCACGACTTTTTAATCAGGGAGATATGTCTTCAACCAGTTAAGTTATGCTCGGTTTGACAATAATTGTTCATTTATTTGCGTTGTTCCATAAGTATAACTTCACACCTCAAACAAAAAAAAAGTTCCTTCAATTCGTATTGTGAATAAAGTAAGGAAAACGTCTTAAAAAAACTAATAATTCTAAAGTGAAAAGGGTAATAAGGCGAGTTTAGGGCTTATATAGAACATGCAAATTCTAAAAAAATAATAATAATGATAATAATAAAAAGAATAAGAAAAGAAAAGTTGTAAGAACGATATTAGCGTGCTTGCTTCAAATTAGTCCACTTAATATGTGTCTGCTATCACGTTGTGACACATAATCTTTCATTGATAAGTCAATACATCAGCAAACGAAGTCAACTATAATGACTTAATAATGATAAAATTGGAAGTTTAATGACATAATTACAACTTTTTACACTTTGAAAGACAGGGCCAAATTTGTAACTTCACCATTTCATTTGATTGATGAGAAATAATTGCAATTCTAAGTCAGGGCCAAAACTTTTTACGTTTGGACCATAAACTCAATTTTCGGTATGAAGCCCATTTCACTAGTTCACTTGGAGCGAGGATGACCCAGCCCAATTATGAAGCAGTAGGGCCCAGCCCATGGAGAGCCCATCCAGCTACCCAATAATGTGAGTGGACGAAGGTCAAATTTACCATTATACCCCTTTTATTTCTCACGGAATTTTAACTTCTAAGAACAGCCGTCGTAGGAGGTTGATTTTAAATTTTGTTGGTTAAATGAAAGTTTATCCCTTAAATTTTCAAATTCGTGTCTAATCTTCAATTTTGTAATGTTTTTTAACTTTCAATATCGTATTTTCTAGGTCTACATATTTTACATTTATAAAATTAATCAATTTATTAAACATAAAATTTAATTTTGTATTTAATAGAACTTTAAACTTTCATTTTTGTGTTTAATAAATTTATAAATTTTAAAATATATTGATTAGATTAAAAAAATCTATTAAATGCAAAAATAAAAATTTTAAGAATCTATTAGATACAAAAATTGAAAGTTTACCGATTTATTATAAGTATTTTAAAGTTTATGAAGTTATTAAACATAAAATTACAATTTTATGGATCAAATTGACATTTTTAAAGTTCAGAATTTATTTAAAACTATAACTTTTTTTTTTTGAAAAGGTAGTATATAAAAAAACTAAACTTGTAATTTAACTAATTTTATTTTTTCTTTTATGAATATAACGAAAAATGACTTACCTTTATATAGTTTAAGCAGTAATCTAATTTTGGATGAAGTTTTTTTTTTTTTTTTGGAAGAATAATTTTGAATGAAGTCAAATCATAATAATTATAATAATAGAAATACAATAACATTGATCACTATCTAAGAAACGATTAATCATTGAATTTTCTACTAAAAGTGAATTAACGATTTACTACCATTCAAATTAATTAACTAATGATTTGATTTACCACCCAAAGTTTCAAATGATGAACTTTGTTATTGACTGAACTTTTCAAAATTCGAAGGAGCACTTCATGGAAATAATTTGTCCAATTTATTTTTGTCTTCTAACTTTTTTTTTTTTTAAAGATTATTACATTTTAATTCATGAACTTTAAAAAGCTAATTATCCTTTTATTTTTATTACTATTTTGTTTTCAATTGTAAAAAAAAAAAAAAACTATTACTTATAGTTTTCCGCTCCCGCATGTTAAATTAAAAAAAAAATATTAATTTTTTTTTTGAAGAACCTGTAAAAGTAAGAGATTTGAACCCATGATCTGTAGGCTAAAAAAATATGTTTTTAATCAGCTGAACTAAATTTAGTTTAACAATTTTGATCTTATTTAAAAAATTAGAAAATGCATCAATTTAAGATGCCTTTATTTCTATTGATTTCTCAAATCTTTTAAAATGGTCCATTCTGTAGTTTGTTTGGTAAATAAATGATTCGGTCTAAGAAATTTTACTCGTCGTCACGTCACCTTATTCGATTTATTGTTAATTTTTGTTTTTACTATTTTTCAACGTAATCTACTTTTCTGTCTCTTTCACTTTGAATTCTCTCTCTCATCAATTATTTTCTTCCATATTTACCCAAAAGAAAAAAGAAAATCGACAAAACAAAATGTCGACATTTAGTTGTACTAAACTCTTTTGCCTAACATTTTATTTACAAGAAATGGGTTGAAGGCCTTAGATAAGACGCGAAGTCCTTTAAATATATTAACTAATACATTTAGGAATTTTTTTTGAAAAAATTACAAAAATGACTCATGAACTATACATATATATATATATATATATATATATGTTAGATTAATCATTAATTTTCACTATCACCAACATGTACATAACTTAGACAGCATTTGATAACGATTTTGTTTTTAGTTTTCTGTTTTTGAAATTTATGTTTATTTCCTCCCAATTTTTCGATTATGATTTTCACATTTCTTAAAGAAAGTTTGAACCCCTAGCCAAATTCCAAAAACAAAAACAAAATTTTGAAAACTATTTTTTTTTTTTTTTCGTTTTCAATTTTTCGCTTAGTTTTTGAAAATATTAGTAAAAAGTGGAAGTAAAACATAGAAACTTGTGGGTTGAAGTAGTATTTATAAGCTTAATTTTCAAAAACCAAATAGTTATCAAACAGGACCTTAGCGATTTAGACATCTAAACATTTTCTTGAAATTGGATGTCAAAATTATCATCCCACATTTATTGTCCTAAAAAATGTTCATTATCAATATCTCTAGATTTAGTTTATTTTATTTTAACTCTTTCATCAAAATTGTTCCAATACTTTTAAAAGAATCATCATCATTTTTTATATATGTTTTGTTTAAAACATATGTTACATTTATACCACCAACGATCATATAGTATTCTAATGCAATACGTTATTTTTCGATGAGATCTATAAGATTTTATAATGTGAAGTTATGTTAAAAGGGATAAAGGTATTGTTTTGATTGAAAATCAAATATTTGGACAAATTTGTTGCTGAAAAAGAGAGACTTAAAAAGTATTAATCAACAATATTTGTTCAATATATTCCTACTCTTGGTTGTGTTTAAAGATAGAGAAGGAAAAAAAATAATAAATAATAATAAATAAATAAATAAAAAGATGAGGATGATTGACTTTCTTTTTTACTTCTAGAAAATATGGCTACACTAAATGCGTGCCAAGTGTCTCACTTTTGGTGTCGTTTTCTCCCATTTTCATTTTAATTGGTCCTAAGTAGAATAAAGCATATAAATCACGAGTGAAATTTTGTGGCCCCAAGAGCATGTGGAGACTAGGGAAAAAAAAATAATAATATCCCCCAACACCTTTCTTCTTATCCTACATCATTAAAACAAAACACGAACAAATTAGAGAAAGCCTCGAATGAGAGTGAGAGTGGTCAAAGTGACCTGCTAGAGAGAGAGTTAATTGTATTTGTTTGTTCTCTAGAATTTTTAGTAGAGTAATTGCGTATATACCTACCATTGAAAATGGTTTTAGTATTTGTAGAGTAAGTCATCGAATTGGACGAGTCCATTTAGGCGGCATAGATGACGCTTGATTGACTCCCATTCTGCAGGTCACGCCATAGTAATTAGCGTAACTTCTGGTCTTAATTAAGTTGACGATGACATTCGTAGAGGTGTGCGTTATGAAGTCGGCCCCTTACCGAGGTGACCGAGCTTAGAGGCAGCATTTGGGACTATCACCTCAGTTGGTTGCCATGTCATGCTCACAATATCTATTCTTAACCTGATAAATATTTTTTAAAAAAAGTGCACGTACTAAATTCATACACATACTTAAAAATATTATAAAATTTGGTTTATAAGGTAATATGACTAAATATGAAGATAAGAATCGTGAGAAGGTATATTGGAAGGAGTGAAGTATGAACAAAGTAAAATCAAATTACCTTTTTTTTTTGTAAGTTAACAACATATAGGGTGAAGTGATTCGAACGCAAGATTTCTTGGTCAATGAAATATGTCTTTAACCAATTAAATTATTTTCGGTTCGACCAGCAAAAATTAATTTAACTAAAATTAAATTAATATATTCATAATGATGGGAAAGTTGAGTGGAGTTAGTCAATCCAAGTTAGAGGGTTTTTTTTTTTTTTTTGGGAGTGGGTGGGCAATCCAAGTGAATATTGAGTGAGGCATTGCTTAGATCAGCTTTGGTGTTGATATTTATTGTATTGAATTAAAAAAAGAAAGAAAAAAAATCAAGTATAGTTTCTGTGGCCATGGAATAGGCTGTTCTCAGCCACGTGATCTGCATGTGCCCTTCCGCTTCATTTCATTAACAAAGCCTCGTAGCCGTTCATTTAATTAACCCTTCGATTCTTAAATATCTTCCATTCCAACCCGTCCTTGTCAATTAATACCCCTTACCATTATTAGTTTAGCATCTATTTTTGTCTCTAATCTCATCTTCTTTCAAATTCTACTTATAATTATAATAAAATTACTTACTTTTTATGATTTTTCTTTTGCTCTCTCTTTTCTCACTTTCTTAAAATACTTTTCAAAAGTTTAATTTTTTTTCTCCATGTCAACATGAGCATCATATCTTAACGCAATTAAAGAATTTACTTCACGTGAAATTAAAGGTTCAAATCTCAAACTCAAATAAATTTAGTCTTTTTTTTTTTTTAATTTTTAGAAGTTGTGATTCTAAAAACATCTTTGAATTATATTAAAATTGAAGAAAATGTTATAAATTATACATAATCTTAAAAATATAAAAGTAAGAATGTCATTGAACCGTGCACCATTTGTTTAAATATCATGTTTATTTACTAACTGTTTTTTGTTTTCTAATCTAATAAATATATCATAAAAAAATTGGAATCTAGAAATGGTAGTTTTCATAAATATATATACATATTTATTAAGAATTGAGTTTGATTTCCAAAATGTTTTTAAAAGGTATAAAATTAAACAAGAAAATTTTAGTCACAATTAAATATTTAAGCTTAATCTTTGAAACTAGAAAAAAAAAAATCAAAATTTCAATAATACGTTCAGAATAATTTTAAGTTTGGAACATTTTTGAGACTTGCAACTTTAAGCAAGCCTTCGAAACTTTTTGACTTCTCTATCCTTATCTGATTCTTGTCTTTTCAACCTTTTTATTCATTTATTAGATAAAAACTTTCCCTCTTTGATTTTTTTTATTTCTATGAGGACATGTTTACCAGAACCTTGCATTTGATGAATCTTACAAGTTACACATTAAATAAACTCTCCTATAGTAAAATAATGTTTCAGAAGGTATGTAATCAACTTTAAGAAAGTAATTTCCATGTCACAATCACACAATAATTTTTTAAATCAAGTTTAGAGAGGATTGATTAGAGTGTTAAATGAACCTATCAAAAATCAATTAAACTTTGTGAGTTGAACTATAATTATCATGTTATACACTTTTACATTATTAAAATTCTCTATAGATATTAATTTTATCCATATTTTTTTAAAATTTAACAATATGATCTATGGAAGTTGAGATTCAAACTTTGAACCCTTTAGTTGATAATATATGTCTTAACCAGTTACAATTTTGTTTCAGTTAGCCATTTCACTTATGTTATTAATTACTAATTTTATTTTACATTTGGGTTCACATAAACATATTTTTCCAAATGTACTAAAAAAAAAACATATTTCTCAAATATAGACAAATAAACTTATATTTGGAGAGAAGATGATTGTTCATCCTTCCACTCCAAACTGGCATATCACAATTTTTAAATTCTACATATTTTAAACTTTCATTTTACACATACCTGATTTCTACGTTTAATTAGTATAGACCATGAATAACTTTCCAGTCTCGTCACAATAATACCGGCTTTCTTTTTAGTTCAACAATAAGTAGAAGCAGAGAGATTCGAATTCACGACTTTTTTGATCGATAAGATATACCTTAACCAGTTCAGCTAGAGTCAAATATTATTACCACTCGTTAAAATAAAATAGACGCACCAAAAAAAAAAAATTGCATAACACCATGAATAGAACTAGTTTATACAAAGTTACAATGTTCTCTACAAAAGTAATGGTTAATTCACTTCTAAAATAATTGATTACATCATCCTTTTTTTTTTTTCTTTTTTATAATGGCAAGTAATCTTCTGTCAATTGAGAACCTTTAACAAGGAGAAAGTGAAGCCAAATCTACCAGATTGAAAGATCTTATATTTATCCTAATGAAATGACTGAAAAATACTCTGTAAATAAAATATCTTAAAACCATGAGGTCCAATTCCAACCTAGGACATCAAATCTTACCCAGATAAAGCTTTTGGCTGGAACATTTGCCACTGGTCCAAAACCAAAGGGACAGCTTACTTTAACTTTTGAAGTTGAAAGCAAAAATGGAAGAAGAGTAAGAGAAAGATTTGGTGCTCAGAATCAGCATTTATTTATATTGTCTAATCTTTGATTAGTTGGGGATCAGGTACCATTACAGGGCCAGTTTCAGTCTCTGTTCTTCCCAATTAATAATGCAACCCCATTTTCTTCTAATTATTGCCCAGCCCATCTCACCCTCTTTAGCTTTCTGTATCAGTATTCTTTTTCTCCTTTTTTTGTTTGGTTGTTAATTTTATTGGCCACATCCCAATCCAATTCTACTCTCTCTTCTACAACTATTCAAATACCCTCCCCTCCCCCTATAATTTTCTTCTTCCTCTCTTGTTTGGCCATGGGTAAAATCTTTCTGGGAGTTCTTAGTTTCTTGCTTTGGTGAGGCTGAGAGTTTTTCTGTTCTTTTGATGTTTTTCCCTGATTCTTCTGAGGAGGTCCGCCATGGGAAACCAAGCTTTTTGCAGACATGGATACTATTCTTTGGCTTGTCCTTTTTGTTTTGGTTTATGAGTGACCAGTAAGATGCTTTGGAAATTTGTTGGAATCCTGAAAGCTATTTGATTTAACTCTCAAAGGATCATCATTCATCGTCCTTTGTAGTTGAAGGCAGATCAGGAAGAATTCCCTTTACACTTGAGCTTTGATTGAGTTCCCGAGAAGAGAAACCGAGTAGGCGGAACAGAGAAGACTAGGGTTTGATTGGTACATCAGTGATATGAACTTTCTACTTTCAGTTTCTTTCGTGGTTCGATTTGCTCATCAAACAACTATGGGGTTATGAATTATCAAATTTCTCTGCGGACTTTCATCAAACGGGTTTAAGATCTGAAGTAAATTACCTTTGGGAAATCAACCCTGTTCTTGTTTTGAGGTAGTGAGCAGCTCCTATGGCGATGGTGTCCGATCACCACCGTCACCGTCCCCACCGCTTCCTCCTAGACGCCGACACGACGGCGCCGCCGTCCAATGGAAGCAGAACCCGAAATTCGTACAGCAACGAAGCGAATTTCGACACGAACATGGTGATAATCCTCGCTGCGTTACTCTGCGCGCTGATTTGTGCCCTCGGACTGAACTCAATCGTCCGCTGCGCCCTACGCTGCAGCCGGCGGTTCGCCTTCGAGACGACCGGCGGCACCTCCACTCGCCTCGCCGCGACAGGGCTGAAGAAAAGCGCATTACGCCAAATTCCGGTCGCCGTATACGGGTCGGAGTCGGGTCTAGGGATCCGAGAAACGGATTGTCCAATCTGCCTGGGAGATTTCATCGCCGGCGAGAAAATCAAAGTTCTGCCAACATGTAACCATGGATTTCACGTTCGATGTATCGACACGTGGTTAGCTTCCCACTCGTCGTGTCCGACTTGTCGTCAATCCTTGCTCGAACAACAGTCGAGTTCTGAATCGGCGGAAGCCGAAGGCAGAAACCGACCCGCCGAAAATTCATCGGCCGCGGTCCAAGGTGAGATCTCCGTAACTGTAGATGAAATTAGCTGATTTTAAGTGTTTGCATTTGCATTTGCACATAAAACATTCTTTATTTCTTTGCACGTTTTTTTTTTCTCTTTTCTTTTTTGTAATAATCTGAATTATAATAATGAGTAGCTGTTTATGTAAAATAAATTACCAAGTAATTTGCAAATTTTGAGGAATTTAGATTTAGATGTGTCATTTGTGAGTTCTTTGCTTCAATATTACTTCTCGCATTTCTTGTCAACTCGAGCATATATATATATAATTGATGCATGACATTCTTTGAAATTTGTAGTTTTGAAACTTTAGATTTAGATATTCTTTATTGAATTGTAATATATTTAAAAAAGAGAACTAGCAATAGAAAAGTTGGCATTGATGATCATTGTTGAGTTACTTCACAATCAAGTGATTAGCTATTACTTTTGCATTAATTTTAAGTATTAAGATAATAATAATGGTTGTTCATTTTTTTTACATTGGATTTCTAGCCAAAATTGACTTTAGTGTTTGTTTGACATAATTTTTAATTTAATCACTTTTTCATAAAGAAATGTTGATAAATATAATA
>JAOANK020000084.1:790754-802755 GCA_026257165.2 Telfairia occidentalis
AATTTAATTTTATTGGTTTTTATAGTTTGGGTATAGTTTCAATTCGATCTATATGGTTTTATAAGTTTCAATTTAATCTATGTAGTTTAGTCAAATCTCATAAATTATATATGTTGTTACTATATTGAAACTTGTTTTACTTAGAAATGAACTATTTTTTGTATTTGGTTTACAATATTCATTATAATATTACGGTTGTGGATTTTATAGTGGATAAATGATAATGTAGGGGCCAACTTGGACATAGCTCTACTAAGACATTTACTTTTTCTTTTGAGGATGAAAGTTTAAATTTCATTCTCCCATATATATATTTTTTTGATTCTATAAAAATGACAATTTAGTGATGATTTTTGAGGTTTAACTAATTCTTAGGAAGTAAACTTTTTAAGCTAAGTGAACAAAGAAAACCAAATTGAAAGTGAGCCTAACAGGAGAGCTGAAATCTCAAATTATTTAGGTTAAATTTGTAATTTAAGAAAAATTAAAGTAGAAAAAAAATTATAATTTGTCAGTCCTTTCTTTTTAGTTCAACTTGTCAGTCCTATTTAATTTTGAAATCATGACAATATCCATAAAAAGAAAAAAGAATAAAAAAATGCCATATGAAATTCTCGTACTTTTATAATAGGAGAATTCCACGCCCATACCGAAAGAGAAACGTCGGGAAACGTAGCTGCACGGCGCTGAGAAGAAAAGTCAAACTTAACAGAGCTAGAGAGAGAGAGAGAGAGAGATCAAAAAAAGTAGGCGAAATATTTTTATTTTTTAGTGGTTGGGTTGGGCCCAAAGAGACTCGAACGGCGTGAACTAACGGCGTGAAATTGACGGCGACAGCCTGGTGCGCCGTTAGGGCGTTTCCCGAAAAGGGGAATGCGAATGCCAGGCACTGCGAGAGAAAGGGAATGTGAAGAATATGATGTTTAAGTGGGCGAGTCGGGTCGGGTCACTTCGTCAACTCATTTTGGAAGGGAAAATAAATTAATAAAAAATTATTCTTAAACTTCTTATTATTTAAGAAAACAGAATGGAAGCTATAATTTTCTATTCTCTCGAGGCAGCAAAAATCCGGACAGCAACACGACATCCCAATTCACGGTTGCCTTTTACTCATCTTTACTATTCTTCATTTATTCACCAATAGTGCTTCAAAATGCTACAGCAATAATAACCAATTTATATACTGAAAATTCTTATTATAAACACGTATATTATATAATTTTTGTAATATAAGTATCCGACCAATTATATACTAATTTCAACTGAACGGAATATAGCTCTCCAACTAAAAAGTTGAGAGTTTGAATCCTCACCCCCACATACTATTGAACTAAGAGAAAAAACTATATACTAATTTCACGAGAGAATTAACCAACTTTACATTGTTTGATCGTTAGAAAGCTTGTAAGATTTTAATATTTTATGCAAATACTAATTATGGTAGACTTTGTTAACATAAATATAACTCAACTAATTAAATATATATTCCCGAGTTTCCAACCTTAATTAAAAGGTTAGAATTTGAATATTTACCTCTACATATTGTTGAGATAAAAAAAATTGGGAAAATTTTCTTTTTTAGTCCCTAAAGTTTGAGTTTAGTTTACATTTGGTCTATAAATTTCAAAATGTTACACTTTTAGTTTTGAGTTTAGTTTACATTTAGTCCCTAAATTTTAAAAATATTTGTTAAAAAATATATTACTTTATTAAAGTATTGAGCGAATAGTTTTGTTATTTTTCTAGTTATTATGTTTTTTTCGCCCAAAAGATCCAATATTTGCATGTAGAGTCTGGAGGTTGTAGTCCCAACTTCCGATAGAAAAATGGGCCCAGATCCGTATGTTTAAAGGGCTATATTTAAAGTATTGGGCTGCTGTCACGATAAATGGGCCAAAATTAGGCACTGGGGCTCAGTCCAGTGAATCGTTAATTGTCTCCAATTTCATTGTAAATATTTGAATATTTACTTTTTTAGCTAAGATTATAAAATAATGTTATTACTAACTTAATCTCTTAAATAACCTTGGTAATTTGAAGGGGACCAATATTATTTTACATATATTTATTGTATGTTCTCATACTCGTACATTTTTTTTTCCTTATTTGACATAATCATTAACGATGCATTGGCTATTCTAAAGATGATTAGTATTTCATGTTAAGTAGTCAAAATTTGGGCGTAATATCCTTCTAACAAGTATGTTAGGATTCTGCTAATTCCGACATAGAAATACAGTGCCTATCTTGAACTAAAGTTGGATAAGAAGTTATGTTTGGATAGTTATTCAATAAAACAATCGTTGCTAAAAAACTTTATTTTCGAAGACCCTAAGTCATTATTCCATAATAATTTTATTTTTCATAAGTATGATTTTATTTTTATTGAATACAAGTTATAATTTTTATAAAAAAATTAAAAAAAAAATCCACAAATACTTTATCAAACCAATTCATCAGATACGCAATATTTCATGCGGTACATGAAAACATTTGTTTTCTTGCTCATTTTCCATCTATAATTACTTGATAGTTAAAGTCGTCTTAACAAATACCACAATAACAATATTTAATTCACAGTTTAGCTTGGGTTATTTTGTACAATGGAATAAAAAATGATTAAAGAATGTTTGATTTTCAACACCCAAAAAAGTTTAAATTGATTAAAGAATCCTTGATTTTTTATAACAAACTATCACTAGAATAAAGATTATTAAGTAATAAAATGTTGGGTCAAACAAATCAATGATCCACCAGAATCTATCAAAGATTGAAATAAAAAAAGATGCTTTTTTTTGTTTCTTTTCCATTTTTTAAAATAAAACCACAATTTAAAAGGCCAAATGACAAAGTTTACCCTCTGCACACATTGGGGGGAAAAGAATAGAATTGAGAAAAAGATTGTCAATGAAATCGGATAACACGTGGAGTATTGTGATTTGGCAACGGTGAAAGTCCACCGCATCAGAAGAATCAGACGGTCGAAAATTGATTCCCGGTTGATACTGTGGCTAGAACCGAACCCATCTTATAAAAACTTCCTGGTCTTTGTATTAGGTTTGCCATTGGAGGAGGAATTGAGAGAAAAATGGCAGGTGAATCGACTTTGTTCAAGTTTTTGAGCCCAAGACGCCGTCCCCAACCTGCCGACATCCAAGCCGCCGCCGCTTGGGGTGTCGCCGCCGCCACAACTGCTCTATGGGTCATTCAGGTTTCCTCCTTTTCTAAATTCCTCGATCTGTACTATCATTTCTGGTATTCGGAGATTTATATCGTGAATCTTCTGTCCTTACATTAGATTATATTCGAGGATGGGTCGATCTTCTTGAAAGTTGATTCTTGATTCTGCTTTTTTAGCCACACCGTGTTAACGATTTCTGTATCCAGGGTTGGATGATTTACTGCGGCGTTTTCCTTTTGGCGTATTATTGATTTCTATTTTCACAATTTATCTTTGGATTATTTTTTCACTAGCGTTAATATATGTATTAGTGAGTAGGGATTAGCTTTCATTTTCAACCGGTCATTCTCAGTTGAGATTCTGTTATGGATTCCTATGAATTATGATTTCTATGGGACGTACGTATTTCTCGTTGATGAAGAGCACAGGGAGTTATTTTTATTTTTTTTGTTTTTCACTTTTTTCTTGTTTTTAGTCATTGATCGAGCATTAGGCGAAGCTCTTGCCCTGGTAGGACTTTTCCTCTCGGGGCTCTGATTGATGGTAGCGATTTTATTATTTCTTCTAATAATTTGGTTCGTTGCTGTTTTTTCTTCCCTTCCCAACTAAACCATATGAGAAGCCTGGGAATCTTATTACTCTTTACAATGTATGCAAAATGCTGGAAAGTCCATCAAGATTTCAAAATTTAGTTGTCTTTGTAGACTATTCTCTTTTGCAAATACCCATCAGAAATCTGTGAAAAGAGAGAGTTAGAATGATGGAGGCACCAGCCTTGGTATCTATGGCTTAGAAGGAATCTTCAAGGAAAGCTCTTGAATGTAAAGATCTTCTGTTCCTTATTGGAAAATGTTGAGTTGGTTCAGAGAGATAGATAACAGAGTATAGAATATTGATAGCTTGGGTATCTTCTTTTGGGAAATGATGCACCAGTCATTATCATTCAGTGGCCAGTACCAAAACTAATCCTGAATACCCACTTGATTTTTTTGAAAGTGGATGGTCCCTGCAAAAGTTAGATTCTTCTTTAGACTTCAATTCATAGGAAGATCAGTACTATGGACGTCTTGCAATTTGCTTGAATGAATGTCAACGACATATTATTGTGGAATGTAATTTTTCCAAAGCAGTTTGGAACTATTTCTTCTACAGTTTTCAGTTATCAGCAGTGCAAGCCCCACCTGGGCCACCTCATATTGAGTATTTTATTGCACAAATATTTTGGGACGTGGTTCATATGGTAAACCAAAGGTTGTTCATTGCTGTGCGTTTCTCTGGATTTATGGCTTGAGAAAAATTGTTGTTTTTTGGCCATGAGATTTGTAGATGGGCGTTTTTTTTTAGTAACAGATGGACTTCCTTACCTTTTATATTGAAGCTGACTGGGTATCTTCCTTGGCATATTAGGGAGAGTGCATTATTCCCTGTTCTTAGCGTTCTTTTATTATTAGTTTTCATTTTTTATGTTATATCGCAAATAAGGGTAGAGATTCGAACCAAGGGCTTCTTTTAGTACTTTTGATCTTTTTATGATATCTTTTCTTATCCAATGAAAGATTGGTTGCCTCTTACCTTCTTCGAAATGCTATGCAGATAACTAGAAAAATATTTAATTTTGTACGTTTTCCTGTTTGTTTTGCGAGGTTGAAACCAACATAAGTTGTTTGAGCTGTGAAATATTCATTTCTCGTTTAAACAGTCTGTGCCTATTAATTTTATACTACATGATATTTTCTTGGTGAATTAAAAGGGGCTTTTTGTGTTATGCTGGAGCTTTTAGTAGACTACTATAATACATTTGTGGAGAAAATAAACTATATACAATCTTTCCCCCCTCTCTTTGAGTTTCCTCTGTGGTGTATTATTACTATGTTGCGAATCTAACCGTTCCTTTCTCTCTCGAACCCGCGCAGCCATTCGATTGGATCAAGAAAACGTTCTTGGATAAACCACAAGAGGCATGACTTGTTATTTGAAGGCTCACCCCAGTTTTTGTTAATAAGTATCAGTTGATCGCCGCGAATGGGTAAACTGCAGAGTTCATTGGAATAACATGTTTTTGTAATAGACTCTGTTTTCATTAAACTGAGTTCTTCCATTTGTTCCAACTTTTGGAATTTTATCGTTATGAAGTCTTGGTTGATATGTTTTCTTCCCCCTATTTACATGGTCGCCTAAGTTGCAACCCCATGATATTGGGAGGTTTTTGATATATAGTAATTAGAACTTTAACAAATTCTATGCTTCTGAGTCTCAGTCAAACTCCCCAAGTCACCCTTTCCCATGACTTAGAGAACTCAACTTCTGTTATTAGTAGTAATTTCAGTTTGTTACATTCCATTTCTACTTTATAAAATTGTTTTGGACTCTTTAATCAGCTTTCAATCGAAAAATAAGCATAGTTAGAAGACTTCCTTTTTACTTTTTGAAGTTCGAATGTCATGTTATGTTCATACCATTTTTGAAAAGTAGATAATAGATTACAAGTTCAGTAAATTTAATTTTTAACATTCAGAAAAGATCGTTCATCAAATAATAAATAGGAGTTTGAGTATTTGTTAGACTTTTTTTTATATATAAAAATACGATTCAATAGTTAATATTTAAATGCACCACCAATGCTTCGATTTGCGACCACTTCGACCTCCAGCAATTTAAGACTTTTTTTAATATTAGCTTTTGATTTTAAGAATTAGAGTCGTATGCGGTCGAATAACATAATTCTTTTAATGAACAATGAATAATATGCTATTGAATTTAGGTTTAAAAACTTCCTAAAAAAAAAAAGAATTTAGTTTAAAATAAAAAACAGTATACTATTGAATATACGAAAAATGATCAAAATTAATGGAACCTAATGATCTTGATATAATAACACACGGCGCTTTGGATTGGTGAAACGTGAAAGAAAACTTGTGAAGTCAGAAAACTGCAGAGCTAAAAGCGCGGTTTCAGCCGAACGACGTCGTAAATACAAGAGTACAATTCCAATTACTAAAGGTAAAAGGACCAAGGTGAAATACCTAAAACCCCCTTCCCTTTATCCCTCTGTCTCTGGATAAATAGGTAAAATTCGAGCCATTTTGACCTGTTCTATCGCTTCTTGGATCTTACCATTATCCTGAACTCCACGTGTTTCGGCAGCGGCCGTCCGATCTGGGCTCTCTCTTGTTTCCTCTACCCTTATACCTCACCCCCGAGCCCCTGTTTCAATTTCTCTACTCGCTCCGCCGTCTCTCTGCCGAAAAGCGATTTTCCGGAGCGGATTCTGATTGATTTCCCCTTTGCTGTTTTGGTTTTCTCTGCTTTAGTGTGCGACTGCGGGCGTTTTCGCAGCCGGCTATTCAGATCTCTGTAAGTGTTGCTCGTTCGAAATCGATCGATTGCCATTGGCAGAGCGATGTCTTTTGATTTGATGGTATTATTTTGCTTGTTAATTGAGAAAAGAAGTCGAATTTGATTGTTAATTGCAAGAATTTTGTTTTCCTTTGTATGCGTGTGTTTGTATCTTTCCGTTGTGTTGTTGTTGGGATCTGATTTTTTTTCTTTTCTTCGAATGTGGTGGATAGATAATATAAAAATTCCAAGTTGGCGGGTGATTCGATGGAGCATGAGCTGGTGGAATTGTTTGAAGCGGCGAAGAAGGCTGCAGACGCCGCAGCAGCACCATCATCAAACGATGGGGGAGCCGAGGAAAGTCGCTGCCTAGATGCCCTACGGCAGCTCAAGAAATTTCCTGTTACTTATCAAATCCTTGTTTCCTCTCAGGTATTTTTCTCATTGGACCTAAATTTCGTTTCTTCTCTTGATGGTGGATGGATAGTCAAAATGTAAAAAGCCGACTAGCTTATAAATCATACATGATTTTTTTTTTTTTTAATGAATTAAGCCACAATTCATTGTTTCCTCGCTTGCGAATTGATTTCATAGCGAGCTGAGCTCACTCTATTTCATCTATTATTTGAGTTGTTACATTACAAAATCATCTCACATGTGACCCTTTAAGTTTTTGGAATATAATTCTGGCGCCATAGTTCTTGTTATATATTCTGTTTTGGCATTTTTATAATTCCTCTCCCTGTGTAATTGAGGTCCATTTGCTTGTGTTGATATCTCCTACATCTTGTCTTTTATAGGTTGGGAAGCGCCTTCGGCACCTCACTAAACACCCCAGGAAGAAAATACAGGACTATGCTTCAGACCTGATTGAGATGTGGAAGGAAATAGTAATCAAGGAGACTAACAAGAATAAAAAGAATGGAAACGCCAACTGTAAAGAGTCACCAAAAATTGGTTCTCCCAGTGCAGAGTCCGTTAAGGTGGAGAAATTTCAAAAATCATCTTCCATGAAGGTTGAGAGAGTTTCCAAGGTCGAGCAATTTGATAGGAATGGTGCCACAAGCTCTGTGAAATTTTCTAGATCAGAAAGTGCCATCTCGGAGAAGAACAATGTCAAGGTCGAAAAAACTGATTCAGTGGAGAAGGCCAAGGTTGAAAGGATAGTTAAAGAAGAGAAGAAAATCTCAATAGAAAAGAAGCCATCAACTGGCACTTCTGCACCTCCAAAGCTCACCTCAATGATTAAATCAAAAGATGCTGCTCGGGACAAAATAAGGGAGCTGTTATTGGAGGCTTTCTCCAAGGTTCCTGGTGAGACTGATGAAGATTTTATAGATGAAGTTAATGCAAGTGATCCCATCCGTGTTGCTGTTTCTGTTGAATCCGTAATGTTCGAAAACTGGGGAGGTTCTACTGGGGCACAAAAGGCTAAGTACAGATCTATAATGTTTAACCTCAAGGATCCAAAGAACCCAGACTTCCGGAGAAAGGTTCTTCTTGGACTTATCAGGCCAGAAAGGCTAATTAATCTGAGCACGGCGGAGATGGCAAGTGATCAGAGGAAACGAGAAAACGAGGAGATTGAACAAAAAGCTTTATTTGATTGTGAGCGTGGAGGAGCTCCAAAAGCTACTACTGATCAATTCAAGTGTGGTCGATGTGGTCAACGCAAGACGACCTACTATCAATTGCAGACGCGGAGTGCTGATGAACCTATGACTACCTTTGTAACTTGCGTAAACTGCAATAACCATTGGAAGTTCTGTTGAGTCTCTTGTGAGCTGCTGAAAATGCTATTGTTTGGAACAATTTACCGAGCTGCTAGTCTTATTTTGCCTTGACACTTGTGCAGTCTGTAATCTTGTTCCACATTTCTACATTTAGAAAGTAGGAGGTTTTCTACTGTAGGATTTTTAAGAACTAATTTGTTGAGAAACTCAGTGTACACAAACTTGTTTAATTGTTATTCCCTTTTGTGTTTGTCTGAGTTTCATGCTTCCAAGGAACTTGCGTTTTCAGTTTACACACTCAATTTAATCATTTTTGTCCCCTCAGGTTCAATCCACTCTTTCAGTTTTCCTACACCTCCAACAGCACCCCCAACTGTTGTTGCCGGTGAAGGTTATGACTAGAACCCATTAATATCAAACCACTGCCTATTTTTGGGTTTTAAAAATGAAGATTAATTTCCCTCCTGACCAAAAGATGATGGGTTCGAATAACCAATCGAATTGTTTCAAATCAGTCGGTTTTTTGGGGGCATGGTTTTTGGTTTTTCACCCAATTAGCATTCAACATATAAAGGAACCCGGCAAAACTCAGTTCTACATTGAATTGTCTTTCAATAAATACATGATCAGAATAATTTACAAATGAAAAGCATTTTAGTGACTACCCATATTGATGAAAGGGCAAAATGCTAATAACATTAATGAAAAGCCCATAACCAGCTTTATCACGTTCCTCCTGAGAAACAAGTCTTCTGAACCTAAATATGATATTCTAAGAATAATACGTCCTACGCTGTATGTTCTTTGAGTCTCCTTTCAGCTGCTATAGTAGCAGCCATGGAAGGTGCCAAATGCCTTAGCGTTTCACTTCCCTTCTCATCACTTTCCCCCAATGGTGATGGTTTGGATGCAAACAGAGACTCAACTTCTTTAAGCGTCAAAAAGGGCTGATCTTGGTTCTTAGAATTCCCAGTGATGAAGGAAGAGCTCTCTCTGCTTCTGTTTAGTTTGTGTATGCTCTCTTCTACTGTGTCTTTAACCTATAGTAACCCCAAGAAGAGAGAGAGAGAGAGAAGAACAAATTAGCTATTTCTTTGTTCAGATTGGAGCCTAAAATGTTCCTTAACATACATGAAACACCAAGTTTAAATGATGAACGAAAGACGAGTGCATCATGATGGACTATTTCTAAATGCATGCAGGTGTTTGTTGAGTGTAATCATGTCTGCCATTGGATCAATGCTTTGGTGAAAGCTCTACATGACTGTACAAAAAGGAAACTTGTACATACTATGAATCGGTGGACGAATGTCTTATTTTCCTGTCCAATTCGGTGTACCCTGCTAATTGCTTGTGCTTCTGCAGCTGGATTGAGCAGTGGTTCCACAAGGACAACATGTTGAGCTTCTAGAAGGTTCAGTCCATTAGCTCCATGCTGAATCAAGAGCAACAAAACTTGAGCAGATCTCACCTGCGCCAATGGCCGTTTCTTGTGATTTTCTTTTGCATTGATCTCCTGTCCTCTAAATTCACTAATGGCTGTATGAGATTTTCTGCATTTGCAAAGTACAACCATCGATATTAATGTATAATGTGGAAGAAAGGAAAGTAGTTTAACCCTGCTATGCAGCTCTACCCCCCCAACAAAATAAAATAAAAATAAGAAACGCCAAAGGGAGTGGAGATCGTGGAAGAAGAAAAGGTAAGCTACACGGTTGAAATACAGGTAGTTTTCTGCTCTCGTCTGGAATTTGAGCTATCCAAATTATCACTGTATATGATATCATCTCACCTGCCTCCTTTCATCCTAATAAAGGTAATGCCGTTGGCAGCAAAGGCATATTGCAGAACATCAAGAACATCATTCCAACTAGAGAAAACAAGAACTTTTGCTTTGGAATCTGTATACTTGATCCACAAGATTCGTCTTACAATGGCTTCAATCTACAGAAGGTGATAGATATTAAGTATGACAGCAAAACAAGCTTGGACAAATGATACACAAACAAACACGATCTAGAATATGTGAAGAAAAACAATGATTATCATGCGGCATGCGTTGGGAGATAATGTCCTCACATAGTGTTCTCTAAGACACAAAGGCAACTGCAAAACAACTAGAACTGAAATGAGACGCAATATTTTGAATTTAATCAAGATGGACGCATGTCTACTTAGACTGTATGCTAATTCACAATTCAATGCAGAACTAACTAACTAGCACTCGCTACCTGCTCTGTGCGGCTTTCTCATTGAAACACATACCCCATTAGCCATCGATACCAGACTATTATTTAAGAAACATGTCAGAGCTCTCTTACCCTCATGTTTCCCATTTTCCGACCCTACGACATTCAAGAACTCAAAAGTAAGCTAGACAGAAGCCTCTTGTTTACATCCAGTACAAGATTGCAAGCTAAGTAGGCTCAACCAGCCGATTATACGGAGGAAGCTCCAACTAGTGATATCTAAAGCATCGATTTAAGACCTTTAACTCAAGAAGTGGCACATAAAAACAGAGCATCCCTGAACTGTGAGTTTATGCAATAAACAAATAGAATCGAATAAAGATAGGGAACATCTGAAAGGAAACATGCAAGTAATGCAAACAAACAAAACATGGACCCAGTTGACTCAATATTGTTTATGCACCGGAATATGCGTCATGCAAACTATCTGCATGAAAGTAAATCAAATCAAGAAGTGTTAGGTAGGACTCCAAACCTTCGTCCCGTAGGAACCTTGAACTGTAATGGACGTTTCATGCTCCCTGGAAGCTTCGTGCAATGTTGAAGGATCAAGCGTTTCATTTTTACTATCATCCGCATAAGCTATATTCCCAAAATCTGTGTGTTGGCGACAGGTTGGGCACATCACCCATTTAGTTTGAATTTTACTATCATGCAGTGTTTTTTCAGTCATTGCAAACAAACCTGTGGGGAACAAAGGCCATTACAATTTACAATACATAATGTAATAACATTAAAAAATGGATAAAACTATCATTGACAGTTTGTGGAAGCAGGATCCAAAAGGATACTATGTTCACAGATGAATAGATAGAATAAGATCTCATCCACGCTTTCATTCTAAAGGGATTTCCATAGCACAATAACGGTGAGTTTGGTATGAATTTTGAGATCCTAAAGAGTCCTTTTTAGTCAATTAAAAGCATTTTTTAAAAAACTTTCACGATGTTTGGTTACAAAGTCAAAATTGATTTTGAAACTCCTTAAAACAACTTAAAACCATTGTAAGCGTTACCATAATTCACAGTGCTGAATCAGCTAAATCACAGTTTTATCCAGCGCAAGAACACACAGAAGTTGTACAAAATTTGGCAATGCATAGATGCCGTTGTCTTGTGAACTAATCATTGAACACAAAAATATCAGTGGCTTGTCTCTAACCAAGTGCAGGAACACAAAAGACAAGCACTGAAGTAAAAATCAACACTCACATTTACAGCATGTCATATGTCCACATTGAAAAACCATCTTTTGATTGCTTAGTTTTTCTTGGCAAACAGGGCATGATTCCTCATCAACTTTCTCTGTGTTCTCACTTTTTTGTTCCATGGATGTTGACGTGATAGCCAGTTCTTGAGTTAATGCTAGATTACTTGAACTTCCTAATGGAATATTTTGTTTAGATTGCACCAAACCCTGGAAATAATAGAGACTGTGAGTAACAGCGACATAAAATGGCTTACATAATACCAAAATAAAATAACTTTTTTTTTATTAAATAA
>JAOANK020000084.1:845111-867347 GCA_026257165.2 Telfairia occidentalis
TGTAAAGTTGATTTAATATATTGAAACAAATTCAAAAGTTTCAATGAATAAGTTGTAATTAATGTCAACATGTATTGTTTAATTAGTTAAGACATATATTTTCAATCAAAACATAGGAAGTTTGAATCTTCATCCTCACATGTTGTTTGACACAAAAGGGAAAAAAACTACAATTAACATATAAGTTAACTAATGATGACATAATCATATATTTATTAGATAAATCTCGGCTAATTTAGCATGATGTAACAAAGAAATGGACCAATATATTTAAATCACCATATTATATCTCAACTTGAACTAAAAAAGACCAATTGGAATATAGTTCAGTGAATTAAACATTTACTACCATTCCATTAGTGGAAGGATTCATCCTCAACCTTGTCATTGTTGAACTTAAAAAAATAATTTTTTTTTAAAAAAAAAAACTATATAGATTGAAACCATGGCCCACAAAGAGTATAATCCATCTTATCAAGTAAAAGAGGAGGATTTATAGGGTTTAAGTTTAACAATGTGTATGTGGCAGAATAATGAGAGATGAAAAAGCAAACAAGAAAGAGAGCCAATAAGAAGTAAACTTCTCATAATCAATAAAAAAAGACACAATTTATAAATCATATCTTCAGTGGTTGGGTGTTGATAGCCCCACTGGCCACTGATGAGGACTAATATGGTCTATGAAAGCTACAACTACAACATTTATAGTGCCTCTCTTTTCATATTGGGCAAATTACAAAAATACCATCTTTTAATTTATAGAAACTGATTATGTTTTTTTCCTTAAAAAATAATAAAATAAAATGAAAAATCGAAAACAGTCTACAACATCTTGCATACATTTTCCAAAAGAATAAAAAAAATAAATACTTAAAACAAGTTCAAAATTGGGGAAAAAAAGAGTTTATTATTTATTGGGTGAAAATCCTATTGTTTAATATGTAAAAATAGTTATTATTTTAAGATGAGTGAACATGGTAAATCAATAGGAGAATTTAACTTTAAACCATTATCATATAGTTAAAGATAATTATAAATTAGTATCTTGATAATAAAAATTAATTAGTCAACGATTTACCATTGATTAATGGATAATTAACATAATAAAATCCATGATTTATAGGATTTAGTCCTTGAAGGAAATAGAACTTGATTTCTTTAAAGAAAAAAATTCAATTATTTATTGATTGATAGACATTTAAAAAATGCCAATGAAAGCTTAGTCCACAAGGGGCCCTGATAAAGGTGAGTGATAAAGGCTAATTTGTTTGTCTCAACTCTTTTCTGAAAAGGAATTATATGCAAAAGTCTAAAAGTAAGTAATAGTTTAGGCAATAGAATGAAATTAGGTTTACTTCATGAGATTGGTCCTTGAAAATCCGAGCACTAAGTGTCTTCCATGCTCAATTGTACTCATAACTGTGTCAAGTCTCCAAGGTGAACATCCTAGTCTTAAACACGTTGATTATTGGGGGACTGCTCGAGCTACTTCCAAAGCACATGTCAGGTTGGGGACAGACTGAAAACAACTCTCGAGAGAGCCTTCTTTGGGTGTTGAACAGTCAAACTCAAAACTCGTACGGACAAAAAAAATCCTATGTAAATTTTAATAGGTATTTAGTCTCTATGTAGGTAGCTACTATGACTTGAATCCATTCTTTTAAAGTTCTTTACTATTTACATTGGTTCTTATTGACCATTAAGTCAATCCATGATAATTGTATACAAGATAATTAATTAAATTGACCTATATTGAAAATCCTGGGAGGACTAGTCTATTCCATAATGTTAATCACTGATTTACTAGTACATATAACCAATCCTAATCAATTTTCAATTTAACCATTTTTTATGGTTTTGAGGTTGAGGTTGTTTAATAATAGTCATTTCGCTGGTCACTACAAGGTTTTGGTATAAATTGGAAACACAGAGACCACTAGCATAGCATTTTCCATCTTACTCCTCCATGATCCTTCCATATGTTTAAAACCACAATCATAGAACTAACCAAAAAAATTCAGACCATTCTAAACTATTAAACTTGCATCAAACACACAAAATTAGCAGACAAAGCAGTTAATTTTCTTTAGGATATTTTAAGTGAATCCATATACATTTGCATATACACCATTTCTTTCTGCCAAATAAAAGATCAAAAAGCTCAAACGACCTCAAAACAAAACATAATTAATACATACCAACAATAAAAGAATTGAACTGCTGAGGGGCTGGTCTCAAAAACGAGACACCATGCAGGGAAACTAAAAAAAAAGTTCTTCAACAAACAAACAAAAAAACCACTCATCAGGCAGCATCACAATCAATAAAATGACCAAAGGTTTTTCCCTTGAAGGAAAAACTACCAAATCCTAGACAAAAATGCAAACCAGCCATGATGCCTTGCGTCCATGGAACACCGATTCTCGAATATGGATGTCGGAGTTCAAACGAGCAACTGCAAGACACCACATTATCGTCTCAAACTCTCTAAAAAAGATCAGCTTTCTTCTTCTGCATGTCTTGCTTCCATTTAGGCAGTTTATAGAATGCTTCTTTTGTCATGCCAAATATTGTCTCAAACTCTTCCGCGGAGAGATAGGCCTGAGAAATCAAGGATATCGAACCATTACAACAATAAAAAGTCAAGAAAAGTTTGAGAGAGAAACCTCCATCAGACCAACCTCTCTTCGCTTGAAATCGATTCCCGTCACTGGATTGTCAGACCTGGCTTTTAATTGATCATAACTAAATGTGCTGTGATCAGTTTCAGCATAATCATCCTGCACCCCACCATCTTGCTTGGGTGTTGAATCCCCCCCATCGCTTTCAAATGAAGGGGAAAAATTCCCTGCGTCCTTGTCTTCATCATCTTCTTTTGTAGCTTCCTTTTCTGTTTGGAAATTTTCATCATCTCCTTTCCCTGCCAATACTCTATTATATTAGGATGGAATTCAAGTTTAAAGATCATCATTATGAGGTTGTGGTTACCACATGACTATAGGATATAATTTCCTTCGTTTTTCTATTGCAACAGAAAAAGCTAACTTCTGCCAGAAGTCAGATCTTTACCTTGCACTCTGGAGTGCATAAATAGTTTATGATTAGCAGCTATGTAAATTACAAAAGAAAAAAAAGTCCAAATCAAGTGTGTTTCACTGCAGCAAATGAGAGAAAAGCTGTGTCGCCACCATGGAATTTAGGGACTACAGATTTTAGAAGAGTTTGATTTGTGATGATATAGGAATAGTGAAAATCAATACAAGATAAGGAACTTTCTAGCAGTATCTAACCATCCACCATATAAATTTCAACTACAAAAAGAACAGAATTTTAGACCAACTCAGCTTGGAGTATATTAATGTCAATGCAAAGAATTTTAAACCTGCAATTAAAAGACAGATATCTAGAAAGTATAACAGGGGCTCTCTTACCTGTAAGATGATCATCTGGTGGTGGACTGCGATTGTGTGGGGCAGGAGGAGACTCAGATCCTGGCTTCTTTTCTGCTGTAAGAACGGAAGAAAGTGCAGCTACAGCAGCTGCCCTTTGTGACCCTCCTCCTTGACTTCGGCCAGATGGCCTCGTAGAAGTAGTTTTTGGCCCCGAGGATGAATTAAATGCAGAGTTTAAAGCAGCTAAAGCTTCACTTCTTTGCCTAGGTCCTCCTTGGCTCGATGCATTAGCTTTATCCTGCAATGGCAATATGTATATAGATTGATCAGTGCAGAAAAAAGAGTTGCAAAACAATAATTAGCCAAAAACAAAGCAAAATCACAGAAAATAACAAGAGTTGTCCTTTCAAGACACAAAGCCCATACACAAAGAAAGGAAGTAAACAAACTTGTTATCTACCACAAGAAGAAAAGAATTACCATAATTTTAATTTTCCCAATATCCATACAAGACGCCCTAATGCAGTACAATCCCAATAAATGCTCCTTTATTTTCTTACTAATAAGCTTAACATAAATAATTCACTTCAACTATTGCATGATGTATGAGCCATAAAAATTCCTTCCAGTCAAACTCAACCATCTGCTAACTACGATAAGATAGATAGGGAAACTCCACAATTCCAATGGATTTTTCCTAATTTAAATCTAAGATACATCTTAAAGTTGCCCAAGAATGAGCAATTTTCTGCAACAACCATTTGAGGGCTTACAACTCTTAATAGTCTTTGAAAACTTAAATTTGACAAGTAATCATTGTTGATGTATTCTTAGAGCATACAAACTGCCACCATGCTATCCAAGTTACATAGGCAACCTTTCCAGAAACTCTTGACATCTACCCAAAAGGATGTACCACATATTCTGAGTTATCTGATGATGGACTAAAGGTAGAAGATAAGTGATCATTGTTGATGTATTCTTAGAGCATACAACCTGCCACCATGCTATCCAAGTTAAGTAGGCAACCTTTCCAGAAACTCTTGACATCTACCCAAAAGTATGTACCACATATTCTGATTTATCTGAAATCTGATGATGGACTAAAGGTAGAAGATAAGGCAGCTACAACAGAAGCCCTTTGAGTTGGCCACACTTGATTCCCATTGGACTTATCCAAACTCATGAATGGCATAACAAGAAGTCAGACAGAAATGGATGGACATATATTTCAGCTCATAGTGAAATGGATATCGTAAGCAATATTCTACTGCAGTTTCTCACACCACAAAAGCATACATTACAAAGCACACGCACAGACTAGCATCAAAATTAGAGGCAGAAACTAGACGAAATACAAAGTGAATAGAGGGGAAGAACATAATAATTACTGATACTAATATGAAACAATTGCAAACAAGGAAAAAAAAAGGCAAATCATTCGTGCAAGTATCAAGAGATGTACACAATATCAAAATGGATTTATATTTGGATACAGTTTTCTAATAAATTATCTTCCGATATAAATGTTTTCTAATCAAGTTCTTTTAATCAATTACCAGTTTGTGGATCGTTATATTCACTGTCGATTTCTGGGAGCCTACACGTGAATTTGGTAAGGTTTTTGGCTTGCCTGGTGCGAAGGCACATGATATGTAATTGTTGTTAATAAATAAATGTAGATATTGTCTTAGAACCCACTCAAACAAATGCGTCACAAGCGTTCTAGTCTCTAAGGCTTTAAGCTATATTCGGGCATTATTTACCTAAATACTAGCAAAATAAATGCATGCATCTTTAACAATAAAAAGAAAAAAAAAATGCAAAAGAGCCTGCTCTAGTGTTGGAATACATTATACAAATCGGAAGGACAACATGAACCTTTAATAAAAAATTCACAATTTTCATATGTTAGAGAAAAATGAGCATTACCTCCGCAGCATGGCCAATTCCAAACAACAGAGAAACCTTCTTCTGGAACGAATTACCCTGAGCCTACATTTGGTGAAGATATTTCAAAGATTAACTAAAATTCTCAAATATATATATAAATTATCAATGCAAAGCACTGAAGTTGAAGAAAGTTATAGAATATAGAATATAAATCAAATGGCAAATTTGCAAATTCCTCGACACATTACCATATCATCTTGACTTAAATTGACCATAAGTGACAAATGAAATATAATTATATCTTCAATCCTGGAGAATTAGCATGCTGGCGCACTGATGGATAGATCTTCTAAGCATTAACCAACTATAAACTATATTTACGTGGTATAGAGGGTTTTAGGATGATTCAAAGCATATCTATACGGAGTAAAGGAATTTTGACTTCCCCATGCCCTATTAGACATGTTTTCATTCTCTTTTCATTTATTATTTTTTTCATCTATCGATGTATCTTATTCGACAAAAAAATTTATTCTGTAAGAAAATAAATGTATATAGAAGAGAAGAAAGAGTATAAAAAAGGAACAAGTCCTTTTGGACACGCACGGAAACTACAAACGACATGCCAAGCAATTTTGTAAAATAAAAAATAATAAAATATCTCAATAATAAATAGACAAAGACATCCACAATGAAGACAGGAAGTGAACGTTCTGCTAAACATAAACTTAAAGAACCTTCATCATCCATGAGCAGAATCAAACTAATATAAACAGAATAGAAAATTCAAGATTTTGTTTGAAAATATTTTCCATGAGAATCATCGCCTTGCCTTCAAGAACCAATAGAAATATAATTCCTAAGAGATTGAAAAATCTAAGGGGAACCGTTTGTTGAATGTCAAAAATAGAGCAGAAGATGCAAAGTCGAGTACATTATGTCAACCTAATAGGAAGTAAGGTAAGAAGAACATATATATATTAAAAAGTCCACAGTTTTTATAGAAGTAAGATAAGAAGAACATATATAATTCTTCAAAAGAAAAAAAAAAAAACAACCTGTGCCTTCCCCAAGGCTACATTTTGGAGACAATAAGAGTTTTCCTCATTAGCTCACCCAAAACATTGTGTGACTTTTGGGAAGGTGTTTCTAAGAGACCACGAGCCTTAAGCAACGGGGCCAACTCTTGGGCCTCGGTAAGAAGAACATATTGGAAAAGCATATTACAAATGATCTCCTTCAGCATATGCTGTGGTTTTTGGCAGGGGAGGATCAAACACATTTGTTCATCCATTGTTATTATAGTAGTAACTGTTAGGAGTATCTGCTTAAAGTTCTTAATTATTCTTGGGTGATGCGTAAAGGATCAAAGGAGAATATTGAACAATTTCCAAGTGGAATTAAGTTGGAAACTAAAGCTTGGTTGCTATGAGTCAATGCTGAAAAGGCTACTCTTTGAAGTATTTTGGTATGAAAGAAAGCCGTGAAGAAGCTTGGTTGCTATGGGTCAATTTCTAAGTGGAATTTCAAAGAAAAGTTTTTACAAAATATAAGATGAAATAAGAAAAATGTATAATGACAAACAAAAAGGAAAATGCCACAGTTTAACACATACGATAGCTTTAGTATTATCCCATGAAAAGTAAGTTGTGAAGAAGCTTGGTTCGTTCCCCTCAGTGACTTTGTATAGTGGTACTTTTGGCGACAAACCCTCCAGAGATGCAGCCATTTCTACGTAACTCTGCAAAAGCAGTTTGTCAAATAACAATAATAAAAGAATATTTTAAGATATCGTAAAATAAGAGTACCTGTCCAATTTCAAATGCATTTTGCTTTTCTTTGGTGTCAACCAACTGACCAATCCATACGAACACCTCAGCATGGGTATCAAGAATCAAGATATCCTCTGTCAAGAGATCGTCTTGAGAAAAGTTGTAAACCTCCTCTACCTGCAATATATAAGGAACAACAATAATTATACAGGGTTAATAAAGCATCCAAAATGACATACAAAGAAGGTCTAAAGCTCACCTGAAATCTTCCTGAAATATCCAAGGCAAGGAGGATGGACGCAATGATCAGTCAAAGGACATAAGTATCAATAAAACCACTAATTAGATAAGGTAGAAAACAACATATTGTCATTACAAGAGAAAAAAATTATTGATACAGAATAAATTTACAGAAAATTGCCACCTCTATTCGATGAAATTGTGTATAAGTGGGGGTCTCTGACAGTATCTGGAGCTGCTTTTTTGCTTGAATAATTTTGTTTTCCCCCAATAGCAGACCAGAAAGCTGAACTTTCTGTTCCTTCCTTAGCATGTTTCAATGTAGCACCCGGCTATATCATATAAATACGAGGATATATTGCTGTTAATAAATAGCCAAGTGTACAGAACTCATGCCTACAAGAATGCCTGTAAAGCATGGTTGTAAAAAAGAAACCAGATGTGCAATTCATAGATATTCTCGTTATAATCTAAATTTTTAATTTAAAGAGAGAAGTCATTCCCGTCATTCCATGGTACCCTGTATCTTGAACATTTAAATTATTCCTTAAAAAACAAACCTAACAAAACCAATGAAATGTTACTCTCTAAGCTCCTCCCTTAACATGGAAGTAGAGTTGTGGTATATATTCAACAAAAACCTGATAAATTTAGTACTTATGACTAATTTATAGTGTGCATAGTAAAGAAAAGATAAAAGAAAATACAGAGGTGCAAACCTTCAGAAACTCAGCAAGTTTTGCAGCTGATTGCTGCATCTCAAAGGTACATTGATTTCCATGCCATGTAAACACAGAAGATCCAGATTGCAGGACAAAAGAATGGCTAGAGTCTAATGAAGTTGCCACCTGATCAAGAACAAAGATTATGAAATTGTTCCTGATGTAACATAAAAAATGACTCGTAACTATAGAAGTAGAATCATTTAGTGCCAATTAAGAACTCCATCCACTTCCAAAGGAAAAAAAGTGGTTCAGCAATCTCCACAATAGCTAGATTTGTTTGAGTCTACATTTCTATACAAAGCAGCGTGGATAAAGATTAGGGACCAATCGTCAAAGCTTTTTTTTTTATCACATATGTTGAGCCCTGCAAATAGGGAAGCCAAAGCCTAATAATAATATGGGATACTAAACCTCCAAAATGCTAAAAAATTCTAAGCCCAAAGAAATTGTGAGTGGGGTGAAATCATGTTGAGCATTCTTCTAAAAGCCCTCATATAGAGTACTTTCTCCTGCATATCACTCCATGCATACAACAGTCAGAGAAAATAATGTTTAATCATTTCTTGGGAACAGTTTTCTAGAACCAAACAAATATTTATTCTGCCTGCTTCAACTAAAGAATCTAATCTAAAGGGAGACAATGTTGCAACCTTTTTTTTTTTGGCTAGAAACATTTCCCATGACTGAAAGTTGCTCTTAGATACTCCCAGTTTTTCCTCTCTCTTTACTGTGGTTGAATAGTATACATACAAAGAAAGTATGCCTCAATCCAATTTATATAAGATTCAGGCATTACTACAAAAATAAAATCCATAAACTGTATACTGTCGCAAAGAAATAAAAATGAAAGAAGTTAATTCTGGACATACAGCGTCAACTTGCACGGCATTATTGTTGTGGACAGAAGTTCCAGAAATCTTGATGAGAGCGACACTATCGGGACTATAGGTTTCATCCACCAAATCTTTGTCTGCTATAAATTTCTTGTAACCAGCACTCAGACCACCCTAAGAGAGTATTCAGTTAAAAAGGAGAAGCGCATCCCACCAATTCATCTAGAGATCAAAGCTCATGAAGCAGGATTCTGACAATAAATATTTAAACACGCTACAATACCTTAAAGACCACCATAGGCTGGAAAAGTGCAACAAACTGTGGTGGTTCTTTACCCTGAAAGATGCGGCCCTACAGAAGTACCAATATAATGTGTGAACGATGACAACAACATAATCCTGATCTAATTAAGTGATACAATACCTGAACTGGTTTCCCCTTAAGTGAGTTTGACATTGAACTTGCCAACCGAGCAGCTGTCTTTTGGTCCTCCTGACATTGGAAAACGTATAAGGCAATGATAAGTATAACCCGACAATTTTTTTTTCTTGCCAAGGAAATAAAAGTATAGCCAGACAATCAACTTACTAGTTATAATATGCATTCAGAAATAATGGAAATCATCAATAGATACATTTATGCAAACTTTAAACTAATTAGACAAATAAAAAGATAGAGACAAGAACAATTTCCACACCAAACTTAGGAGGATGAGTCAATTTTAACCTTTTCCTTATAAGAAAGTCAATTTTAATCTTAAGCTTTCAATTTCATCCATTTAAACCCTATACTTAACAAAGTGGCGCAATTAAAACCAAACTCCACACTTAAATATGTCAAGACAATGGACCTCTCCATAATTTCTACAATAGTAGATATTGTCCACTTTGAGTATAAGTTCTCGTGGCTTTATTTTTGGTTTCACCCAAATGCCTCGTACCAATGAAGATGATATGAATTGGGCGGCATTTATAACTCCTCCTTAATTGGTTAGCTTGTTGTTTTTTGCTTTTTTTTCCTTTTTCACTCCCTTTTGGAGTTTGTATCTTTCGAGCAATTAGTCTCTTTCATTTCTTCAATTAAAAATTTTGTTTCTGGTTAAAAAAATAAAAAACGATGAAGATAGTTGTCCTTATGTACTCTCGAGTTTTCCTTTAT
This sequence comes from Telfairia occidentalis, assembly GCA_026257165.2. Classification (NCBI taxonomy): domain Eukaryota; kingdom Viridiplantae; phylum Streptophyta; class Magnoliopsida; order Cucurbitales; family Cucurbitaceae; genus Telfairia; species Telfairia occidentalis. The sequence continues at coordinate 855,126 of JAOANK020000084.1, forward strand.
CTAGCCAAGAGAAACTTTGGTAACACACTCCCAACAATCCTCCCCTCGAATAACGTACCACAAGATGTCTCTTCAAATAGCCATCCATCCATCCATTCACTTCTCAGTCTCATACTCTTATCCAAGTCAACTCCTTTTTTCCTCTAGAGCACGATGCATGTCTAATATCCAAGTAAACTTCCCTACTTGTTCAATGTCCAAGACATTTCTTTTCCCTGTTGCACATTGTCTGCCCAATAGAGCTAAATCTCGAATCACATTGCGGGATATTTGGGCACCAACTACCCTACAACAATTGCTCTTAGATACTTCCTATTTTTCCTTTCTCTCTCTTTCAAAAACAATCCTTTCTTTCAACTACACTTGTTTGACATCTGAGAATTCATCCATAATTCCACATGACTGGTCCATGAGGTTCATCAATGTGAGGATTCCACCGATGCGGGTAAGTTTGGGGTATGACTCTATACCACTTGTTAAAATAATGAACCTCTCTATAATTTACAGAGTGGTATGATATTGTCTACTTTAGGAATAAGTGCTCATGGCTTTGATTTCAGTTTCACTCAAAAGGCCTCATACCAATGGAGCTAGTTATCTTTAATTATATACCCATGATCTTTCCTTTGTTTAGCCAATGTGAGACTTTGGTCACACTCCTAACCTCAAGTGGTGCTCTCTTTGTAGAAATTCTCAAAGATGCCAACACCATTAGTTCCTTAATTCCTTCACAGAACAAATTTGGCAAAAAGTTTTCAGCTGTCTCACATGTGGTTAGTGTTTCCTCAGGCGGTGAAAGATGCCCATTAAAATTTCCTGAGTCCATCTCAATAAAAAGGCAAAGGTCCTTAGCTTTGAAGTATTTGGTCAAAGCTAATCAGGATAATTTACCAGGATGTTTGTAGAAGCCTCAGTGGGATTTGCAATTTGATTAGTTTTTGAAGCATCTCTGAGTTCTTGTTCTAAAAAATGTTGTAAATACAACCACTCCCCTCTAAAACTTCAAAATTGGAATGTCTTTTCATAATATCCTAAAGAGTAATGGTAAATTCCGTTATGGTCAATGAAATTGTAGTGTCTTACATTGAAAAACACACAAACACAGATATTAAAAAGAATATGCAATTTTAAAATTTCAAAATGAAGTTTATAAGCAGCATAAGGGGATACTCCTAATTACTGTATTAATAAATATTGTATTATCACACATATTTACCTAATAATAACAAGAGGTTATCAACGAAAGGAAACCAACTAGATTTCAATTGCGAAGATAAAATAGTCATTGTGGTTATGTCTCTTCACATTTTCATCCCAAAATTGATCAGATAATCCTCAAACCTTGGGAGTAGTTTCTTAAAACTTTGATAAACCTTTTTTGTTTTTTAAATTTAAAACTAGAAATATTATTTCTTAATATTAAAAGTATTATTAATTATATGATTGAAATTTTATAGTTAGGCCAGTGAGATATTTTTTAAAAAAAACAAACAAACAAAAAATAACTTTTGAATGATATAATGAAAAGGAACAATGTTCAAAGAGATCACAACTACCAAGAAGTGAAAAGGCAAGAAAGTAAAAAAAACTTAAAGAGGATGAATAAAAGCATCCCAAAATTACACTAAGATATCAAAACTCAAAATTACATCTTTCAAGTGATATTTTGTATTTAGAAGCTCATGTTCAAATGAATGACAGCCGTAATGAAAAATTTAATGACTAACACCTACTTCAAATATATAAAACATACTAGAAAGTTAAAAGAATATGCTAATATTTAATGCATTTAACTGACATCAAATCAAATTCCATGACAGTTACAATATTACAAAATAAAATAAAACCGTAACACCACACAACATAAACAGTAAAGGACCAATCAGGGCTTAGAGCTCCATGGGAGTATGCTAAAACCGCTTGTGTTAAAGTAAAAGTGAAGCAATAAATTAAAACACGAAAGTTAGCTAATCAAATTCCATGATAGCTATAATATTACAAAATAAAATAAAACTATAGCACCACATGCAACACAAACAGTAAAGAACTAATAAAAATACTAGGGAAGAAAACAAAGCTTAGAACTCTGTGGGAGTAAGTTCTGTGATGATAAATTATAGCAACAAACAAATTAGAACAACGAAGTTAGTCTAAAGAAGCCGGCATATTCATACCTGGATAAATTAATATTTAACTTTCTCATGTGGTTTTATATTCCAATGGGTGATGGGACTTGCAGGGAGAAACATGGGTAAAAGTTAACTAACCTATGAAGAATGCATGATAATGAAGACTAGACTTATAATAAGTTTATACTGTATAGAGCTACTAAGCTCATGTGAAAACCATAAAAGGTTAATTAAATATTTCAATGGGATAGCTCAATTCATTTATTTTCACAACCGTGATGATGATATGCCAACAATGAAGATGGTGTCTGACAGTTATTATTGATGATTGACTGTTTTTTTTAACAGGAAACAACTTCTCAATTCTGATTGATGAAATGGAAAATATACAAAACTTAACTGTTTGTGTTATTCAAAGGAGGGAGATTGAATAACTTTAAATAAACAAGATACATATAGAGTACATGAATTAGGTTGAGTACCTTTACGCACTTTTAATTTCTAATAAAAGTGCTTTTAGTTCAAACAATTGTGTGTTTAATTATAAATTTTTTTAAAAAGTACTTTTAATCACAAATTTGTTCAGCTGCATTAATCTATATGTGATTCTACTAATCACAAATTTGTTTTTTTTTTCTCACTACATATTAAAAGTGACTTCTAGACAATCACTTTAGACTTGTTGGATATTCTTAGTATTTTTTTAAAAAAAGTGTTTTTAAATCAATCTGATTTCTTATCAGACACTACTGATTTAAAAAAAAAGTCATCCTAAGTCACTTAGGTAACTATGCCAAACAAACTCTCAATCAAATCCTATAAGATCCTTTTTAACATATTTTGATATCTATAAGAACATAACAATACCCTTTGTTCTAATGCACTTGATAATGGACTACTAGTTCAGTCGTATAAGGTATCTCCGGAAATGCATTCATCTATTTCTTATTGTTTCAAATGCACAACTACGAATTATGGAATTCCATTTTACACCTGAAGCAACATATTTTAACTTACCTCAATACTATCCTTTCCATACCAGGTACACAAAAGGTAATCTTCCTTCCTCTCTCCAGAGTGGTAAGCGTAGAGAATAATATAGCAGTCTCCACTATAAAATTTACCAACATCCTCTGAGGGGACTGGAGTCTTGGTGTCATCATTGATGGACCATACCTGCAAAATGAACATGGTCTAATATCTTAGCACACAACAAATAAGTAATTACTAAATTCATAAACCTATCTTCAAAATTAATATGAAAAAAATATTTTTTTCTAAACCTCCGTCTTTCCGCCTCCCTCCAGCAATGGAGGAACTTCCTCATTTACATGGGTACTTTTTGACATCCCCTTAATGCCAACACCTTGTTGCTTCAATAAAGCTGGCAGAAATTTGAATGCCAGAAAGAATAAGTTGAGCAGGAAATACTTAAGTTCACTTTTTTTAAGTCACAAACGACACATACCTGCTACCTTTCCTCTTCCTTCCTCACTTCCGGAAGCTGCAGATCCTGCTGGCCAGGAACCAAAGTTGGATTTGAAAGAATGTGTCTCATAACCTTGAATAAGCCGTGTTATATGTGTTGATTTTGGCCTATTTTGGTTAGCAACAAATTCCTAGAAAAGTACAGGTGGTTAAGAATAGATACATTTAAGATCCAAATTTAATGGAACATACTATCTTCGATGCTATATTGCTACTCCATTAGTATTACCTCAGCAACTTGGATGGCCATTTTTCTTTCCTCCACCTGGGTTATCCGTCCAACCCAAACAAATACCTCAGCACCACAGTCCAGCAGATAGCATTTGTTGTTTTCTAACAATGATTTGGATAGTTCACCTTCAATGATCCCCACTTCACCATCAGCTATGCTGCAAGCGTTCAAAAATGAATCGAGTATGTTTCTTAAGAAAGGAAAAAATAATACAGTAATACAGTAGCAGAGTGTGTCAAATTGTTATTTCTTCTAAAAGATAATAATACAAGAATCAAGGCTTCCAATATCATACCAATTACGAAAGCATGGAAGTACATCCTTAAATTAAATTAAATATTAATATTGAAAAGTATAAGAGATTCTGACAAAACAAGTTTCGATTCACTAATGTCTTGAAGATAGTGATATATAGCAAGTTGGTTCTATTAATTTAAAAATAGTAAGACCATCTTTAAAAATGTTTTGTCCATTACATAAGTCCATCTCTTGTACAATTTCTAAATGTAAACAGTCAACCAAAGAAATTTAGAGGCTATCCTGACAATATACTCCCATGACGCATTAAATCACGTCACAAGATTGGGATTAAAAAGATAATGAAAAAAATTCGGATAAACAAGAAACAAAATTGAAGGAAATTTTGGATTATAACAGAATGAAAGAAAAGTTTCATTTTAAGATACTTGCACTCAGTAAATGATAAATCAAATACATCTGCCAATTTGCATATGGTGAGGATGACAAATAGACAGATACCTATACAGTTTACCAGGCGTGGCTTCTGCAATCACGTCATCTTCAGTGTTAACCTTCTTTCCGATAGGTGCAAAACCACCAAAGAGGACCCAAAACTCCCCTGAGTCTGACTCCGTATCTAACTTCCCATCATCTAAAAAGGCAAATCAAATTACACAATTAAGAAACTGAGAAACTAACAACAATAAGTGAGGAACTTAAGACAACTAGTTATAGACAAATTAGCCATGTGAAACCTAAATTCCTCTCTGCCCACTGTCACTCCTTTACTTTTAAAGAATGTTACTTATTGCGGGGTGAAAGGAAGCAGAGTGAAAAATTAGGAGCATTTCTGCATACCCACAACGGCAACATCACACACTCCCTGATGATACTTTTCCTTCAAAAATTGAACAACTTCCAAAGCCTTGGCCCTTTCTTGGATATTGGAATTAGCACCATTGAACTGATATATCTTGTTTTCAGTGTCTAGGATGAACACGTCATCATGATTGAGAGAAGACCGAGCAAAAGGAACCTGCATCATCAAAATGCAAAATTTGATCCTAGAAAAATCAAATTAAATGAAAACTATATGAGAGTTTATACGAATAGAATCCTGTGCCTGTTTCATTCTAACAGCTCGTTTTCCTTTGCAGATATATAATCGTGTTTCAAATTCTTCTTCCTCAACTTTTTTAAATCCAGAAGCAACACCTCCTTCAAGTGGGATGATACAGGGTTTGAAGTATGATAAAAACTTGTCAGATTCATGGCCTTGAATCTCTCTATGCTGCACTGCACGCCCTCCCAGACCTGCATCTAACTCGACAGATTTTATTGCAGCAGTCCCAGCTTCATCCTAGGTTAAAAGGTAAAGAAATATAGGAATTAATCCTTAAAAAAAGGAAAAGAAAAAGCAAAGCAAGTGAGTGCAAAAAAGGTGCTCAATTGGCACTCATGGAAAAAAAAAATCATAACTACAGATCTTGAATATTGCGACTGTAATTTTTAAAATTTTCAAAAAATTAAAGAAAAATAGCTATTTTTTAATTTTTTTTAGATCAATGCTCTAATGTTATGGATTTCCAAATTCCAACAAATATTAGTGAGTGACTTTCAAGGTTTCACAGATGATGTGAAAGAACAACGGTCAGTAAACAGCCAGTGATCGCCTAACTGAGCATGCAACATCTCAGAATTTTATTAGAATCGTCACAACAGTCTAAATGCCAAAAGAGCGCTGTCCAGAACCATAAGATAGATAATATTGCAGTGCAGTGGCCATGATTTGAAAAAAATTCTACAAAGCAAGGAGAGTGAGTGACGATGAAAGAGAGAGCAGGATACAAGATAAGAAAGAACACCTGACTTGTATCTTTTCCAATCCAGAAGTGTATATCAAACAAGAAAGAGCCACTTTTGTTTTGTGTAGTCTGCAATAGGCAATATTCGTTAAAATACAGTACATGAAAGACAGACAGTTTTCCTACAGTAGTTGCACAAACATTTGCTCCAAAGCCTCCCATTATTCCATAGTTTATCTGTCGGTTCTTTGCAAGACTGACTCATTTTCTCTCAAAAGAAAAAAAATAAGGAAGCCACAACCAAAGAAGAAAAATAATCTAGCACTGCTATCTAACTGCTTCAAACATCCCACAAGCTTACATAGTACACTTTAAACTCCAAAAGAAGGGGCAACTGCCAAGGTATATAACTCAAGAATTTTTTTAAAAGAACTCAAGATTTTTTAAAAAAATTATATGGTATGAAAATGAATAATCCTTGCAGATTGAAGTTGAATCGTAATTGCCAAGTCTATTAGATGCAATAAGACATTTCAAGAAGATACTAGAGTACCACTGATAATAAAAAGCAACCTGCAATATTATGTAGCTATCCCCCATATAGAACTTTCCAAAATCAGACTTCGGCAATGGAACTGGCTGAAAATTCTCAATTCGCCAAATTTCAGTTCCACTAAAAGATGTTAAGTTCTACATGTCAAATTAGAAGCAGCATGTTCAATATCAACAAACAACAAGCAAATTTAAATATAATACAGAAGAAAATCAATTACATTATCTTAATTTGTTAGATATATGGTGAACATAAATTCTCTTATTCCAAAAAGGACAAAGTGAGAAGAAACAATGTCCAATGTTACTAGAGCTAAGGATACACTCTCTGCCCCACTCCTTGAAAAGCGGGATCCAAAACTTTTGCTGGGCCAGACATGTTTTAGTTCCTTCCTTATAACTCGGTATAGTAACACAAATTTAATGATAGACTCTTAAACACCTGTATCTATCATCCGAAAAATTCCACAACACCCTGCATGAGAGAAAGTAGTTAGAACTCGGGATCAATTTATAACAAATACTACAAATTAAAACTTGTCAATGAATTGTAATTGAGATGACTGTGAAACCTACTACATCATAAAACTAATCCATTACTTACATAATCATAATCTAAACCAGATTCCAGACAGGGTACCCTTTTGTGGTAACTAAGGAGCAGCAAAATGGATCATGGAGAATTCCAGAAATCCAAATAGAATTGCATATCTTTCAACCATTCATAACTTCAAAAAAGATAATACCAAAAAAAAAAGTTTCATGGATGCCTCCCACAATTTCTCGGTGGAACACGGAAAAATAATTATAGTTCTAATTTTTACAAAAAAAAAATAGCAAAGTTACGCTCAGACAAACAGAAAAAATGTGAAATTTTCCATTGCCAATATTTTACACCTGTTAAAAGATACCTTGGATTTGAATAATTTTTCCAAAAGTGCACGGGTATATTGTTATCCTTAGAGCACATACATGTGAACTTATTAGACACGGAGATATTGAGGGTAATTATACTGGACTGCAGCTTGATTAAATTAATGTCATAGAGTACACAGACACAGAAACATTTGAAGTTCCTCGATGCAACTTTCACTAATCCTTTTTTTAATAAAAAACATAATTTTTATTAAAGTAGTGAAAAGTTACAGGGAACACACTTGCTTCAGGAGTTTGATAATAACCCTGGAAACAAGAAATAAGCCTGATATTCTTTAAAAAGGTACATGAATGAACAGCACCTAATAAGCTAAAATGGATGTCTACAAAAGCAACTAGAAGGATGCAATTGTATGCATGGTACCTCATCAACACTCTAGTCAGTTGACTGCTCCCGCACCTAATAAGCTAATATATCACTCTTCATCTGTCAAAATCATAGTAGTTAAACGTTTTTTGTACCAGTGAAATTTGCATCTTTTTCTCTCTATCACAGCTCATAGGCTAAAAAAAACCCAATGCATCGTATCCATAAAGGAAGGACTTCATCCTAAATTTAAGCTCGTCGACTTTTATATAAGGAGAAATTTTCCTGAGCTCTTTAGTTCAGAAAAGAATGGCAGATATAAGGAGAAATTCCATTCATTTTAAACCTCACCAAAAGAAAAATATAATAACCCTTACTGCCTTGACATTTATTCTTAAGTGTATTCGCCGTGTGTATAATACAGAATCGGTTAGACAATCCATTAAATCATCTTTCATAAAGCGTAGGATGTTTTAAAATTTTTAGTTTTCCACATGCTAAATAAAAAATTCACTGACTGATATAGCCAGTTTTTCTTATTGCTTTTAAAATCTTGGGGATTAAGACATTGAGAATTAAACTATTGTTTCTACTAAAAATTGCCCATAGGTAAGAAAATAAGCCATGAGAGCCATGCTCTGGTTCATTTGGAAGGAAAGAAATCAGAAAATTTTTGAAGGATCGTCCTCTCTTTGCTTCAAATTTTGTGCCACAGAGTAGAGCTTATGACTTTGTGGTGGTGGTGGTGTTGGTGTTGGTACTCTAACCATAAAAGATTCTTTTGTAATTAAAGTCTTCTTATAATTATTAATGATTGGAAGGCCTTGCTTGTGTAGGTTCCCGGGTGAGGGATCCCTCTTCCCTCGGCCCTTAGGTTGTTTTCTTTTTGTTCATTAATACACAAGTTTGTCGCTTAAAAAAAAAAAGGGATAAGAAAATAAGCCTACGAAATCCACCATTGTTACACCCCATGTTGATTACTTTCCTGGAAAGAATCTTGCATTTTGGTATTCAGTGAGTTTACTAGAAATCACCAATCTGATTTCTCAGAGATAGAGAGGGAGGGAAAAAACCTTCACGTTGCTTCAAGAGCAGAGTGTACAAGTTTTCAATATTATAGATGTCTTTACACATCCAACGGCTGAAAAGTATATTAGATTCCATAAATAGTAATGGATGAATGACCATCATACGATCAACTTTCAACTGTATGTGGCATTTAATAAAAATAACGTAATTCATCACAGATTAAGTTAATGAGAACGAAGGTAACAAACAGCGATATCCCAAACCAAAAAAGGACATCAAAACACACAAAAAAGTGAAAAGGAAAGAATTAGAACTGTCAGATTATTCCGAAAGGGCTCCAAACAAAAGATTTTATACAGTTTCCAGTCTAATTAGAGACCCTCATCACACATACACATAATACCAAAGCTCCAATCCATTTCGAATTCGAAACGATCCCAAAACAATAAGAAACGATAATAAACAGAATAAAAAACAAAAACAAAAACAAAAAACAAAAAGTGTTAATGGCATGAACAACAGAAGAAGAAAAAGATTCAATTCGGAAGAGATCCAAAAGGGAATTAAAAAAGATCGAAATGAAGGGGCAAACAAAATGATCCCAATACCTGAGATCTCTGAACTGTTCTCAATTCCGGCGATGATGAGATAGAGGAGTAGGCCAAAAGGAGGCAATAAAGGGAGAAAGTGAGACAATTATTGCTAAATATGTGCAAAGAAATTTATCTCTCCAACTTCTTTTTTTTCTCTCTCTTTTTGTTGAGGATTCAAAAGAATTGATAATTCAGAGGGGTGGAGAAGTACAGGGGAGGAAAGGAGGTGATGGGTACGAATGAATTATGAAGATGAAGAAGAAGAAGAAGAAAATGATGATGATGAGAGAGAGAGAGTGCAGAAAAAATGGGAGAGACAGTAGTTATTTAAGGCAAAGAACTGGTGACGTGGGCACCTGCAATGTTGGTTCTCTCCTCCTCCTTCATATAACAACGGAATATTCGTAAAGATTAGTTTTTTTTTTTCCTCTCTCTCTCAAATTTAACCTCAACTTTAAAAAAAAAAAAAATTATATAAAGAATAAAATGTGACCAAATGATTTCTTTTTAAATTTTTTTAGAATACAGTACAACTTAAAAAAAAAAAAGTACAAAAGCATAATAACAAAATAATTAAGGCTCCATTTGATAATCTTTACTATTTTTTGTTTTTTATTTTTTTATTTTCTGTTTTTTGGTTTTCTGTGTTTAAAAAACAAAAACTATATATGTTTAATAACTGTTTTTACTTTTCTGTTTCCAAAAAAATTGAAAACCAAACTTGTTTGATAACTGTTTTCTGTTTTCTGTTTTTTAAAAAGTTAGAGAGAAAAAAATATGTAGAAATATGAATAATAATCATTTAAAGACATAAAGATAAATTTTTTTAGAGTGAAAAGTTAGTGACAGAAAATTTAGAGAGATAAAAAAGAAGATTTTAGAAAGAAAAAACTAAGAAAGTGAATTTTAGTTAGAGTTATTCAAAAAAGGTCGTTAGGAAGGGAGAAAACAAAAGTTAAAAGAAAGAGAAATTTTAGTTGAAAGAAATTACGAAAAAAGATAAAAGTGTAGAGCAATAAAGTTGAGAGTAAAAGATAGATAGAAAAAATTAGAAAAATAAAAATCTTTGTAGTGAGAGAAAATTTAGAGAGAAAAATTTTAGATCAAAAAAAGTTAGAGAGAAATATATGTTAGATAATAAAAATAAATGTGAGAAAAAAAAAGTAAGAGAATTATTTTAAAGATAGATATGTTAGAGATAATGATATATTTAAATATAAAAAAAATTAGAAAGAATATTAAATTGGGAAATTGTAATGGTTAGCCAAAAAAAAACATAAAAGTATTTACAAATCTATCAAAAGTTTTTTAAATTTGCAAATTTAGCAAAATTTTTAAATTTGATGTCCGTATTTTTTATTATTTCAATTTTACCCTCATATGTGTATCAATAGGTATATCTAATATACTATATATTTAGTATATCAATCAATTGATATACTTTATATTTGGGATTTATATACTTTATATTTGGTATATCAGTCAACTAATGTACCAAATAGAAAGTATATCATGTTTTTAATTATATTATGATAGATGTTGTTTATTCAATTATAAAGAATATTGTTTTTGTTATTTTATATTCTTTTGATATGAAGTTGTTTTCATTCAACTAATTCGATTTCTTTGATTTTATTTAGGTTTTATCATGATATATCTTATTGCATTAATTGTATCAACTAATATACCAAATATAAAGCATATCAGTTCATTTGTTCTATTTTCGAAATTTTGATATGATTTTGATAGTATATCAGTTATATTTAATTTAGTGTATTAACTGCAGATCTACTTCATATTATTGACTAATATACTAGATTTAGAGAGAAAAAAAGTATATCCATGATATTGTTAATATAGAAAATATGAATATATCATTATATAGTTAAAGTATAACATTAGTATTTTAATTGTACGTCAGAACTAATTCAAAATGTACTATAATTACATTATTAGTGTATCAATAATATATCATAATTTGTTCAAGATAAAATACAAGTATTACATTAGTATGTATTAGAGTTTATTAGCAATCATTCAAAATTCATTTAAATATAATATTGATGAATCTATGATATATTAGTAGCCATTAAAAATTCATTTCAAATATATCGTTAGCGTAGTAGTAGTATATCAACATGCATTCCATATCCACTTCAAGTATAATATTTATGTAATTCAATCTATGATAGATTTGTATCAATACTCATTCAAAATGTAATTCAAGTATATCAGTAGTGTATCAGTAATATATCAACACTCATTCAATATGCAATTTCAAGTATATTATTAGTGTATTAGTAGTTTATCAACACTCTTCAAAATTTATTTAAAGTGTAACATTAGTGTATCAATAGAGTATGACTCGTTAAAAAAATAATTTTAAGTATATCATTAGTGAATTCGAAGTATAGCAACATTCATTCTAAATAAAATTTCAAGTATAATTGTAACGACTTGAGATAACTTAACCTTAGGACCGTTACTTGCTTTTAAAACTTAAAAGAAGTTATCAACAAATCTTGAAATTGGGATCCCAAGAAATAACGCAATAAAACAAGAAGTAATTAACAGGTAAACGTTTAATATCATTTGAAGTTTTCAAATACATGAACCCTAAGATTAATGCATAAATAAAACAACTATGATCATGGCACATAAGAACCATCATTCATCATCCATCACGACCATTATTGTCGTTGCCTAAAAAAAATTTAAACATAAAAGATTGAGTATTATAACAAATACCCAGTAAGTAACTATACCCACGAAGTTAGACCATATACACACACGATCATGCAAACTCAACATGTAGTCTTTTGGAACCTATTATTCAATAGTTGACAGTATACTGTACTAGCATGTTGGGTGAACAACCACTTGTATCTCACCATGGTGTCATCTCACTTTG
>JAOANK020000084.1:907047-917538 GCA_026257165.2 Telfairia occidentalis
TCTGGCCATTCTTTTAGAGGTAATCTAACTCTGATTTCTGAGCTCAAAGCTCTGAAATGGCTTGACCTCTCCTACAATGACTTCCATGGCGAAATCCCATCAAGTATCGCAAACTTATCCGAGCTCGAGTTTCTTGATTTGTCTTTGAACAAGTTTGAAGGTTTGATCCCGCCACTGTTTGGTAGCCTTAAGAACCTGAAATCATTGAACCTCTCCAATAATCTGCTGGTGGGTGAAATTCCAGATGAGCTTCAGGGCTTAGAGAAGTTGCAGGATTTTCAAGTTTCAAGCAACAGATTGAATGGTTCAATTCCTAGCTGGGTGGGAAATTTGACTCATCTCAGAGTTTTTACAGCGTATGAGAATGACTTTGGTGGTGTAATTCCTGACAATCTCGGCTCGGTTTCTGCGCTCCAAGTGCTGAATTTGCATACCAATAATCTTGAAGGCTCAATTCCCCGAAGCATTTTCGCCACGGGGAAGCTGGAGATTTTGGTTCTGACACAAAACAGATTGACTGGGAATCTTCCGGAGGAGATTGGGAACTGCAAAAGCCTTACCAGCGTTCGAATTGGGAACAATGATCTTGTTGGTGTGATTCCTGAAGCCATTGGCAACATTAGTAGCCTTGCTTACTTTGAAGTTGATAACAATCATCTTTCAGGCAATATAGCATCTCAGTTTTCGAGGTGCTCTAATCTCACTCTGCTGAATTTAGCCTCTAATGGATTCACCGGAACCATTCCTCCTGAGCTTGGAGAGTTGATCAATCTGCAGGAGCTTATTCTGTCTGGTAACAGCCTGTTCGGTGATATTCCGACATCAATGCTCAGGTGCAAGAATCTCAACAAGCTTGATTTGAGCAGCAATAGATTTAACGGTACTATTCCTTCAGATATCTGCAATATATCAAGATTGCAGTACTTGCTTTTGGAACAGAATTCAATTAAAGGAGAAATACCTAATGAGATTGGAAAATGTACAAAGCTTCTTGACCTGCGACTCGGAAATAACTATCTAACTGGAAGCATCCCTTCCGAGATCGCTCACATTAAGAATCTACAGATAGCCTTGAACTTGAGCTTCAACCATCTAAATGGACCAGTGCCTCCTGAGTTGGGGAAACTTGATAAACTGGTTTCTTTAGATTTATCGAACAATCATCTTTCAGGCGATATCCCCTCTGAACTCAAGGGCATGTTAAGCTTGATAGAGGTGAATTTTTCCAATAATCTGCTTACTGGTTCAATTCCCACTTTTGTTCCATTCCAAAAGAGTGTAAATTCCAGTTTTCTGGGGAACGAAGGCCTTTGCGGGGCGCCACTAAGCATTTCGTGTCGAAATTCGATTGGTTCGTACAGTCCAGATTACCATCACAAGGTCTCATACAAGATCATACTAGCTGTTATTGGTTCCGGGCTGGCAGTTTTCATATCAGTTACTATAGTTGTTCTACTTTTTGTGATGAAAGAAAAGCAGGAAAAGGCAGCAAAATCATCAGGTACTGCAGATGATGCAACTGTCAACGATCAACCAACGATAATAGCTGGAAATGTCTTCGACGATAATCTCCGACAGGAAATAGATCTCGATGTAGTCGTTAAAGCAACGCTGAAGGATTCAAACAAGCTCATATTTGGTACTTTCAGTACTGTTTATAAGGCGGTCATGCCTTCAGGTATGATAGTATCAGTCAAGAGACTAAAATCCATGGATAAGACAATCATTCACCATCAAAGCAAGATGATTAGAGAGCTTGAAAGGCTTGGCAAACTGAGTCATGCAAATCTTTTGCAACTCATTGGATATGTAATATATGAAGATGTGGCTCTGTTGCTTCATCAGTACTTACCCAATGGGACATTGGCTCAGCTTCTTCATGAGTCCACAAAACAACCTGAATATGAACCTGATTGGCCCACAAGATTTTCAATTGCCATTGGAGCAGCAGAAGGGCTTGCTTTCCTTCATCATGTGGCCATAATCCACCTTGATATTTCATCATCTAATGTTCTTTTGGATGCCAACTTCAAACCTTTGGTTGGAGAGGTAGAGATATCAAAACTTCTAGACCCATCGAGAGGCACTGCAAGTATTAGTGCAGTTGCAGGTTCATTTGGCTACATTCCACCAGGTACTTAACTTGAATCTCCATTAAGAACTGAAATGCCTTTACGTTTTAGCTTCTCTGATGAGTTCATTTTTTTCTAGTTATGGATTCTAAGTTCTAACTGTTTGTTTTTCGGTTCAGAATATGCGTACACTATGCAAGTTACGGCCCCAGGAAACGTGTATAGCTACGGTGTTATCTTGCTTGAGATACTCACTACTAGACTGCCAGTTGATGAGGAGTTTGGTGAAGGAGTAGACTTGGTGAAATGGGTGCATAGTGCTCCGTCGAGGGGCGAAACACCCGAACAGATACTCGATTCCCGGTTGAGCACGGTGTCATTCGGCTGGAGGAAAGAAATGCTTGCAGCTCTCAAGATTGCATTGCTCTGCACTGATAGCATACCAGCCAAAAGGCCGAAAATGAAGAAGGTAGTGGAAATGCTTCTGGAGATCAAGCAAAATTGATGGGTCTCTGACTTCCTCGAGTTTTCGCCATTATGAATTTTTTTCGAGAAACACCGAGCTGGATGAGAAAGACGATGAGAAATGGAGATTGAATTTGAGTCCTTCACCACAGCAATTGTTTTTAGTGAAGGTGGAATGAGTGTCCATACATAACTGTACGGTCTGGTCGTTTTCTGATCATCAATGAACCAGATTTGTGCCAAAAGAAATTATATTACATAATGTTTAATGTGTAAGCTTCTTTGAGTTGAATACAGATAGTTGTGAGTTGCTCTAATGAGATTGAGAGATTTATGTGAGGAATGAAGTAACTTTGAACAGGAATGTAGAAAATTTGATTCTTTTACACACTTGCACAAATTTTAAGTTCAACACATCGTGCGAAAGGGCATTTCATTTCTTGCTCGTTATCAATCAAATTAGTGTGGATGCATTACTTATTACTAAGTTTAGATGAATACTATATGGTATCGACAAAAAATTGTCATTATCAGAAAAAAGAACAAATAGATTTGGTAGGATTACTAAGAAATTGTTCGAGTCCCATAATTGCATTGATTCCAATCTCCCTACAAAGGATCATATACCCTTGACATGATCTTCCAAAAGTTTCAAAAATAAATTCCAATCATTTGTAAAATCTATAACATTCAGTTTTAAAAGATCCATGCCATAGTGATAACGATTAAATCAGTTTAAGTCAACTTTATCCGGAATTGTTATATCCTTCCATTTTCGGTCTCCAAATTTTGTTTTCGTTCCATACTCTGTCAATGTAAAATTTCAAACTAAAAGTTTCTTGGTCAAACGTGCAGAGTTCAAAGACCAACAAAATATTTAAAAGTTTTATGCTAAGTTTGAAAGATATTAAAAGTCTAGAACTGAAAAAGAATTACATACAGCTAAGAATAAGCCTGACATCAGTGATAGAAAGTTAACCCCATGTGGGAGCTCGAAGCAATTATGGTTAATTCCAAAGGGAAGCTCATAGCATAAGAAATTGCCAGAACTTATTATCAGAGGGAGCAGGTCACACAACAATGGAGAATTTGGCAATCTCATAAATCAATGTAAATAAGAAAGATGATCATTCTACATTGTCTAGAAAAGATGAGGGGAAATTTTTTCACTGCATTTATTCAGATTCAACATCCTGACACCATCAACATAACAACAAGAAGAATTCCTTCAAGTTCCCCACTCAAAATACGAGGGCAGATTAGAACTGCTTAATGACTAGAAGTACTTTCAAGGCAGAATGATCCAATCAAAGTATAGAAACTGACAACCAAAGCAACATTTAGACTTCAGAGCGGGTCTTGACGATGAAATTCTGGCGACTGATGGGATTCATGACAACAGGTGGACCGGCGGTACGAGGCCATGCTTGGAATTTCTTGTCAGTTTCTTCCCACCACTCACTGTTCGAAACAGTACTCGGGGTTGTTCCTAAACAAGAATTTTTCAACAAAAACAATTTAAGACAGTAGAGCAATGGTAGCACACTAAAAAAACATCAAAGCCAAATGATGACGACCGATAATTACCTCCAAATATTTTCTTGTCAGCAATAAGATGGTCAGAAACATAAGCAACAGCAGAAGCTCCAAGTAGAGAAGCTATTATGTATTTTGCGGCCATCTTCTAGCGGCAATGGATTAATATGTTAGAGAACCATATGATGCACACAGAATAACAGTTAAATGAATCCAAATTGAACCAAAAGCTCGTATACTATTTCTACCACCAGCTACATATTCTAACCATATGTATACTTTATTTAGAGAAGTAAAAGAATTGAATAACTATAACCCGAAATAGGGGATTACAAAGTGAAATCTTCAAAAGGATAGGGCGATTATATGATTGGGCAGAATCAATTTGAAGCCACTTCAGAGGACCAAAATAAGCCTACCTGAATTAACCGAATTCTCAATATATATCATCTGTCTAGCTCAATGTAATTGACCGAAAAAATTCCAAAACACATCCTAAAATCCCATATTAAATCACCAAATATTCTAAATCAAGGAGTAAGGGGAAAAAAATCATCCAATCCAGTCCAACCATCACAAATTCAACAAATAGAAAGCCGATCCCAGTCTACAAACCCAAAAAACTAAAAAAAATCCAGAGAAGATTGCCCGTTATGGACATGAACATTAAAGCAAACCACTAAGTGGGGTAAAAAACCAATTGATAATATCAAATTAGAGTGATATAACAATAACCAATTCATGTAAACATACGCCTTCATTCTTCACAGAATCCTACCAAACGCTGCAAGAGTTAAGACACATTTCAATAGTCTCCAATAGAGACACTAAGATTGAGAGAAAGAGACAAGCAGCAGGTCAAAATCAGGGACAGAAAGAGAGGAAGAGAAACATACCGATGAGAATAGAGCTACAAAATCAACAGTGTGAGAGAGATTGGGAAAAAGGAAGAAGATTGAAAGCGAACGAGAGATCGGTAAGTTGAGCCCTAGATGTGTGAACGACGAGACACAGTCAAGAAAGAAAGAAAGGGCAAAAAAAGGAGATCGACAGAATTCTGAATCCGAAATGTGAATGAAACTGAAAGAAAAATCGGATATTGATTGAAGGTGGGCCGGGCCGTGGCTTGGGCTACCACAAATAGCAAATAGCCCACGCTTGTATTTTTTTTTTTTTTGAAAAACTATTTTTGTTTCGAAATTTTAAATTTAGTTTTCATTTAATCTTTGAATTTCAAAATATTATATTCTTACTAAATCTAAGATTTAGTTTTTATTTAGTCTTCTAAGTTCCAAAGTATTTACACTCTTTTAGCTAAATTTTTAATTAAATATTCACTTTTAGCCTTAACATAATAGGTAATCTGTAAGTAAACTTTTGAATATTGAATGAAATTAAAATTTTGGGGTAAAAATATAAATATTTTGAAACTTAAGAATGAAATCAATTCAAAATTTAAAGATAAAAGTGTAACATCTTACCACCTAAGTATCAAAAGAGTTTTTTTTTTTCTAAAATTTTTTTAAGCAATTTTTTTTAGTAATGTATCCAGAAATCTCCATTCATTCCTTACAACATAATATCGGACACAACAAATGTATTCCAAATTAATTATTACTCGGGTATCTTTACCCTTGGCATTCATATTCTTGTTAGAATTTATAAAAAAAAAAAACAAAGTCAGATTCAACTATAAAAATACTCTAACAGTTAAGATGTATTTGACATAACTTGGAAAAAATGTTTTTAAATTTTTTTTTATAAGTGCTTTTTAAAAAAAATCAACCATTTAAAATGTGTTTAGTACAGTTTCTTGGCTAATTTTAAATAATAAAAAGTATTATTTAAAAAATATATATATTAGCAAATAAAATGAAGTTTTAAAAAATTAGATTAATTTGAAAGCTATTTTTGAAGAAACAAGGAAGATAGATTATCTAAAAATAACTCTTAAATTAATCTCATTTTTTAAGGTGCATTGTATTTATTAATATTTTTTTATAAAACACTTGATTTTCTAAAATTATTCAAGAAACTATATTAAACACACTTTAAATTAGTAATTTTTTCAAAAGTAAGTTATCTCAAATACATCCTAAAAAATGATTTTAGAATGTCCAAAATCATTTTTGTTATGCCTAAATTTAGGTAATTGACTTATATTTCGTCAAGACAAAAGTAATCTGAAGCATTCAAAAATCATTCTCAAACACACTCTTTAGACTCAATGGTAAAATACCAAGTCTAGTTTCAAAAAAAAAAAATCCAAAACAGTTTTACGTCTTTTCTTAGGTTAGGTCGTTTTGTTAGTAACAAGACCACATTTGACTTGCCTTGTTTGAATTCTTTCTTCCTAAATATAATATATTTCAAAAGATTAAAAACAATGCAAAGATGATTATGATGGAATGGTTTTTTTATTTCTTAATATTTCGTATAAGGAGCAATAATGAGGATCCGTACCCTTCACCTTTCAGAAAATGTTATAGGCTCAAATGGATGATTATTATAGAATATCTCTTGTATATAACTTAATCATATTAGACTTCAGAAGAAAAAAGTATTTATAAAATTTAGTAATATTCATGCATACAATTTAATGACTATTTTTTTTTTCTCTGAAGTATTTATAGAAAAGTTAGTGATTTTGCCCATGCTTGCAATTTCGTTACTAGTTTTAATGCATACAATTTAATTACTAAGTTTTGTATACTTGAGGATAACTATACTTGTAATAAAACTTAAAAACAATTTTGGTAAAGTTTCAAGCATAAATCCTGCATCTTAATCCTAAGTTCAATAGATATATAGATTCTTTTTCTTATGACAATTCAAATATTTAATCTTTTGATCAAGATATGTACGTTCACCAATTAAACATGGTATAGAATTTAGGAAGGCAAAGCCAGTACACTCCAAACAACCCTTTTGCATATACGACAGTTGATAGCTTGTACTAGCAATGCTACAACTTCTATGATCCTTTGGCAAATCAGATCTTCAATGCAATTGAAGCAATGTTCCTTCCTACATTTCACATCTTTTCAACCTCTGATTCACAAATGATTTCCCCACAATACAGGAAACCATATTTCCAACACATAAAAGATTCCAAATACACATGCTAATCATCTAAAGTTCAGAGAAGATTGATTTTCAAATGATTTCAAAGTTACACATAAATCTTTTCCAAAGATGAACGAAGATTTTTAATCTACCGAGGCACCTGAAAGGCATTTGCCTAAACATCAAATATAATTTAAATATTCTAACACGCAAAAATTTCTCACATAATAAAATGAGCTCAAACCAAAAATACCCTTCAAGAATTCAAAATTCTCACCCAATCATCTAATTGACATAAAACTTTCCAATAAGAAAATCCCTTTTGACAGAAACTCTAAATTAGAAGACTTCAATCGTTTTACCTTTTACAATTCAAATAACTTATCTCATCCAGTTCAAACATTCTACCTTAGAATATAAGGTCCGAAACAAAATGCCAGTAATAAAAAACCAGATTTTTAAGACGCAAAATTGATAACCATCAAATCTATTCCTAGAGTGTATGATAAGGAGGGCTGGGATCGTGGGGTCATCAACGCAACCTCCTGGCTTCCCTCTCAGACTCTAGCAGGGTAAGAATGTCACCTTCCCTCACAGGTCCCTTCACGTTCCTCATGATGTAACGATTCTGATCGTCGAGAAACTTGACTCTCACTTGAGTCACCTGCCCTCTTGATCCAGTTCTACCCATTACTTTGACCACCACAGCGTGTTTGATCTGGGATTCCATTTCTTAAATGAACAGATGTGAGATCGGAGAGAAACCTGAAAATTACAGCCATATTAGAGACTAACACAAAGAAAAGAAGTCGCTTTCAGGTTATACATTATAATATAATAGAAACTGTGAACACATATTGTGCAGATTATATGAAGCAACTACCATGGGTCAGGTAGAGGGCAGAGAAAGTGAGAAACCCAACAAAAGCACAGATTGTCATTGAACTTTCTAAAAAGGTACAACTTAAGGAAAAGACGATGTACATCTGTTCAAATGTATGCCAGGAGGATGACTACCAACCACAAAGCTTAAATCATAAAATTCAAGTCAATTTCTAGAAATACATTGTCAGACAATTAGAAAATTGAATTCACATGCACTCAGGCTAAACTTCAATGGAAAATGCTAGATGAAAAATAAGCATCATTCGCCTAGTAATTCCTCAATGTCAATCAGTAAGATTCCAGGAGGTATGTTTTCCTGCAAATTCTTATCAACCATCTCATGGCCAACCATGATGACTCCTTTAAATACCATCTGGGAGGGAAAAATGCCAAAAAGATTTAAATTCTTCATCTGGTCAACAATCTTGGAAGGTGTAGATACTACAGACAAAGGAAAAGTAGCCCCCCAATATACCTTTCCCCGACTGGAATTCATTTTAGAAAAATAGATGGCACAACAAGACTTGTTTTGCCACTGTTATAAATATAAGTGTTGAGAGAAACCATCTCAAAACTTTGGTTTCAATGGTTTAGTTTCCTTGCCTGCTAGGGAAACTGTATGGAGTAGCTACAAAGTACTCTTCATTCAAAGAGAAACAACGATTTTGTGGCTGAAGCCTGAAAGTTGAATGCCGATAAGTCAGTTCTGTGGGAGACAGACTTATTGTGGCTTCTACTTGGTGTGCACCCTCGACATTGTTTGCATTTAGAATTATATATTTTTATAATTGTCAAATCAAATGGAGTAATTTAGCAAGCTCCAATTGGTTCTAGGGTTTTGGATCAAGCTTATTTTGAGAAAGCAAAAACCCTAGAAGCCCCAAAACCCCCCACTTTGCTCTGTTTCTACTTCTACGCCAAGATTCCACATAAAAATTGGCGCTAGGGCTCCCTCTTTCATTACCCTAGTAGTTTAAATGAAGAACCTCTCAAATATATTTTATCCAAGTTTATCAAATATATAATCTACGTTCTCAGGACTTAGGATTCCTTCATTCTATTAACATTCTCACGATGTTTTAAAGTAAACCTGATGCAGGCAACAAAAACTTAACCTAATAATGCTTTACTACTCTTTTCAGGGCTTCTTAAGTAACTTTCACCGAGTCCTTAGCTTGGCTTCCTTCTTTGGTTTTCCACACTGATTTAAACCCAATCTCCAAGTATCTTAGTTGATATGCATAATAAAACCCTAATGTAGTTATGCTCCAATCTCCATCTGTCGTTCATAACCCACCAACAACAAGAAACAATCTAATTCAAGTTTATGATTTAATATGAAGGTTCTTACTTAACTGTTTCACAAAATAAATTACGGAACATAGCGAGGAAAAACAAACTTACAAAATAACAGACAAGTCCAAACGAATTTAAAATCTGCGAGTCCAATTCCAACGTTGCAGAACAATGAAGATCTTTACCTACCAAAGAAACAACAAATCCAATAACCCGCTAACGTAGTAAATCTTCAATCACTACTAAAAATAATGACCCATTGAGCAACAATATTAGATGAATAACGAATCAAAAAAGAAAAAGAAAAAAAAGAAAAGAAACATAACACCCAAGCAATTCTTCTTCTCCTTCGTTCCTTCTCTAGAATAAAAAAACAAACAAACTGGAACGAAAACTGCAGCGATTAAAGGAAACAAACCTGCGGCGAAGGATTTTGCAGAGTTGGGATTCGAAATCTCACCGGAAGATTGTATGATGGCGGCGGCCAAGTCTTGGTTTTGCCGTTTTATAGTCTACCATTTGAGGTTTTGTTCCGTGAATCAGACTTCGGCTGTGAGGCCCAAAGATCGGCCCAATGGGTTAGGGCTTCAATTAACGGAATATACGGTTTAAATATTAGCATTATGATATTTTGGTATTTGTATTTTTAAAAGGTTTATTTTGTCTTTATTTTAAATTTTATTCATTTTAACTCTGTGTAATTTCAAAATATTTGTTAGGATTGTTGTACTTATAAAAAATAATCATGTTGATCTTTCTTCGCAAATTTCTAACATAGATTTTGATTAGTTACGTTTGGCATGTCTTTTTTGAAAATGTTTTTAAGTGAAATACTTATTATACAAACATTTTTGGTTAAAAGTTAATTGAAAAATTTCACCTAAAATATCAATCCGAACATAATTCAGTAGATAACAGCATGTACTACCATCGTGGAGGTCGATGGTTCGATCCCCCACTTCCACAAATGTTGAACTCAAAAAAAAAAAAAAAACTTCACCTAAAATAAATTTCAATTATTTTTATCTGTTTTTAGAATATTTTAAATAATTTATTTTTAAAAAAAAATTCAAAATTTTAATCCAATACTACCTATTTTTTAAAAAAACAATATTTTTTTTTTTAATCAAAATTTTAGTCATTTTAATAATTAGTAAGAAAGTTCAAAAAC
>JAOANK020000084.1:917638-927947 GCA_026257165.2 Telfairia occidentalis
GGTTAAAGACCTATCTCCCTGATCAAGAGGTTATGAATTCAAATTTCCTCGCCCCCTACATGATCTTGAATGCAAAAAAAATAAAAAAAAATAAAATAGTGGTGTAATATATTTTCTTTTCTAAGTCAACCAATGTGATATGGGGGATTGAACATTCAACATTAAATGAGGTAAGTGTCTTATCCAATAAGCTATTATATGCTCGAATTGGTATGGGGTATTCAAATATTCAACCTATAAGTAAGGTTAGGTTACCAATGTCTTAATTGTTGAACTACCCGTGCTCAAACTAACTTATCCCGTATATTAATATAATAACAAATATAGATAATTAATGTCAATGGTTAGTTAGTAGTTATTAAGATCATAGTCAACCACATTTAGGTTTATTATCGATTATATAAAATTTGGTTGTCACATCACATAAGATAATAATAATAATATAAAAAGAATATAAACATACCTCAATAGTTAACTTTGCTTATACTTTCAAAAGTTTAATTTTAACTTTTTAACTTTGAAAAATGTCATTAAAGTTTTCTTTTTTTTTTTTTTTTTTTTTTACCAGCCTAAGAATAACTTAATTGGTTAAGGCATATGTCCTGACCAAGAAATTATGAGTTTGAATCTTCATCCCCACATGTTGAACTAAAATATATATATATATATATATATATTTATTGTTTAAATGAATGACAAAAATTGACATGTAAGTTGATTGGTAAAAATTAGAGAACATACATAATATCATTTACAACATTATTTTAACTATTTAGAGATTAAGATTGTTGTTTTCGTTCTTTTTTATTATTATTATTTGAAAGCATTGGTTTCTTTAGTTTAAAATCAAAATATATGGTTGATTTCATTTACAAAATCATTCATAAAATCAATTTTTACCTAATAACTCCATTAGTTGTCACGTCAATTTATGTGAATGATGTTATAAATGATGTCACATGTGTCTTCTAATTTTTTTACATCAACTAGTATGTTAATTCCCATCTATCATTTAACGAGGAAAAAAAAACTATTCAATGGTACCTTAATTCAAAGTTTAAAATGAAACTTAGTCGGGAGGCCTAATTAAAATCTACCCCAAAGTTTGAGTAATTTGTATAATTTAACAATTTTTTTTTATAATGATATAGTATAAAATAATATTTTTGAAACTTTTTTCTATTTTGATTCCTAACATTCATATATATTTCTTAAATTTTAAAATATTTTATTCTAACCTCTAAACTTTAAAATATTTTATTTTAATCCGTCGTCAATTTTTCATTAATTATTAAAAAAAAATTAAGTTTATTTAAAAACTCAATACCTCATCTGTGGCATCTGGCTTCAAACACTTGTCTACACAGTATATATAGTCCAAAAAAAAAAAAAAACTTATCCCAAAATTTTAGACATCCAAAACGATTTTTTTAAGTAAAACAAAATATTTGAAAGTTTTGGAATCAATCACTAAAAGTTAGGTGAACAATTTTCATATAACAAGCATCAAAATATGTTTTCAACTAGATTGAAACATATTGTGACATTTACAGGTTACCCTATCATTATTCTTTGAACAATTTCATTTTGTTTTGATTTTTCTGAAGACTAGTTTGAAAACATTCTTAAAACCCTCCAGATCTCTACTAAAACTCTATCAGAAAGATCTCTAAGCCACAAGTTTTTCCACCTATTAACTGCAGAATTTTTCATACTGTTGTTAACTTTGCTCTCCATAAACTAATTAAAAATAACATCAACAAATTTCAGGTACTCAGCTTCTATACAAGCCTTGCTATGAACTTGCCAGAAACTCAAAAATATAGACCAAAGAAAAAAGGTTGAGCGATTGAAACTTCAAAGGTCAGAGAAATTCAATAAAAACTCAAGTGACATTTGATACAGCAGGAAAATACAATATGATTTATACAAATTATCCAAATGATAATACAAATGACTAGTCTTTGAACATAGCTAACTAATGACTAAAGAAAAATAAAAGTTGGTTTTCCTGCAGAAAAGACTTCGGTGTATGGGAAACTGGCAATGATTCAATTTCTCAAATATTCTACAAATGGGAACTTCGCACCTTTCTTCATCCCAAAATGAATCAAGATTGCCAGATGAAAAAGAAAAAAAAAAATCAGAAGTTACAAAGGGCAGTAATAATGATCCATTCTATCATGGGATAGTTTGATGAAACAATTAAACTGGTGCCCAAGTCGACGTTCGTACCTCGAGAAGTATTAGCTGTCTCAACTGGAAAGATTTCTTGCTTTCATATGTATGCTCAAGCTCTTGAAGTACCACCATGATCCCTCTCAATATGCTCCACGAGGGCAACAGGATCAACAAATCCTCTACTACACTTTGGACAAGCATCGATTACTACCTTTTTCGCCCCAGGTCGGTTGCCACCACTTTCATGGACTTTCTCAACATGCTCTATTAACGATGAAACCGACGAAAACTTAGCACCACATTGTGGACATTGCTCAACTTGTCCATTTCCACTTCCGCTGCTGCTGCTATCTGAGATTTTCCAAGCATTGATTTCATTCGACAACTTCGTCATGCTTGCCTCGGCTGAGGCTTTAACAGATGAGGCTGCATTAACGAGGGCTGTAGTCCACTTAGGGGAAGATGTGGGTGGCAATGCTTTCTTTGGCCCTCTCTCTTCTTTTCTACTTCTACTTAAGAGACCAATAAATGGAAAACCTGTTGGTTCTGGTTTCTTGGGTCCAGGACATTTATGGTCGGGTCCAAAACGATGCTTCAAACAATGGTCTACCAAGCAGTCCCGGCACTTGATTGTGTTTGAAAAAGTTAACAACTCCCTGCAGCCAGATACGGGGCACTTCTTCTTCTTTGTGACTTTATCATAATTTGATGGGTCGCATTCAATGTTTACATGCGACTCCCAAGTAATGTTTGGGTCTTGATCAGGAATGAGACGAACTCCTTTGGCACACAGCGGACAAATAACTACGGTGACATCCCGTCTATCAGCTTTTGGACAACTATGCCTATTGTAGCTACGATGCTCCAAACAAAAGACCTGGCAAAATTTATAATCAATAATTAAAAGAAACCAGATATTATTTGAAACATTAGCAAGCGAAGCTTGGTTATTTCAACTCAAGTGAAATATCACATTCAGTTAACTCTCAAAAAGGATCTCTTTTATCATGAAACATTTGGACACATGGTATTCAAGGTTCATTTGCAACAGTCAATTCCAATCATCAAAAGTTTAAACAGTCAAACTGAACTTAAAGAAACTAAATTCAAGCCTGAGAACAAAACCCTTGGAAAGAAAGATGCTTACAGTTAGCATTGAACTATATTTTGTGTATTAACCGGTGTGCTTAAATGGTTCATAGATGAATTTCGATAGTAAAATGGACAAAAACAATGCATAAATATGTTTCTTAAATCTACAAAATCCCACTCCTAAGCTGATCAAACAATAACAAGTTACTGTCAAACCATAAACAGAGATCTCCACATGGTGATCAAAAAAGAAAACCTATGAATCAAGGGTAATCGGAAAACGTCATAGCGACTTCCCATCCTAGTGCTTTATTAAAGACTGAAACACAGAACCCGAATCCAAATTCTGACATTTGAAGTGAAGAACATTGGAAAAACTCTAAGATCCAAATTAGAACTTCAACTTGCAATAATTTGTAGTTCTCCTTCCTATTTCTCCATTCATTTCATTACCAGATTCATTTTGTGTGCTAATGGTAGAACCAGAGATCCTAAATGCTCCATTCTTCAAGTAAACCATCATCTAACTTGACCAATCTCCAACACTTAAAACAATAAACTTCAACTGGCATTAGATAAATAGAACCAAATCCTTCACAGCTAAAATTTTCTACACTGGAAGAACCAAAATTGGGCCAACCGTATGCTCATCAACCAAGTCAAAGCAGACATAAATTTTCCAATAACAACAAGAAATCATGGTAACAACCAACTAACAAAATTCCGCATAGATTGCACATCAATATCCAGAAAGAAACAGAAAGATCAGGAACCTGGTGACAGCAATCGCAAGTAAAGGGCAAGAAATCGATCTGCTTGCAATCTTCGACGTTGCAATGCTTTCCAAGATTAGGGAATTCGGGAGTTCCCATACGCAATTGAAAAACGAAGAAGATTATTCAAAATAACAAAAGGGGGGGAAGATTATGGAAATTTTGGACGGAAAAATGAGATTATAAGATAAAAGATTCCGGGATTGATCGGCTGAAAGTGGGAATCAGAGATTGAAATTGGTCTGAAGCTTCAGGTTTCCGCGTAATTGAAAGGAAACGCGGAAAAGAAAAAGCTTCAGACGGAGAGTCGTGGGAAGTCTACCTCTGAATTTTGACCTTCGCAGTTCCCCCAATTCCTGATTCGGATTACAGAAATTGAGTCAATAATCAGGAATCTGTCTCCCTTTGGGTCCCCATATTTCCCTAAATTAGTGAAACTGCCCAAAACTTACGCCTCTGTAGTTTAAAAAATTTCACTGGATACCCTTGATTGTTAAAATTGATTGTTGAGTTATAAATGGAGCGACTTGGCGGTTTAAAAAATAAATGGCAAATATGGGAATACTACCTCAAAGTTTAGAAACATTTTGAAGAGTTTATCCTTTTTTAAAATTTTATTTCATAGAAGAAAAAATAAGTCACTTTTTATCCTTGCAATTAGTGAGATGTAAGGATTTTTGTCATAAATTTTCAATTTCATTCAATTGAACTTACGTATTTGTTGCAATTTTTTTTCTCTAAATTTGAACACGTGTTTTATCATATGAAAAATTGTCAAATGAAATGTAAAACATGTCATTCTTTGAAATTGATGGAGCTTTAGAGAAAAATGCCACTAAACCTTGATTTTTTTAAAGATAAAAATGGTGAATTTTGAAAGATTTATTCAATGATCAATCTTGTGCATGTACAACTTGATTTCAGTAAAAATTAATGAGTTTTTGGAAAAATTTTAACTTGTTTTATTTGTTAGAATTAGTTAGCAAAAGTTGAATGGTAAAAACGACTAATGCTTGTCTAAATCCAGGGTTAAATTTGATTAAATCGAACAACTATGAGAGAAAATTGAATAACTTTGTCACGTTTAGAGGTAAAAATCGATTATTAACTTCCCTATGTTTAAGATGGCTAATAGAGCATTTAGGTTTTTTAATTTTTAGGGTTTAAATGTTTAAGCTTATTTTGTTCTCTAAACATTAGAACGTTGTATTTAAGTATATAAGTTTTGCATAAGGAACTATTCAATTCTTCAAATGTAGTTTCTAAATTTTGATGAATCTGTCTATTTAGTTCCTAAACTTTAAACATTTTTAATTACATTTTTTTACCTTTCAATAAGCTCAATTCTATTAAATGTCAAAAAGCACCCATACACAAAAGTGATTGGATCGAATTTAGTCAAAGACTCAAAAGAGACTTTTAGACTCATTCAGAGTATTTAACTAATAAATTTATACAATATTATCTTAATTAGGCAATCAACCCAACATATGATACGAGTTATAGAACTTAATATCATTTATTTAAAGTTTAATTATACAATATACTCCTCTACTTTGTACCTTATTTCAAAAATACTCTTTTTTTTTTTTAAGTTTCAATACTATCTTCCACCTTTGCTAAATTTTTAAGAAAAATTTGATTTGATGCATGAATACAAACAACGTGACAAATTAAGTAAAAAATACAGCGTTTTAAGATCGATTTGAAGCTTTAAAATAAATAAACATTTTTTAAAAAATAAAAAATCAACATTTAAAAATGCATGTGAAATTAAACGAAACGCTGTATTTTTTAGCAGACACGTCAACTTTCTATCAAACATCGAACCAAAATTTTCTTGAAGAGTATTTTTTAAAGCATCCAGTAAAAGTGAATGTTAGTATTAAAACTTTTGAAAGAACAATGGTATTTTTTATACAAATTACGAAGTATAAGCATATTTTATATAATTAAACCTTATTTAAAAATTGCTTGGTGAAGATAAATTCAAGTTGTTCTTGTTTCAATTTTATATATTTTTTTTGTTTTTTTAGTACAAGAAAAATTAAAAAGAAAATTAAAATGAGGTTAGTAAATCAACATGAACCTGATGCGAGATCCCCGTTAGATAATCTTCTATCCAAATGTTAGAAAATGGAGGATAAATTCAAGTTACTCATGTCATTTACTTAGATTATTTATATCCTATAGTTTGTGAAGAAAAGAAAATCTTAGGAGTGTAAAATAGCCAGATTTGTAATTCCAGAAAGTCTGTATTTGTGGGGTAGGAAACTTAACCATAACCTCTCAATCAAAGAAATAAATCTTAAGCTGAGCTATGCTCTATTTGGTCACCAAGTCTTTCTATTTGTGCATAAATACAGGGAGAACTGAGAGAGACTCGTGAATACTATTTTTTTCAGTACCTATAATATTATTTACAGTGGCACTGCCAAAGCACTGAATATAAAACCTACAAATAATTAATAAAAATCTTACTCTCATTCATTTTCTTTTACGATATAAAAGTCATCTAAAAAAAAACTTAATAGATCGACGTAGGATTTATTTTTGTAAAGACTAGAGCATTTTCTGAATCATTCGAAGTTGAACTGTAAAAATTCAAAAATTCAAAAATGTAAAAACCAAAGCCAAAACAGTTACTGCAAAAAGTATATTAATTTGACTCAACCCAAGCAATCAAACTTAACCCAAATAATAAGAATCAGGTAGACAAAATTATTTGAGTACATTTTTTTTTAACACCACTGACCCTAGAGAGTGGGTAGCTACACTAATGGGCCAATGAAAATTTTCAGATTGTATCTAACTTGTCTTTTTTAAGAAGCAAAATATTTCTAGCTGAACGAGGAAATGCTTCATGCAGCATTTGATGGCACATCCCCATCATCAATCAAGATTAATTCGAAGCTAAATAACTATCTATTACGATAAACCATACTTTCTAATTTCAAATTTAGAAGGAAACAATTTGTTCAAAATATTACTAGTGATATCTAAGTTGCATATTCAGAACTAATAGAAATTAGTCAATAGAAGTACATAATATTGAAACTCTTTCTCAAGTTTCTCATTTCCATGCAAATTCATACCAAACTACCATACATAAAAACAATACAAATAAAATCAATTACAACATTCATTCCAATTGAAGTTACAATTGTTTCATTCGATTTCCGTATATGGCCCTGGAAAAATTCTTCTTAGATTCGCTTTGTGCATTCATTCCTCAACAAAAGTAAGATCTACCTTAAAATTGATGATTTTTACTGATCAGAAACAATAGGGCATTCAAAATCAAGCTTTATGCCATTGGATTCAAAACAAAACACAGTCAAGTAACAATTGGAAATAAAATAACACACTATCCTTCAAAGTAAATGAACTCAACTGAAAGCATATACTATAAAGTTCCTAACAAAAACATCCTTCTCTTTTGGAAACAATACCAAATCTATGCGGTTTACGCATTAGCCCTCTCAGCATCATCCAACAACAATGCCTTCACAGTTGGTTTAGCCAACAGATCGGTGTGCTCTTGAAATGGAGATTTTGTGAAGCGAGTCTCTCTCCAGAACTCAGGTGTGAGGAAACCATAGGTTTTCAATAGACAATCAAAGGTAGCCTGCCAAAATGGAAACATTTGTAACGACAGACGAAAGCAAATCCAAACTCCAAGCAAAAAGATTGAAGACTAGTTAAACATTGGCAAATAGCAAGACATATAAATCACTTCTTCAAGTCACTAAAATCAATTTTAGATAAGATACATTTTATCAGTCTTTCTACATATCATGTATGAGAGATAATTTCATGAACAATTCATTTCATGACTGTCTAATCGTAAAAAATATTTCAAGCTTTCTAATCTAAACATTAATAAAATATTGAAAAGTTGCAAATAAATCCACACATGAATCCGATAATTTATGATTATTTAGCATATACAAATCGCACCCGATACTAGAATCTTTCAAAAACCTATCCAGTACGCTGATTTAAACATCAATATTTCAGGCCAAACTATCAACATTTCAACAACCATAGAATTGAAATGCTTAAAAACAAAAAACAGTCAATCCACTCTATTTAAATAAACGATATGCAAACAATGAGAAGAATCCAAAAAAAAAGCAACCCAGATCACTAATAATCCAGAACAGATCATGTATAAACTATTGTTCAAAATCTCGACAAGGTTGGGCTAAATACTAATAATTTTAAGGCCCCCTTAAATTTCAGTCATATATCATAATAGAAGCTATAGATATTCCATTATAGTAACAATATACCTTCACAAAATTTCCAAGTGTCTTGGTCGATCCCCTGGAAGAAGTGAAAACATCCTCAATACCGGCGAATTGCAGCACCTTCTTGGGAACCCTAGCAGCGACAATCCCAGCACCACGAGGGGCAGGGACCATACGGACGGTCACGGAGCCACACTTTCCGGTGACCTTGCACGGCACAGTATGGGGCTTTCCGATCTTGTTACCCCAATAACCCCTCCTCACAGGGATCACCGACAACTTAGCCAATATAATCGAACCGCGAATAGCAGTCGCCACCTCCTTGCTGCACTTAACTCCCAATCCGACATGACCATTACCATCGCCGACGACAACAAAAGCCTTAAACCTAGTCCTCTGTCCAGCACGGGTCTGTTTCTGCACCGGCATGATCTTCATAACCTCATCCTTGAGGCTTGGGCCGATGAGAGTATCGACGATCTGGTGTTCCTTGATTGGGAGCGAGTGGAGGTAAATCTGCTCCAGTGACTGAATTTTACCTTCCTTGACGAGGCGGCCGAGTTTGGTGACTGGAACCCACTTCTCCTCTTCGTCACGGCGGCCTGCACGACGGCGGCCACGGCCACGGTCTCCACCACGGCCTCTGCCGCCAAATCCCCTGCCGAAGCCACCGCGGTCTCCTCCTCTTTCAGCCATGATTAGGGTTAGAGTTGAGGAAGCGGCACCAGAAAATGGACGAGAGATTAGAACTTCGAGAGAGAGTGAGGAAAAACAAACCCTAAAGAAGGAATATATATGGGTTTATTGGTAGCTAGGGTTTGATTGGCCTCATCTTTTTGGGGTGTTTGGATATAGGTTTAGAATCACCCTTCTCAAGCCCAAATCTAGTTCAGGCCCACCTCAAGAATCCGATCCAGTTCAGCCCATGAAAACATAGTTGGGCTTGGGTAGCCCAATTAGATTTATGCTAAAACAGCATGGCCCATAACTCAATCAAAATCCAATGGGATTTATGATGTACACCTTATATACAAAATAAAATTTAAATTTTATTATTATATATCTTGTTTTTTGTTTTTTGGTGGAGATTGAACCATCGATACATGATGAGATGGTAAAACTTTTTCACTGAGCTAAGTTCATATTGGCAAAGTTTATTATATTTTAATCTTACGACTTTTGAAATATTTATAAATCTTTTAACTTTTAACAAATGATAGACTATTTTGGTTCTTGTTATCATTTTATCGTTAGTTATTTTATAAATAGATGAATGATTTAGCTAAAATATGTATTTTAACATGTTGATGTGAGTTGAAAGCTTGAAACCACATGGTCAATGTACATTTGTGGAAGCAAGTATTGAGAGCTAACTTGGGCAATGTATTTTTTTTAAGATACTGACTTGTATCAATGAAGATATTGTCTTACTTTTATATCAAAGATTAATACAAGGTTACATATACTACCTCATGTAGTAATTGCCTTATAGTTATTTATAATTATTTATTTATAATTCATAAGCTCCACATAAATAGTAATTGCCTTATAGTTATTTGTTGTTGACACTTTTTTTTAGTTCAAACAATTACAAAGTTAAGATGTCGAACTATTAACTTTTGAGAGAGTAACTTTGCTACACTATCCCTAGGTATAATTGGTCATTTTTCCATCATAAACATGAAATTAAAGTTCTATTCCTAAAAAATAAGATATCATTTAGGTTAGGGACAAGGATTAAAATATCGATTCGATATCAATATCAGTAATTCAGATTTATGGATATATCAATGGATATTCTGGGAAAAATCACGAATATCACAGAAATTTATAAAAATATTGTGATTTTTTTTTAAATTTTAAAACAAACCTATTTAAGTTATAAATTACTACTTTAAGCACATGTATCAATAATTGAAAGTCAAATATATGCATTAATACATATAGGTATAGTATTGAACGCTGAAAAATAAATATGAACTTAAATAATTGGTTGATAAAAAATTATAT
>JAOANK020000084.1:948520-963814 GCA_026257165.2 Telfairia occidentalis
ATACTCCCTGCATTTTAAGTTTAGTTTTCACCTGAATTCAAAATTTAAAAATATTATATTTTTATCTTTAAATTTTGAATTTATGTTCCATTTGGTCTCTAAATTTCAAAATATTACCTACTTTTTATTCATAAATTTTTGTTAATGATCACTTTGGTTTCTAAACGTTACAGAACGGTCTATAATTTTAATAGAATCTTGATTTAACTTGAAACTAAGAGTAAAAAGGTAAACATTTTGAAATTGAATGACCAAATAGAAAGTAAACTCAAAATTTAGGAATTAAAAGAGTATTTTTCTAATGCCATGTAACTAAAAAGAAAAATCTTCTTTTTACTCTTAATGTCTTTTCTTTTAAATGATTTTATTAATTTGTCGACAAATTAAAAAAAAAATAAAATTGTCTTTTTTAAAAAATTGTTCAAGTCTAATTTTTTTAAAACTGACTAAGATTTTTCAATTCCAACATTGTTAAATTCATTGAGCTTGAAGGTTGAATTTCCACCTCCAGATTTATTGTACTAAAAAAAACTTAGTAAGATTTTTATTCACAACAAATTTTAAGGAAAATAATGCCACTCAAGTTGGCACAATTTTATTACCACTTCAATGCATAATTTTTATGTAAAAATTAAATTATATATTGCTTTGATCCCCAAAATTACACTCTTTCTTAATTACGTCTTAAAATTTAAGAAATTTTTTTTAGTCTCTTAAATTTTACTAAATTCCATTTTTAATCCTTTACGATTCAAACTTTAAACCAATATCTCGTGGTTTTGTTGGTAAATTCTATACTAAACTTTTGACAATAAGATTTAATTTGAAATTTAATAAAACTCAAGAGGCTAATATAAACTATTTAAACTTTAATCACCAAATTAGAAGTATAAAAAACAACATCAACCAAATTCGATTTTTATAACTTTATTTATTAACTTTTATTTTTTTTAAATTGATAGAGACCTCAATATAGTTTATGAAAATGATTGTTTTTGCCTTTCCTATTGAATACAGAACTGCCACATCAATTGTATTTAATGAGAGTAATTAGTTAAAATATATTAATATAATTAAAAATCATTAGTCAACTTGAGTTGTTAACACATAGAGGAAGGGTATGCTTGGAATAACTTAAAAAAAAAACTTTTTAAATAAATTTATTTTTTATATTAGCACTTTTAAAAAAATTAATAATTTAAATTGTGTTTAAGTATAGTTTTTTAAATAATTTTTTAAAATAAAAAATGTTTTATGAAAAAATTTTAACAAATAAAATGCATGTTCAAAATATTTGATTAATTTAAATTTTATTTATTTTTAATAATTTATTTATCTTATGTTTCTTCGAAAATATCTTTCAAATTAATCTAATTTTTTTAAAATTTATTTTATTTGTTAAGATTTATAAAAAATAATATTTTTGATTATCTAAAATTAGTTCAAAAAAATTATACTAAATTGTTAATTTTTTTAAAAATATTCGTAGAAACAATAATTTTATTTTAAAAAAAATATTTTTTTTCTAATGTTATATCAAAGGCATCTTAAATTTTCGAAAAAGATTGCTTCCTAATTTTAAAATAATAAAAAAAAAAAAAGTAATATAATAAGGGATGAATCATGTGAAAGTGAGCTGGTGAAAGTTAAAAATCAAGCTGCCACGTGGCATGAATTTGCAATCATGTGGTGACGTGGCAGAATATGAATGGTTACTTGGCTAAGAAGTTCACAGAATTGGAGAAGGACGTCTGGAGCTGTAACCGACACGGCACACCAGCAACAAAGTTCAACAACGCGCTGCGAGTATGGAAATTTGGATACTTGCGTTTTAAATCGTCAGATTGACCTTTGTGGCCAAATTACGTAAATGCCACTTTCATTTTCGGCTGTAAGGTGGCGCGCGTGTAAATGAGTTTGTGAGTTGGAGCTTAGGAGTTTTTTTTTGTGGTATTGGTCACCAACCGGAGAGAGAACTTAGAAAAAAAATTTTAAAAATAAAAAATAAATAAAGACAAAATAGCATGTGCATAATTTGATATTTCATATTTGTCAGTTAGTGTCGGTGATGAGTTGTGAATAGCTATTGAAAGAAAGGATTTCTTTTCTTCTTTTTTATAATTCAAAATTAATTTGGTTGTTATAGGTTGGTTTTGAACTTTCACAAATAAATATAATCTAGAATTTAGATACTTTATAAAATTTTAATTTGCGCATCTAAACTTTATAGATAACTATGAGATTCATTTTGTTCACTATTTTGATTAAAGTGATGTCAAGCTGAGCACTAATTAGAATTTTGTACCTACTCAAGTATGTATAAAATAGGAGACCCTGAGATATAATCCTATGACCTAAGTAGTCCATACCGAGGTGGTTGTCCTCTACCATACATGAAGCATTGTATTTGCAGGTTACCATATATTTTACACTAAGGTAAGTCCAACCTCGACCAATGCCGAGGCATCATTCTCCTTAGAGGGCCAAAGAAAGTTGCCCAAGTCCACATGTTCATATTGTGGCAATCCATATTGAACCACATATAACATTAGCCCTCGCTCTCTGGTCGGGTGGCACATATACATCGAACCTTGAGAGTTCTTACTCATCAATGTTAAGAGTATAATTGCCCTACATAGGAAAGGGGTGCCTCCCTATAAATTGATAGTTGCTCTCAAGGGGAAGTGATCCCCAAGTAAGGGCAATCAGCTCTTCTCTCTTTTGTAGTTTAAAATGTTTGATCCAAGCTGAGGCTTATGGAACCATACTTTCTTTTTAATGTATGTATCCCTTCCCAGCTGAGCCACTTGCATTCTTCAGATCAACCTTCGATCGAGTTCTATTTGGGGTTCAATTTGATGATGCTCTTCTTCATAGAGCTCGACCGTGAAAACTCTTGGTCACGTCGCGTGCTGCTGCGGCCATGCAAAGTGGGCTACGAACAGGTAAAAATCAGCCCCAATTGGCTGGGTTTCAAGCCCACTTATGAGTGTGTGTGTCAAAATTGCCGCCCAATCCGCTAATAAATGTGCAGTACAATTAATGCTTCTTGGGATTAATTTTTTTTCCCCTTTATCCCTCGTGTCGCACGCCAGCAGCACGAAAATTCCCTTATTTCTTCTCCAAAATCATCGCTACTTGTTACCGATCGGTTTCCACCCATAAATTTTTGTATTCTAACTCAGCTGCCATCTGTAATCCACGGAAAAGAGGTGCTTAACCAATTTAATTATTCTCAGTTTGGCATAGAAACGTGAGTGTTAGAATAAGATAATACTCAAGTTCCACCTTGGGATTCTTCCGGCTAAAGCAGGCAAAAATGACTCAAAGTTCGCATTTAAAATTTTCTAATTCAGAAATCTTCAAAGGTGATTTTCCTGAAAAATGTTTTTACAGAATTGGCATTCCGAAGAACTTGTGAAGGACGACATAGATACCAAAATATATACTTTGATATATATTCATCATCATTATAACCCATTTTATCAAATTGCTTTCATTGACAATTTTTCTTTGAAAATGTTCTCTTGGATAGCAGGTAGGCTAGGCTAGGCGATCTGAAATATTATAAAATAAATATTTTTACCATGTTAGTATATATTATTAAATTGATTTATCAACATTCTAATCAACTTTTCGTTAAGATTAC
Source organism: Telfairia occidentalis (assembly GCA_026257165.2). NCBI lineage: Eukaryota > Viridiplantae > Streptophyta > Magnoliopsida > Cucurbitales > Cucurbitaceae > Telfairia > Telfairia occidentalis. The sequence continues at coordinate 952,170 of JAOANK020000084.1, forward strand.
TAACAATTTTGTTAAGTCAAAAACCAAAAGTAAAAATAAGTCAAAGTATAACATTTTGAAACTAGAGATCAAGTGAAAACAAAACTTAAAACCCAGAAATAAGAGGTTAACATTGCAAAACTTAAAAACTAAATAAAAACTAAACTCAAAACTTAAAAGTATAACATTTTAAAAGTTAGGAAACAAAATCAAAACTAAACTCACAAATCAAAAATATATTTTTCTCTTAAATATAATGATTCTTAAAGATTTATTTCATAATATATTATAGATTATACTCGCAAAATAAATAGATGGCCATCCCTTGACAAGAATCAGAAGGAGCATACAAAGTACGACAAAGACATGTCAAGAATTAGTAGGAAACAGTCAAACTGAGTGTAGCCCAATTAGTTAAGATATACTCTTTCCGACCAAAAAATATATGTGGTTAAACTCAATAATAATAATATAGGGAGTGGGAAATGTAAAATAAGAAAAAGGCAAGAAGCAATAAAAAAACATATTTATTATTACAACAATGACATACATACTGCACCCTTGAATTTATTGTCCCATCATACGGTCTTTCCATCATTATCAGTACATTGGACATAATACTCATTATATCCTAATTTCCTCCTCATTACCCTCTCTTTTCTTTTCTCCTCTACAGCTCTGCTCTCTCCCTCTCTCTCTATGAGCCTTCAAATAAAAATAAAACATAGGATCCTCATTTAAACTTGAATTTCAATGGTCCATCTGTACATTTCCTCCCCCGGGATAGGGATGGTGAAGGTCATTAACCCCGTCGCTGCATCATAGACGAAGTCGGTATCGGCCTTGTCCACGCTGCATTTTAGAGGTCGTTGAGATGAGTAAACACCGAACCTTCCACATCCTCGAGCTTTCACAATGATTGTAGCTGTTGGAGGGCGGTCATCAGGGAGAGAACCTGTCAGCTCGGAGGCAACTTCGCCATCGAACTCGGGCTTTGGTTCGATCACTTGGACATCGACTTGCTCGATGGCACCACCAGTGTTGAACATGTCGAGCAGGCCGATGGGTGCGAATGAGATGTTCGAGGTGATGTCCTGAAAAATCAAAGATCATTCTGGTGATTCACAAAACGGGTTCTCATAAACAAAGAAATAAAATGGAGTGAAAGAGTTGCACACCTTCAAGGGAGAAATATGGAAAAGATCATATTCCAAAACTTTGAGAGTAACCGGTACCGAGGCGCCTTTTGGCAACCGAATAACATCCCCTGTAAAAACAAACCAAATTCCTTTTGTTAGAATTCTTTCCCCATTCTTCCACAAGTCTATAGAAGGGAAGCCATCATTCATAAACTTGATTACGAGTAGCAAACCGAGTACCTGATCGATAGGCATAAACGATAGCATCGCCCTTCCAATCGGCACCAGCAACTTGCGCAATAGCGTCAACATCGACAGTGCGGATAGAGCCAGAGAGGGTACCAGGAGACTCGTCGTGAATGCGAGTCTTCTTTGTGATCCTGCACCAACCAGCACCTTGACAATTGAATACTCCAACAACACCAGAGCACTTGTTCACATTCCAAACTTTGAGTAGGCTGCAAAAGGGAGGGAAAACACAACTGATTATCAACAATTGTCTATAATAATGGGTGAATAGCCAGTAGGAACAAAGTGAATACGCAACAAACCTGGTTCCATCTCTAGCTGGATCATTGAACAGAGAGTCACGAGTCGGTCGTCCAGGTAACTGTGCACGAAGAACCGATCCATCGGGAAGAACTAACTTCCTCAACAGCTCAAAGTTGTGGTTGCCTGGTTTGTCACTGTCATAAATTGCACAAAGTTGAGTCATTCCTATTGCCATACTTGGGACTGAAACCACACAAACACAGCCCATCGACACAAAATACCTGACATAGATAGCACATCCACCGATTGCACGAGCTGCTCCGTGATACTCTGCTGTAGGATGTAAACTCTGGAAAGCAAAGATTGTAACCATCAGTTTATGTGTAATAGTTGAATAGTTCACTTAGTTTCTAGTCTCTCGTCTCCTATGGCCATTTACACACGCACATGCGAAATCTTATGATATTATGTTGTTCTAGTTAATGAAATCAGTACAAGAGAGAATGGACACAGGTGCAGAAAGTTTCTTACATGGAACATATCCCAGTCAGGCTGCATGAATTCTCCTAGGAAAAGCGAATTGTAAGCCACAGAAGATATATGGATGGTGTGGGAAGCAGGATCGCGAGGATAATAGTCATCGGAAGCTCTCACAACCGCAGTCTGTTTGGCACTGTAGATACCATCAGTGTTGTGGCACATGCAGGCAATGCATCCATTGTCGGAAAAGTTTCGAGCAATGGAAGCTTCGAGCGCCTGATGGTAGCTACGGGTGAGTGCAACCCTGCCACCATGACCAGCACCGAGTGTCTCGATAATGTTTTGCACATCAACCTTGACACCATCGACTCCACATGAAGCCAAGTAGGAATGAAGCTCATTGTAGAAATTAAAGACTTTCTTTGGATGCACAAGGCCAATGCCATGAACAGCCAGACTGTCTACGACTATGTCTGGTTGGTTGCCCATCACTCCTGGTGACTGGACCGGGTACGCCAAAGCGGATTCATAATGCTCCATGCCCGGACCTGCTGGTTTCACTCCGCCCCAATAACCAGCTAAAGCATGCCACGCATACACAAATCTGCATTAAAGATGATATATATGGATTAGAAATTTTGCCTCGAAGATTCGTTGCACTACCCTCAATTCAAATTTATGGCACAACGGAAAGTTCAATCTGTTTACTTAGCAATTGAAAATGTAAAAAGCCATGGGGGTATGAGAGCATTGAACGCTTACTTCACATTGTGCTGTTGCTTGGCATCATCAACAACCACCTTCAGGCCAGGGACCTGTTCATTGCTGTTCCCATTTTTCTGAAACTTGTGGTTCTCTTTTATTCCAGACAGCCTACTAGCAAACCTGTAAGAGAGTATCACAAAATACATGATATGAGGAAAAACAATGAAGACACCTCTCAACTCCTCTGACAGCAGATGAGCATATGCAGATGTTAACAAGATTTGGATGATGATAGCTATCATTAAATGAATTTCACCCTTATGCAGGAACAAGAATGTACTAGTTCAATTGTCTGTGTTGAATGTTCCAAAGTACCTAACAACTAACATTGGGACAGTTGAGGAAATTATCGCTATGGGAAAGTTTTAGCTAAGTAGCAAAAGAAGAAGGTAGCATTAGACTGTGGGAGATATACACAAGGGTAACATAAACGATCAAAAGGATCACCTAATTTATCTAAATTTTTCTTTTAATTCCCACCATAAAACGGTCTGACACTAATCTAAGATAAACACAATTCATTTCATCAACCAATTTTTAGCAAAAACCCAACTAAGAGTCAATGAGATATGCACATAGCTTAATACAGAACGAAATAATGAGACAGAGAGTTAAATAAGAGGAAAATGTCTTACTGTGCTCCTTCTTGTACAACACAATCAGCATCCTTTGGTTTGCTCTCTATCTGTTGCCAACCATCATCTATGATTAAGAATTTTGGAGGTGCCCCTCCCCCAGCTAGGCTGCAACACACCACAATGTCAACAATTTAATTTTAAACATCACTGAAATATTAAAGATGCAACAATGAAAACTGCTCTTTCTCAACAACAATTTCTATTACCTTTTGAGGCCTTCCTCAACACCCTCAGCAGTGACATCAGTGTAAAAAGCATCCCAAGTACACCAACCAAACCAGTCAAGAAAGGAAGGTAACTGCCAAAAGACGATACAACACAATTAAGACTCTTAAAAGGAAATAACTAAGTTAACATTATATTTGTCAATCCAAAATTTTTTCATACCTTTTTCTTCTCTCTGTGTAGAAAAGTTTGTGTATGCTTTTCAACAGCCCTGTCGTCACCATTTAAATTATTACGAAGTTAGCACATCATTATGGAGTTAACACTATACGTGTGTGTAAAAAGGCAAAAAACCTAATGAGCACTTGAAGAAATAAAGATCCAAAAACGTGAAACTTTATTTGGAAACTTACTTCACTGCCTGATTGATAACTTCAAAGGGATTGGTCCCAGCATGCATATAGACAAGGGAAAGTCCTTGGTTGGTCTCAACAGTATTATCTCCTGCAAAACCAATTCAAACACCAACAAAAACAAGTCGTTTCGTTTCTTTGAACGTGACACCTTCCTATATTCTCCTCCAAGTGCTATAAAACTCCATTAATTTGATTCATCCCAATGACCGTAATTAAAAGATTTCTCCAGCAAGGATGGTTCTCATTAATGACAGCTCCACCCCAGCAGATTGTTATATCTTCTTCATTAGTGACCAGCAGGATGGAACTATTGTATGAAGTGATGGGCCAAATAAATAGGACAGCAGGGTGTGTGTGCATCCTACAGCAGATAATAATTGTCTGCTGATCATGATCTACTCACCACTCTCGATGCAAATCTCCATCTCATTCTTTTCATTGCCTTGCAGCGCGGCACGAAACTGGCCTTCAAGGAGAGGAAGGAAGACAGTATACATGGTCGAAGAGTTATCGGGATCCTCTCCATCGATCCCTTTGCTCTCCATGAGCAGGAACTGTGTCTCAAGAGGAATGTCTCTTCCAGATGTTCCCATTCTCTGAGTCATCCACCATAACTTGAAACGGAAACAACACAGGAAGCGCTGACCCCTGTTATGAGGATGAACGAAATTAGAACAGTTTAGTATCAATCATCAAGAATAGCTACTTATCATTTACTTGTTCCTGCAAAAAAATTTAAGAAACTCGTCTAGACGAACTATTTCAAATCATATAAGCTAAAATCTATCCAGCTCAGGGATCGAGAATTCAAACCCCTAGGGTAAATGAAAAGTAAAATTTTACCAGCTTTTAAATAGTAACAGTAAATTTCAATTCTTTGCCATTAATCGTTTAATTTCTGTTTATACTGTAAATTCTAGGATTTTACTTACTCGAAGACACCCACGGGGAAAACATGTAGACTTTTACTGTGCGAAGCAGTGGCACCAATGAATGCGCCAGCAACGAGTCCTAGGCCTGATCCAGGTGTTAGCACAATGTTATCAGGCACCCCAGTCAGTATGGTCCTCCCGTGAACCACCAAGTTGCCATTGTTAACAGAAATCTTCGGTGTGACCGTCATTGTCGAGCACCAAACAGTTGCTACACAAGATTAGAATAGAAGAGCCATCTTCAGCCAATCAGAAAGCATAAAAATAGAATACCAACAAAGTTGGAATTCGACAGACCTAGCAACACAAAAGTACCAGCAAAGTTGAAGTCTCAAAAACAAAAAGGGAAGAGAAAATCGAGATAGCCTCTTCATTGGACATCACTAACACCAACCTAAGAGTTTGAACTCTAGAAGAAAACCTAAGTTTCTACGATTATAACGAAATCCTAGGCTTGCCGGATGAAGAGTGCCATACGACTTCCATAGGGGAGAAGAAATCCACCTCAATTGCTGTAACGAAGCTGCCCTTAGCATCTCCCAAACCACGACCTAGTCGGAGGCGGGGGAAATGAAGACGACAACAGGAAAAAAAAAAATACAATCGTACAAATGTTTGGGAAAGGAAGGAAAGACATAAGATTCAGTTTTAAGATATAATAAAAAAGTGGAATTAAGACTAATGATTTCCCTTTTGGAGTTTTGGATTCAATTTACATCTTCCCTCTTTAATCTTCAAGTCGAAGAGTGAAGCGTGAAGAATCAAGATCAACCAATCAAGCAGTTTCCGACAATCATGCCAGTCAACGGCGGAGAATAATATTATTCTAAATTAATTGAAAGATTGTACCAATTGAATCTCAGTTTTGGAGTATGTTACTGTTAACATAAAGAATTTTGAAAAAATAATTTGAAATAACCTAAAAACATAAATAATAACTAATAAGTCGTTTTTTTTCTAGGTGTATGTGATTTCTTATATTCTCTTATAATTTATACCCTAAGGAATATATTTAGATCTATGAACAACCTTCGTAAATCAATTAAAATATTAACATTTATTCATTTAGTTAAGTTATATAAAAAAAATAATTATACATATTCGACCAAAAAAGTTTGAATCTCTATCTAAGTTGAATTAAAAAAATTGTATAACCTTTGAAAAAAATTTAGTTTACTTTTTTTTTTTTAGTTTTCAACCACATGTAGTTGATAATTTGAATTCACAATTTTTTGGTTCAAAAAAAAAAAAGTTAATTTACTTAAACTATTTAAAAATTCAACCATTTAAAAATTGGGAATAATATCTTTGAAATAACATGGTCTAATAAGGCAGAAAGATTATAAGAAAAAGGAATATATGAGAGAAAAGGGTCAACAAAGAAGAAGAAAAACGGTAAGAAAAAGAAGACACGGTTTTCATTTTTCTTCACCGCCATGTGAAGGGAAAGGACTGAAGCTTGCTTTCTCCGGTTCCCCGGGCGGGAAGAAAAAAGAAAAAGACAATAAATGTTAAGAAAACACGGAATATTCGTACAAGAAATTGATAAGAGAAAAACAGTAAAACTCACCTTTGAAAGAAAGTGACGGTAAAATGCATAAAGGAAACGTGCAGACAGAGAAGAACATACGGTTAAGCCAAAGAGAATCAAGAAGCCGTCAAGTTTGGCCAACACATAGAAAATTGAATCTCTCGAACTCATCGATTCCAGTCCGAATTTTAATTTATAACTCAGTTGTTCTTTCAAATTAAGTTAAAAGATAGGTTGTAAATTAATTCTCGCAGCCATGAAAACTTGAAACTTAATCCGTTCCTATTCTAACTCTTCGCAGGGAGGGCGAGGTTCAGTCCATTAATAATCAGATTAAAATCCAAAGGATCGTCGTGATCTACAAGGAATTCGGGAAAAACGCTCAAGAATCACAAAGAAAAGGTAGATCTGAGCCAAGATCCAACAAATAGAATCCCTCGCATAGAAGAGTTCAAACTGTTAATACAACTCTCGCCGCCTGAATCTCGATTCGAACACACAACTCGGAATCAAACGCAGAAACCACCGTACTTAACATACAATCAAGAATCTCCAGTTTCATTCAAGAATCAAAATCCACATAATCTCGACATAAACAAGCTTAATTAAGAACTCAACAGAGAGAGAGAGAGAGAATCACATCCAGAGTTTTTGAAGTGCGAAAACGCCTTAGCAAAACCGCACCTCAAGTTCCGAGTAACATCAATCAACACCACACGGAGGCACAGATTAGAACTCACCGATTCAAAGAGCGACCGGTCTCCTCGCCGGAAGAAGAAAAATTAGAAGAAGAAGAAGAAGAGCGTTGCTCTGAAAGGAATGCTCCTTTAAACAAGAGAGAAAGAACAATGGAAAAAAAGAAACAAAATGAAGGAACAAAAAGAAGCACAGACGGTTGTTGTGAAATGTAATCTGTGTTTCTCTCTCACACAGAAAACACGATCGGGTGAGTTGGGGAAGAAGAAGAAGAAGCCGGTATTTATACGGGTGGGAGCGTTAAACTTCGAGCAAGTTCCACTGCCAGATCGTACCAGATCGCGACACGTGGAAATTAGTTTTGTTTTAAAAAATACTATCTATTTCCTAATTCCGTCTCGTTTCTTACTTACTAATTATTACGGTGAGAATCTTTTTTGTAATAAAAACCGGTTAGAAATGTCTGCGTCACTCTTTAAATTTGGAAATTCTTTATTTAAGCGTCTGTTTTTCTTAATTTTTTTGCATTATTATATTTTAAATTTTTAACATATTATTTTAGCTCCCTAAGGTTTTTAGATTTATCTTATTTTTTCTTTCAACTCTTTTAAAATATCATTTTAGTTCTATATGGTTAATTATTTGATAAATTGGTAATGTTGTTTTGAATGCATATTTTATTAATATAGGTATGAATTAAAGCCACATAAGTTGACTAGGCAAGGATTTAATTATTAAAATATTTATTGGTAACGCCAGATCGAGCCTAACTCAATTGGCTAAAAGACATATCTTCGTGACAAAAAAATCGTAGATTCGAATTCTTCAATCTCACATGTTGTCGAACTAAAAAAAAAAAAAATTATTAGCAACATATAATAAAAGCTAAAATGGTTATTTTTTTTATTAAAAACATTAGGACTAAAATAAATATTTTAAAAATTCACAAATTAAAATTGAAATTTAGAGACTGAAATATATTAAAGTTGAAACTCTAGAATATGCTTATCCATTTAAAAAACATTATTAAATTCACATATTGATTTTGTAGAATCACACACACAAACTTGATGGTTCTAATCCTAATTTAAAGAAAAACAAATGAATAATTAAAATTAACTATTTGGGCAACAATTAATAAATTAAATACATAATAATGAAGTATTTACATAAATAACATAAAACAAATATGTATTTTTAAATATAACAAAAGATTTATAATTTTACCAAAATAGTATAAAGTCATTTATGCTCTATTTAAAATAAATAAAAAAGTTGTGACATTTTTTTAAAATACATATACTACTGAATATGCTTCAATATATATATATACACTACTGAATAAAATTCTCCACAATTTTAATTAAATAATATATAACATTTTCAGTCTCATGTGTTGTTGGCTTCTTTTTCTGGCTTAATATAGTTTTTAAATGGAAGATCTTTTTGCTTACTATGTTTCTTTAAAAGGCTGCGACACGATGAAGGATCACATAAACGAGTAGATAGCTCATAATAGAGAGAGAGAATCTAAATATAAAAAAAATGGTAAAATAATATTTTTAATTGGTTAATTTCTTTTTTTAATTTATGGCATTTTTATTAGAAGTATTTATATTATTGTGCTTGGAGTTGGATACTTTTGTGATGGGATTGAATTATGCGACTTCCTTTTTTGTGTTTTGATCACTAAATTTTTAAATCATCTTTAAATTTAATTTTTAATAGTTACTAATTTCACCGCCTAAATAAAATTTAGGGTTAAACTATTTATAAGGGAAAGAAAATAAAATTTTTCATTTTTTATTTATTAACAATTAAAAAAGAAAAACAAACGATTGCAATTCACAAGAGAACTATTCCATATAAAATAAACTATGATATTGAACAAGTTATATTAATTCATCGAGCAAACAACAAGTAAATAAAATTTTAAAGTATTAAATAGGTGGGCTTTTTTTTTTTTTTTTTGACAGCGAAAATGGGTGGGCTGTAAATGTCATATAAAAGGGATAAATTAATAATAAAAATAAATAATTAGAAATGGTTTTTTCTTTTTTAGTTTAAAGGGGGATGTGAGACGCGGCACATGGGAAGTCGAAGAGTCAAGAGCCATTTTGAAGTGTAAAGTTTGGAGGTTTATAATTTTTTTTTTTTTTGAGTACTTGGAGCTTTATAACTGTTTATAAATAAATAGATTTTATAGGATAATCCTTGATATTTATTTAGGTAATGAGTTTAAATTTCATTTTGGTTAATGAATTTTTAGATTTGTTTTATTTGGGTTACTAAACTTTTAAAATATATATTTAATTTATGAATTTTCTTTAAAAAAATATTTTGTCTCCCTTAATATTTGTCCACACAATACATGGCCTCATAATCTATATGACTTCATAAATACACAGTCACGTTATCCATTTATTAAAAACTCAATAGAAAAACAACAAGAAGAACTAAAATATTTTTTTTATTATAAAAAAAAATGTATGGAGATTTAAATAGATATTTCGAAAGTTAAAGTTTTAAAATGCTAACATCAAATTTTTTATAGGTTAAAATTATACAATATTTTAAAATTAATTTTATTTTTGATAATATAGAGAATTTAAATATCTAGAAAATAACCAATCACCACTTCGATATATAGGTAATATTCTGAAAAAAAAAAAAACTCAAAATTAATATTTGCATTTGTTTCACAACTCACACATTGGTGTGTTTAGCTACTTTTAACATTTTTAAAACAATAATTTAACCTAATTATAGTTGTAATATTAAACAATTAATTAGTATTAAATCGATTATCAATAACTTTTTCATTAGTTGGCCATTGGATTAATGATGAGCTCTTAGAATCAATGAGCTAATTAATTGTTGGGGTGTGGAGCTCAAATCATCAATCGAGCTTTGTTCGTTAAGATTTGTAGTACAAAAAGTGAAGAAAACGGATTGAAGGAAGAGATTGGATGTTATAGAGATAGAAGTTTCAAAGAGACAGCGCCACAGTGCTTGACAGAAGCGCCACATCGCTACTTGAGGCGCTTTGAAGAGGTAAAGAAAAAAGTTTGGAGCATCATGACCTTGTCTATAGCGCCATGGTTCTATGTTGTATGACCCTATCTGTAGCGCCATGGCCTTACTCTGCGCTGTACTACAGTGTTGTAGGCTATTCCCAATGCTGCAGCGCTATCCCAATTTTTCAGAAGTTCACTCTATCTGTTTGTTCTTTCTATATATATGTATTGTTCGTTAAGGTTATTAAGGGTGGACTTTTTAGAGAGCATAGATACGAAAACAGAGTGTTCTTTTGTATTGGTTTTGCTAACCAAAAAGACTAGGAGTGAGATTGTACGACAAGGTTATTGAGAGTATTTCCATTGTAATCTTCAAGCATTCTAGTGGAACTTGCAGTTGCAGTAATTGGACGTAGCCTTTTGATTGTTGGGAAGCACCAATATAAACTCTCTAAGTCAAGTTTCTCTATTTCTAAAACTATTTATTTTTAGTTTATATTGCTTGTGTCTGTGTGCTTTGTTGTGGAAGTGAAAAAAAACTTTAGGCCATTTAGTTGAGCCTAGTTATCCGCTTTGTAGTTTATTTTCCCATCATTAATGAATCAATCAAATTATTTTAAATCAATTGATCAATATAATTTTAACTAATTTATTATTAATTATTTAAACATTTATTGATTTTTGATTCAATAATAGTTGCTAATTGTACTCTTGGTATTTGATAATTTAAATGATACTCATTTATTTAGCGTCAATAAAAATATTTAAAAACGAGAAAAAAAAAAAAGGAAAAATGGTGAACTTTACGGTCTTAAAATAAAGAAGAAAAAACTCACTAAAATAAATAAAGTTAAATTACAAATGTAATTTTTATAGTTTAATTTAGTCCCTACGATTTCAAAAGTTTTTAAATTTAATCCGTACGGTTTAGTCAAAATTCAAAAATTGTTCATATGCTTAATCATATTGACATTTTTTCCTCTCTTAGCATTTTTCTCATTGGGTACTATGTCAATTTCCTATATTAAAGTCTAGAGAAGGGTAAACAAATAAAAGAAAACAAGTAGATTTTTCTAATGAGTAAAACACAATTTAACCAAAGCATAAGAACTCGGTCGAAACTAAACTCAAACCGTAAAATTTAAATTTAATTTAAACTCTTAAAATGATAGTGATCAAATTGAAACTAAGGTCAAATCACATGCAGATTAAATTGAAACTTTCAAACCAAAAAGACCAAATTCAAACTTTCTTCCAACAATAAAAACTTTGTAATATAATCAAAGGCTAAATTATATAAAATATTTCTATACTTCATACTTTATTTCAAAATTACTCTTATATTTTCAAAAGTGTCAATACTACCTTTCAACTTTGTTAAACATTTCAAAACTA
>JAOANK020000084.1:966042-976310 GCA_026257165.2 Telfairia occidentalis
TCCTCGAATTTTATGTTGAAGTTTTCCTGTGTGAAATCCGTGGTTCACATTTTCCTCGTGATTCTACGAGTTTTCTTACATTTTCTAGTTTCCTGATGTTCGAATGTTTAATCAATGTCTGGGTCACGGGTTCAATCCCACCCCACGCCAGCCTTTCTCTTTCGAATGTTTAATCAATGCGCATGTTATTTTCAAACGTAATCATTGCTTTCTGCTCCTCTGGTACTAGTCCTCATCTTCTTATTCCGTCCTCGTGCGTCCTCCGAGGACCTCTCTCCCTCTCCACGTTACTTTAATTTCTTTTCCCGTGCGTTTATCTGTGCTAATGCATGTATTTGTTGGGCTCGTAGCTATTTTTGTAAGTGGGTGAGTGTCTGTGAATCTTTTGGATGTGTCTGGTCTGGTGCAGTAAAGCTTTGAGAGCTGGATCTCTTATCAAAGTTTTCTGTCATTTTGAAGACAATCGAGTGAGGGATTCTTTCTGCAATTGAATTTGATTGCAGAAGTTTTCTGTGTCAAATCTGTGGTTTCCATCTTCCACGTTTCCATTCTCCAATCTTATTTAAATTTTCCATCATTCTTGAAGATAATTGAGTTAGAAGTTCTTTATTGCTCGAATTTGATGTTTAGCTTTTTCGATGTGAAACCCTGCATTTTATTGCGAATCTATGACTTTTCATACATTTTCTAGTTTCCTAATGTTCAAATATATAATCAATGCACATGTGTCTTTAGGCGGAATTCATTGGTCTTTCTTGACACAATTTTACTGACAATAGATATTTCCTCCCTTTGCACCTCAATGATCAATATAATACGTACTTATGTTAGTTGGAGGATTGGTGGGCTGATATATGTAACTGATTCAATTGTTGAGTAGTTGGATAAGTTCTTTCCAAGCGGAAATGAGCTGTTTTCCTGGACATAGTAGTGCTTATTAGCTATTACTTTATTCATTCTAACGTCTGGTTTAGCTATCTCTTCATTCGTAGACACCTGTGGATGAAGTTTATTTGATGGACATGTAAACTTAATCATCATCACGTGATATTGCATAATGTTTCATTCCTTCTAACTTCTATATATATTTTTTGGTTGAAAATGTACTGGTTTGTGAGGTTGTCTCTAATCATTTTCCACACTATAATTGCCTTGATAAAAGGAAAAAAATAACTGGTAGCATTTTTGTTTATGTAATAAGTTTGAAATTTGAGGTATTCAGGATAAGAGAGTGATGATGTATTCTTTATAACAGGAGTCGAGAATCTGGTTATTATAGGTTCTGGTCCTGCTGGATATACTGCAGCCATATATGCTGCTCGGGCAAATTTAAAGCCTGTAGTGTTTGAGGGTTTTCTAGCAGGCGGTGTCCCTGGAGGACAGTTAATGACTACTACGGAAGTGGAGAATTTTCCTGGGTTTCCTGATGGAATTACTGGTCCAGATCTGATGGATAGGTAAAGTAATATAAAGTATGGGAAATGCTTTGGGTCTTCTTGCTTTCTATCCCAATGGAATAGACAATAGGCATTGGTTAGGGATCTATGAGTAGAGAATCACAGATTTTATTGGTCATAATTTCTACATTATATTGGATAGGATGCGGAGGCAAGCAGAGCGATGGGGAGCTGAATTATTTCAAGAAGATGTGGAGTCTATTGATGTAAAGAATAGTCCTTTTACTGTGCAAAGTAGTGAACGCAAGGTGATGGGTTATTTTTTATCAGAATAAACTCTGAATTCTTGACATCTCTCTAAGAATTTTTATGTTTTTTTAGAATCGCCAATTCATTCTTAGTGTATTACTTTTCCCTAATTTTTCTGTTTGTTATCAAAGAATTGAAAAATCATTCGCACTTGAGCTTTTGCCCTGTTTTAATGCATTTCATTAATTATTTTGTGTTTATGCCTATAAGCAATTCAATTCATCCATGTTGTTGTTTAAAAAATACATGGTGCTTCTTTTCTGTCTGATTTTTCTTTTTGGCTTTTCCTCCTTAAACATTTCAGGTTAAGTGCCATAGTATAATATATGCAACAGGAGCGACAGCAAAACGACTTAGGTTGCCTCGTGAAGATGAATTTTGGAGTAGAGGAATTAGTGCTTGTGCAATTTGTGATGGAGCATCACCCTTGTTTAAAGGGCAAGTTCTTGCTGTTGTTGGAGGAGGTGATACAGCAACAGAGGAAGCCTTGTACCTCACTAAATATGCTCGTCATGTTCATTTACTTGTACGTAGGGATCAACTTAGGGCTTCTAAAGCAATGCAAGATAGGTATGTTAAGTAAATATTTTACAATATTTTAACAATAAGCCATTTTTATTTTGTTGTAGTTGGTTAAATATGTTGTAAATACTATTTACTTTTAGGGTGAGAATATCTTATCTTTCGACCTTTGCTGTGTTGTGTGTTTTTCTAAGAAATATAATAATATATTTCTGGAAAGAGAAAAAACAAAATATTCATGTGGCAACTATTATGTTGGTTTCCCTGCTGTCTGCTTGATGCTAGTAGATTAACTGCTGACTTTAAAGTTTAAACTATCCAAATAGGCTTGCCAACTTCTATAGCCGTGTCATGTTATTCTTTTAATAAGTATTTATGGATGCTTTAAAAACTCAAGGACATGATAACTTGTTCAGAGGGCGATAACAGGCATGTCATTTGCCTTGTCAACTAGGTCCTTTATTACTTCTGTATGTTCATTTGGTGATAAATTAGGATGGAACAATTTTATATTTCAGAATACTCTAGAATTGGCGACTTTTCAAGTTGTAGGAAGTTCTACGTCTTATCAAGTGATTGGGTAAGCAAGAAGAAATCAAAACTTTTACTTACCAACCTAGTGCAGAGCCTTTGGAGGATAGTGACTGATTTGAAAACTCGTTAGGCTGGGTAATTTGTTGAGTATCTTCAAAATGTAACTTTTCATGGCTCTTCACAGTTGTATAACAATAATTTCATTGTTTTCTATGCTCATCTTTCCTTATAAAAAGCTCATAATAGTCTTGCCTTATACTTGGTCTCGGCCCTTAGGCTGTGTTCTTTTTTGTGATTAATTCATGTTATTTCTCTTATCCAAAAAAAAAAAAAACTGCTTCAGTTTAACTTCTCGAGGTTTTACAAACTCATGGTCTTCCAGTGCATGGAGGATTAGAATTATGAATAGAACCGACGTTTGCTTTGATCTGCTATAAGTACAATGTGGAGGAATTGCACGTTTTGGTAATGAAGCAGTGATTATTTGTCTCAATTTATTTCCTGTGCTGGCCTGGGGGTGAAATCCTGCTATCTTCGTAAACACTGATCCAGAAAATATTTTTTCAATAATATTTCTCCTTACATTATGTCGAATTTGGTATATCATTTATTTCTGGTGCTGAAATAGCCAACAAAGTTCTTTAGATGGAACCTGCGAAGAACTCTTTGACTCTGTTTATCGTTTTGTCTTGTTTTGTTTTGTTTTTTTTTTTTTTTTGAGCAAGATATAAACTTTTTGACTCTGTTTAGTACCAAGTGACAATGCCATATGAAAATTGCTTGTGTCAAGCTAAAGTACACTTTCTGGTAGTTTATTAATTTATATTTAGTTATGTCTGACTTGATGTCTTGATACTGGTGAATTAGATACTAATAAACAATTTGTATGTGAGTTTTCAACTCCCTGAATGTTTGTTTAACAGGTTGATTATCGCGATGTTTCAGAGTGTTCAACAGTCCGAATGTTACCTTGCACTTTAACACGGAGGCTGTGGACATTGTTAGCAATACAAGAGGGCAAATGTCTGGCATTTTAGTTCGTAAAGTTGATACTGGGGAAGAATCTGTACTTGAGGCAAAGGGTTTATTTTATGGAATAGGTCATTCACCAAACAGCCAGTTATTGAAAGGCCAGGTTGAGCTTGATAGCTCCGGGTATGTGTTAGTGGAGGATGGTACCGCAAAAACTTCTGTGGAAGGTGTATTTGCAGCTGGAGATGTGCAGGTATTCTCTTCCTGCAAGTGCATTCTAGATTTTTGTTCTCGCTTATTCTAGGGCATGTTCTTTAAGACTCTTGTTTGAATCAGAATTGTTTCTAGAGGCACATTATATGGGTATTCTGGATGTTTGGTATATAACCAATTGTAATTCTGGATAGAATGAAAATTTCTATTCTAAAAGGCAAGGAGAATAAGTATTTTATTTCAATCAAAACAGTTGCATGCATCCACGAAGAAGTCCATCCTTGGCCCAACGTATAGCCTGTCAAACAGTTCCTGTCAAAAACTTTGTTTTTCTAATACAAAGTTCCGTTTCCAGTATAAAGAAAAAAAAGAACCTTATAGCCTACTAAACATGGAAATCAACGTAAAAGCTTAATTTATTTAACCTTTTAATATAATAGAGTTAATTTCTTTTTCAATTTTGAGATCCACTTATAACTTTTTTTTCATAAACTATTTCAACTTTTCATTCTATATTTGTTCGAGTCACTATTTATGCAATTAAATCAATATGGTTTATGACATGGAATTGAAGGAAAAAATGAATGTGCCACTTTTCTAATGTTCAAGGGCAACCAATAACTTCTTCCAGTAGTAGATTGCATGGTCTTGGAACATATTAGTCAAGGATCTTTTTCATTCAATATATTGTGGTGAACATCGTTTTTTGGGGTTGAAAATCAACTAAAAAGGGATAACCATTCTTAAAGAACTATGTCGAAAATTTAAGCAGGACAACTAGGCTTGACGTGACATATTCCCTACTCAAATTCATCATCTAATTTTGATCAATCTTTTTCTTGGAAAACCATGGGACTGATTTGGATCATGTTTTGATTTTGTTTCTTGTTAATTTCTCAGGATCATGAATGGAGGCAAGCTGTCACAGCTGCTGGATCTGGATGCATTGCTGCTTTATCAGTGGAGCGCTATCTTGTGAGCAAGAATCTCCTTATTGAATTTCACCAGGTATTGAAACTCTGACGAAGTTGGTTGGTTGACTGATTTCTTGTCAGCTAGTTGGCATATGCTATAGATTCAGATTACTGAATTGGTTAAAAAAGAGACTTTAGAGTGTTTTAATAATTGATTTATTTTATATTGTTTCTGCTAGATTTGATGTCCAACCATAATAACGGTTTTTTGAACTCTGAGTAACTTAACATGTGACAAAGTCCTGTTCTTGTGCATATTAGGGAACTCACTTTGTGCTGAACGTTATCATAAGTTGATTGACACTAGCATGATCACTTGTGTATTTTCTTTTGCAGCCCCAAACTGAAGAGGTTAAGAAGGAACCAACAGACAGGGATGTTCAAGAGGGTTTTGACATCACTCTTACTAAGCATAAAGGCCAGGCATGTATTTTTCTCTTCTATTTCTGTAATTATTCTATGAATGTTTTGATATAACATTTTATTCTCTTCCAAAAGTTATTTTTCACGCACAAAATTTAATAACTTTTACATTTCTTTTTCTACAGTATGCTCTTCGAAAACTATACCATGAAAGTCCCAGGCTTATATGTGTACTATATACAGCACCGACGTGTGGTCCATGCAGGACTCTGAAGCCAATTCTCAGCAAGGTAGAAAATGTCATACATGTTCTTTGGTTTGAGTGTAGAATCAATCCATCCAGATAGCATGTATTATTTCAGCTACTGTTATAGAAAAAAAAATGTTGAATTTGTTCATTGTTGTGGATGTAGGACAAATCCACATACGTAATATTTGTGACTGTTGTGGATATTGTGATCATCTACATAATTTCATGTTCTAAGAGAAGATGATCTTTATAACAAAATGTTAGAGGTTTGTGTGCTTATCCTGTGAGGTTGGTCAAGGTGCACATCTGCAAGCTTGGACATTCACGGACGTCAAAGAAAGGTGCGGGGGGAGCATTGATGATCTTGCTTTCTAAGAATGCTAAGTTTAATTGTACAACCATATACGGAAGCTTGAACACCTCTTCTAAGCTCCATAGGAAATTTCCTAGGCGGACTCTCTCCCCAAAAGTGTGCTGCCTTTGCCTTAGAAGTGGAGAGGATAGATCATCTACTCCTTCACTGCCCCTTCGCTCGATATGGGTGTAACTTCATTTTTAAAGAGTTTGAGCTGGCTACTTATCTCCCTAAGAACATTGATGATTGGTTGATGGAAGCTCTTTCCGGTCAGAGTTTTGGAGGAAAAGCAAAGGGTTTGTGGATATGTGCTGTGGGGGCTATGCTTTGGTCCATATGGAAGGAAAGAAACCTAAGAATTTTTTAAGAAAACTCTAACTCTATAGATTCTTTTGTCCATAGCTTACAACATTTGGCTTCTTGGTGGAGTTCAAATCACAAAGTTTTTTCTTCTTTCCACTCCTTTTTTGAATTGGAAAGCCTTCTTGTAAGTAGTTTTTTTGGGGGGCTCCCTTTACTTCGCCTTCAGGATGTTTTTTTCCTTCTTGGTTTAATTCAACTGTGTTTTTTATCAAAAAAGAATGCTAAGTTTAATTATGACTATACTTGAATAAGATTTGTTCCATAGGTCATACAATAGTGTCCTTGAGTTCTAAAGAATTCTAAGTTTAGTTGGTTTCCACTCATTTTAATTAAAAATTTTGAGATTCTACACGAGAAGCTTATAGTTGTAGGAAGAAAGGAAACCTTCCCAAAGGTTGGAGAAGCTTGTATTGTAAATCTTCTTCATTGAGTATTATCCCATCTACGATACTAAAAGTACCGGTGTTTAACCGAGAAAACAAACCAATTGGTTTTATTAAACAGTGGGCCAGCTTTGTTTTTTTTTTTTTTTGGTGTGATAGGATCATTTTGGTTGGTTTGGTTAGTATTCTTTTATAGTCAGTTCGACTTTAAGGACCTAGTTTTATTTATACTTCTTAAAGTAATAGGTCAGATAAGCATTCATTGAGTGAAAAGAACTGATTACACCTCTAACTGAAAAAAACAAACGAGGTTTGTAAGTTTATTACCCATTGATGTTTTTTCCTTTTATTTTTATTTAAATTTTTGTGTGTAATCTAACAGTGAGCCGTTTGCACACAACTGATCTTCATTCTAGTTCATGTACTGGTATTTTGAACTGAACTTGCAATTAAATTGCAAAGGTGGTTACTGTTTACCTCTCTATTGAAATTTTGGTTCCAGAGTTTTCTCCTTTGGGCGCTGTTTCGGAGCTGGTCTTGCATTTGAATGGATATGGTTTTAGCTTCAGTGACTCTTTGGTTGTGTGGTTTTGCTTTCGGGATAAATTTGCTTGTCTTTATTTTGGCTATTGTAATTTTTGGGGGACATTTACTTCAAAGTTTTATCCTTGCATTTTTTTTTTCTAATGAAAAGTTTGTTTCTTGATTAATCATTGATGCTTAGCCTTCATAAATGTAATCTTCCAGGTGATTGATGAATTTGATGTAAATGTACATTTTGTTGAAATTGATATCGAGGAAGACCAAGAAATAGCAGAAGCAGCTGGGATTATGGGTACTCCATGCGTGCAGTTCTTCAAAAATAAGGAGATGATCAGGTTTGTTATGCATCTACTTTTTATCATATTTGATGCATAAATTCCCTCACTTCACTGAATCATGAACTGGATTTACATTGCCTTTCTCATGTCCATTTCTGACTGTTGGGTGAAATCATATTTGTTGTCATTTCCAGGTTTTAGTGTACTAGGATATTTAGTCCACACTCCTTCATGTCCATTTATCACGTTCTATTCACGGTTCTTCATCGTGCACCCTTGTATCTATGTTTTTGAAAATTAAGCTTATAAACACTACTTCTACCTATGTGTTTCTGTGTTTTGTTATATACTTTTTGAAAACGCTCTCAAAATCTAAGCAAAATTGTGAAAACTAAAAACAGTACTTTTAAAAAACTTGATTTCATTTTGTTTCTTATAAAAAAAACTTGTTTTTTGTTTATAAAATTTTGCTAAAAATTCCTGTGTTTTTCAGAAAGGCAAAAGCATACCAAAAAAAAAAAAAAAAAAAAATTATGAGGAATCAAACATATTTTTAAAAACAAAAAAACTAAATACAAAGTTATCATTGAATGGGGCCTAAAGGATCAGCAAATAGAATTTCCTCTTCAATCTTCCTACAACAACCATTAATAAGTGAGCATTTTTAAGCACTTGTAACTAAAGATAGATAACTTTTGTACTCTTATACCACTTGTAAACATTCTTTCATTTATTCAATAAAAGCTGGATTTCTCATGAAAAAAGCTTGTAAATACTGAAAATTCTCATCTAATGGAGTGTTTGGAATGGAAAATTTTCTGACATTTGGTCTTCTTATGGTTGTTTTGTAGGAATATACCTGGAGTCAAAATGAAGAGCGAGTACAGAGAATTTATTGAGTCAAACAAATGAGGTTGTGAAATTATTGCCCTTCATCTTCTACATTCAATTTTGTTTCATTTGTACTAATAAGCCAAGTGGAAAGATGCTTTATGATTTTCCATGTCCTGTCACATTCAACTTTACATTGTAGATTTTAGATACAGTGTTGAGAAAAGGGCCAAAAAAAAATTCTAATGTTCGTCCTCAAATTCCTTTATTGTAGTTTATGGATAAGGTTCGATTCCTTCAATAATACATATGAGAAATCCATTCTTCCTTTTTGGCTAATTCAGACTCCTATTGTTCTTCCTCAATCAGTACAATCAGCCCCGAACTGATTGATTTGTAAGTCACATTTCTCATCAGCTAGATTTTAAGCCTACGTGTTGTCATCTGTTTTTGCTATAGTTGTAGGCTGTGTTTGGAAATTTAAGATTTTGAGGGATTTCAAGTGAATTATGTTGTTTATTATTATCACAAAAAATTGTATGATTTGAAATGTTACCTGATTTGAAATCGTGTTTTTACATTAAAAAAAAAATCGGACTAAAATAGTTGGATTTTGAAGGATTTCATAAGATTTTAGTTAAATTACTTATTTAACATTGTTATATTTTAATTATAATTAATAAATTAAGATCGAAAACTTATATTAATAATTTCTTTTCTTTTCTTTTCTCTTCTGTGAACATCCAAACAACAAAATTTAAATACATTCATTTCAAACAAGATAAATAATGTAAAATCATTTCTCAAATTTCAAATGATAAAATTTAAAATCATTTCTTCAACTTTTTTGATGCCAAATAGAGTGGTAATGAACATTGGTAGTTAAGCTTAGCTATAATGTCGAGATTTTGATTTTATGAAAATATAGATTAAATGTTGATATTATGGATATATTTAAAAAAAGGAAAATTGTAATGGGTAGCAAAAACCATAAAAATATTTGCAAATCTAGCAGATGTTTTTCAAATTTGAAAATCTAGCAAAATTTTTAAATCTAATTTTCGTATTTTTTATTATTCCAATTTTACCCTCAGATGTGTATTAATAGGTATATTTGATATGCTATATATTTGCTATATCAATTAATTGATATACTTTATATTTGATATATCAGTTACTTGTATACCAAATATAAAGTATACCAAATCATTGAAATCAAACTATGTTTTTAATTATATTATGATGGATGTTGTTTGTTCGATTATAGTTAATATTGTTTTTTTTTATCCTTTTGATGTGAAGTTATTTTCATTCAACTAGTTTGATTTCAATGATTTTATTTAGGGTTTATCATGGTATATCTTAATTGCATTAATTGTGTCAACTAATATATCAAATATAAAATATATCAACTAATTTGTTCTATTTTCAAAATTTTGATATTATTTTGATAATATATTAGTTACATTTAATTTAGTATATCAAATGACAGATCTACTTCATATTATTGACTAATATACTAGATTTAGAGAAAAAAAAGTATATCAACAATATTGTTAATATAGCAAATATGAGTATATCATTATATAGTTAAAGTATAACAATGATATTTCAATTGTATGTCAGTACTAATTCAAAATGTATTATAAATACATCATTAGCGTATCACTAATATATCATAATTTGTTCATAATACAATACAAATATTACTTTAATTAGTGTGTATCAACAAGTTATCAGTACTTATTCAAAATTCATTTAATATAACATTGGTATATCTTTGATATATTAGTAGTCATTAAAAATTCATTTCAAATATATCGTTAGTGTATCAGTAGTATATCAACATTGATTCTAAATCCACTTCAAGTATAATATTGATGTATCAATACTCATTCAAAATGTATTAGCAGTGTATCAGTAATATATCAACACTCATTTAATATGCAATTTCAAGTATATTATTAGTGTATTAGTAGTT
>JAOANK020000084.1:990697-1008774 GCA_026257165.2 Telfairia occidentalis
AATTTTATTCAATTTAAAAATGAAACCACAATTATAAAAAGATATATTAAAATAGAGTTTAAAAAATGAAAACCAAATTTAAAATAAAAAAGAAATGAAAATGAAATAAAAAGAATGAAAACAAAATTAAAAGTATTAAACGTAATTAAACAAATAAATAAAATCAGAATTTTTTTAAAAATAAATTAAAAAAAGGATGAAAAAGGAATTAAAAAAATAAAAAGAAATCGCAAAGAAGAAGAAGCCAAAGTCGCGAAGTCTATGGGTTTTTTTCTCAAGAGAAATTGCGAAGAAGAAGCGGAAGTTGCGAAGTCCATGGGTTTTTTTTTCTTGGGGGTTCTTCTTCTTCTTGGCTTTGAAATAAAAAAAAAAAAGGAGAGATAGAGCTTCAATCATACGTGTCCAAAACATGTCCCATTTTTTTTTTTTTAAAAGGGACACGTTTTTCGCGTGTGCGACATGGACACTCCCTCCCTTTTAGAGTGTCCGTGCTTCATAGCTAACCATCTTTTTTAAATGATATTGGAAGAGATATTTTAAAATTCAAAATTTAAATTTGACGAAAAAAGGATGATATTGGCAGAGATATTTTAAAATTGAAAATTTAAATTTGATGAAAAACGGATTATGAATTTCAAGGAGAGAATAAGAAGAATACAAACAAGGATTCCACATACCATCTCGAAACAATTGCTCTGTCAATTGTTCACCAAAAATTCCAGGAGCAGTAGAAGGCGAGGATACAAGTGTCTTTATCCTTTCTTCATTACCAAGCCAACGTCCAATTATGGTTAACATTTGCCTAGACAAACTAACTTCTGTCACCGATTGATTTTCTGGAGTGATGGGCTCAGTAGCGCCGATACAAACTTCAAGGTCATTCAATAAGCTTCTTGGATGTGAAGGAAAGTCAAAAAACCGCTCACGAATATTTTGGCAAAGGTTATACAAGTCCTCCGAGTGGATTTCATGAGGTTTGACCTGTAGTAAGAGGATCGAAATTAAACTATTGATTACATCAAAGAATTAGTATGCCATAACATACCTCCAGCTCAAGATGATTTCCAAATCGTGTTTTCAAATGCTGGGGACTTCCTATGCAACGTAGTCGTCCTCCGACCTTTAAATGAAAAATAAGCAAAGTTCACACACGGTCATAGCTTGAAACCAGTAAATGATTCAGATTGTAGCATGAAATCACTTTCTACCATTATCCCAATACGAGTGCAAAGTGCTTGAGCTTCATTCATGCTGTGTGTGGTGAGGATTAGTGCTGTCTTTCCTTGTCTGGTAGATATTCGGGATATAACATCCCACATGAATCGTTTAGCAATAGGATCCATCCCTGCCAATGACAACAGACAAATGACAGTAATTGATTTGTGATGGCGATATAAAAGGCATCAAAAAGAATAAGATGCTATCTAAGAATCAAGGTCTGATTTATCTACTGAGAATGCAAATGGAGAAATGAGAACCATTCCATTTTATTTCACCAATGTTGTTTACGCATGCTTAAAAGGATTCTTGTGACGGGCTTCAGAAGTTAGGAATGAGATTTTTGACTTACATCAAATGGTATACCTTGCAAAAGGATAACGATGATTCAATTAAAATTTTGAATGGACCCCGAAGAAAATTTCCATTATTCCATTTCTCCTGGTTTTCTATTTCAACAATGGAATTTTTTAAACTTACTCAATTATTTTACTAATATTAAATTAAAATATTAGTCTGTAATGATTTACATGCATCTCTTAGTATAATCCTTTTTAGTTTAAATAACATATCAATCCTAAATTTTACCCTGCCTTTAAAAGTAGAATAAGTTCATAAATAACAATTTCATTATTGAAAAAAACAATCCATATCTGTTCGTTTCTCATTTGACATTAGATTTTGATAGAAGCTGAATTTTATTTATTTAACTTGTACCAAGCCAAGAGAAGAATTCAAGAGCTTCTCCTCTCTCCCTAGCCTTTTATAGATAAACAAAATAAAAGGTACAATATTCAACTATCTTACTCTTATTAGTACCACACTTGATCCTTCTTACATTCGGAAGGAATCTAATAAAAAAATGTGGTCCCTACACCTTAACGAAAATCTAACCACTCGATAACTAATTTGGTTTACTATTTACATTAACACCCTCAGCATCTTTCCTCATTTTCTTCCTTCTTTAATATACTTTCTTAATGGCAGGTTTGTTAGGTTCAATTTTTTTTTTTTAAATGCAACAATAGGAAAAGAATCATTTCATTGCAAGTATAAATTAAAATTTACAAAAGGAGGATTAGACCTCGACCAAAGGAAACTGCATAAAGTTTTTCCCATGGGTAGTAAGAGACTATAATTACAAAGAGGGATAATTTATACCATAAAAGAGCCAAAATAGTAAAATGTTCAGTAAAACAGTCAACACCACGCAATTTGTTGTTTGTTGTTGAAAATGCTTAAGCCAAAGGATATCTTTCTCGTTTTTATGGGGATGACCCATTAAAGTGAGAGAAAGGAGAGCTGTTATATTCCCAGGCAAAGTAGTCGACCAATTAAAAGCTTCCAAGATGAAGTTCCAAAAGCGTGTGGCAAGTGAGCATTGATTGAACATGTGCATTTGTGTTTATGCACCCCTATGACAAACAGCAGCTGGGAGAGGTAGAGCCAAGGAGCTCTCCTTTGAAGCTTGTCATGTGTATTGAGGTAAGAGTGACTAAGCTCCCATTGAAACAATTTTATTCTATTTGGGTGTCTCCCTCCCCAAATAGAGAAGAACAGACCGCTGACCTCTAAGTTACTGCGAGCAGCCAAGGCATGAGGGGGGATTTAGCAGAGAAGACAAAGTAATTTTCCAGCCTCCAAAACCATTGATCCTCACATAACAGGGGCTAAGAGTTCTGCAAGAGTGCTCCATTCCTCAATCTCCTCATCATTTAGTTTACTTCTCAAGAATAAGTTCCAGGCCACTGTTTCATGGTTCCAAAACTCACTAATGGATGCATTTTCGTTATGGAAAGGGCAAAGAGGGAGGGAAAAACCAGTCGAATGGTTTGGTTACCTATCCATTGATCTTTCCAAAAGAGTGTAATTGATATATATAAATGGGTATTTACTATAAAATGCAATGCTGATGGCAATGTTGAAAGATATAAAGCAACGCTAGTTGCAAAAAGATTTATACAAACCTATGAGATTGATTATCAAAAAACTTTTGCTCCTATTGCAAAAATTAACTCTATCAGAGTACTTTTATCTCTTGCAGCAAACTTAGATGGGCCCTTTAACTAGCTTGATGTAAAAAATGCTTTCCTCAATGGTGACCTTGAAGAAGTGTTTATGAGCTTACCACCAGGTTTTGAAATTGATTTCGGTTAGGACAAGGTATGTCAACTAAAGAAATCTCTATATGGGCTCAAACAATCTCCAAGAGCATGGTTTGAACAATTTGGGAAAGCAATTACGAGCTTTGAATTTCTTCAAAGCCAAGCTGATCACACCATCTTTTATAAGGCACTTCTGCAAATAACAAAATTGCAATTTTGATTGTCTATGCAGATGACATTATCCCTACAGGTAATGATGAAGTAGAATTAACTACTTCAAAGAAGCCTGCAAGAAAATTTCAAATCAAGGACTTAGGAACACTAAAGTACTTCCTAAGAATGGAGTTTGCATGATCCAACAAAGGTATTTTGTGAACCAAATAAAATATATTGCCGATTTGCTTGAAGAAATATGTTTACTTGGATGCAAGGTAGCCGAGACTCCTATTGAACCTAATCTAAAATTGGAAGCTACAAAAGAAGTAAAATATAAAGAACGATATCAAAGACTTGTGGAAAGACTCATCTATTTGTCTCACACACGTCTAGATATCACCTTCGCAGTGAGCATGGTAAACAAATTTCTGCAATCACAAGGATAAGTTCACTTTGAAGTTGCCTATAAAATCCAGAGATACCTAAAGGGAACCCCAGAAAAAGGTATATTGTTTAAAGGAAACCACCATCTACAAGTTGAATTTATATTGATGCTGATTGCACAAGAAGTACAATAAATAGAAGTTCCATTTCTGGTTATTGATCCTTTATTGGAGGTAACTTAGTCACTTGACAAAGTAAAAAACAAAATGTGAAGTAGTGCTAAAATAAAATTTAGAGCACTAGCCCATGGTATTTGTGAAGGTATATGAATAAAGTGGCTACTTGAAGAGTTGAAAGTCTTTCAGACGCACCTATACGAGTTTATTGTGACAATAAGGCTGCAATATCTATAGCCCATAATCCAGTTCAACATGATAGGACAAAACATATCAAAGTTGACAAACATTTTATAAAGGAGACCTCATCTCCCAACAATAGAGCAAACTACTCATGTGTTGACTAAATGACTACCAAAACTACAATTCAATATAATGACAGGCAAGTTGACAATGGAAGATATATTTGAACTATCTTGACGGGAGTGTTGGTTATATTAGCGGTAAATATTTAAATTAGTTATAATTATAATAATTAATGTTTTATATTCTTACTATTCTTTCCTTTTATGTATTGGACCTTTCTCCTAAATAAGATGGTCATCTATTTCTTATTAAAATACTGAAATACAATTTATTTTATTCCATCAAAAATTAAGAATGTGATGGTGGAACTTCCAACTCAAAATAAATTCATTTAAAATATCATTGTTCTCTCTCACCCACATAAATACATTAACAAGTGCTGAAGGGCTGCCATAATCTCTCTCTCACAAAATTTGCAATCTGAAGCGATCTCTCTCATAAGCCACAGACAGTTGTGACGCAAGGTATGAAGAAGATAAAAAGAAGATTGAAAGTACAACAGGCTACGGCAAACATGCAGTGGTTTATTTTACAAACAGGAGGGCAAGGAGTTTGAATCAGTTCTTCTTCATCGTTTAGGGTTTCAATTAGATGGGCTCGGCTGGGCTCTTTTTTATGGCAAGTTACATATTTTTGTTCCTCAAGCGTGTCCGACCACGTGTCCCAAACGTATCCCAATGTGTCTGAATATTAAAACAATCAATCGAAAAATTGGATACTCATTTCAGCACGGATGGGTCCAACGTGTGTCCAAGCATATTTATGTTGGACACATGTCCAACACCGACACTTAGATGTAATCTGCATGTCCATGCTTCATTAAAATAAATTAGTGGTTACCCCATTGTTTATATCCCTCATGTTATGTTTCCTCCCTCCATGAACTATTAAATTGGATGTATGATACAATCATCTATTCTGGAAAAAATAAGCTAAATGTTTCTTTTTATTTATTTATTTATTTATTGAAAATATCTAAAACATATTCATTACTTTTCAAAATTATATAAAATCTCAGACTAGTTGTATCTAACACATGTTAGACATCATACATTACTCAAATTTCAAGTGTCCTTGCTTTATAGTTCACCAGTTAGTAGTCATCTAATGGATTTTACTTCCTGGACTAGACAAAAATGTTTTCTGTTTCCAATTTCGTATCTGTTCATTAATTTTAAGGTCGTAGAAAATTATGCACAAAATCAAACGTAATTTACAGAAGAAATATCGAATACAACGATCAACAATTAGCAAAAAAAAATCAGGAGTACCTGTGGATGGCTCATCAAGAATAACGACAGGAGGTTCTCCAATCATTGCAATTGCAACAGAGAGTTTACGTTTGTTTCCTCCACTGAGTGAATATGATGGTTTATTAGCATGCTTCAGCAAGTCAAAGTCCACCAGTTTCTCTATAACGACCTACCAGATGTTATCAATTCACATCTTATCACATCGTATCAATTCAAAGTTTTAAACAATTTAGGCAACAAACATCAAAGTATACTTTAATTTATTTACTTTTTGGAAAATTGGTTCAGGTTAATTCTCAACTTAATCTCGATTCCTAAATGGAAACAATAAAGAAAAACAAACAATCCTGTAATCAATTCACATCTTTAGAACTCAAAGATACAATAGTACAACCTATAGAACAGATCATGTTCAAGTAATGCCGTTGTTATCAATTCACATCTTATCACGCTCAAATCTAAAGAATTCAAGTTGACTGAAGAGAAGGACAAACAAGTTGCACATAAAATCCCTGGATACAAATTCACACCAACTATTTTGCAAAAATTACACTGAATATTCAACTAAAATACGTACATCATTTATCTTCAACTCTGGAACACCTTTTATTCTTGCATAAAGCTCTAGATGTTCCTTAGCGGTTAGAAACTCTAATAGAGCATCGAACTGTGGGCAATATCCAATCTGATTACGAATAACAATGAAAGTTTCAGGTGTAATATACATAACCATTGAACAAATGATTAATGTAATGACCGATAACAGTTCAAAATAAATGGGGAAAAAATTCATTTACATACATGGCAACGAGCAGCCTTGGGATCGGATCTTATATCTTTCCCAAAAATGAAAGCAGTTCCCTCACTGGGAGATTCTTCTCCTGGGAAACATTAAGCTATTTAGCGATCCACTTGGCTAAACAATGAAGTTATATTGTTATTTAAAGATTTTCCGCTACGAATATTGAAAACTATGTGAGGGAAAAGTACAATAATCAATTTAAAAAGCTACAAATCTTTTATAAAGCAATAACAAACATTATACACACTTAGATAAGCGTTGGACATATTGATCAATGGAAGCTTCTTCATAGTTTGATAAGTTATTGATTAGTATCAGAGCTAGAAAATGCTAGCTATTTCTAAAAACCTTAGCTGTCACCACCTTTGAACCCTAGCCATCACTATCATCGAATCACTATCATCGAAACTCTAGCCGCCACCCTACTTCCTTGCCTAGACATGTGCAATCTCCAGCCAATTTTTTGGCAAATTGACATTTCATGTGACTTGTCTTTGTTGCTGGTGCGAGTTTGGACTTTTACGCATTGCTCATTGGTGATTTGATTAAATTGTTCACACACCTTTAGAGTTCGTGGGTTTGCAAGTGCATCGATGACGTCTCAGACAAGTGCACAGTGTCACGGTCACAACTTTTCGAACCGTGCGGCGCCATAATCTTACCCCAATTATGGCCAGCCTTAAGGCTAACTCTAGCCTCAATATTCTTTTTCACGAGTCATTTAAGTCCATCGGACCATAGGCGAGGTTCTTTCTTCCTCGACTGAGCTTCTCTTAACTTTGAATCACGATGACATCTTTGAACGCTCACCCGAATAGCCACACGCAAGAACTCCTTTTGCTCATCGTTGACGTAGTTACACAAGTGAAGTTTCGCAATTATGCATGCAACTTAGCTTACTCTCGGCAATGCATGTCGCCCCTTTGTGCATTTCTTCTCTAATCGTGACTCTAGCTTAATTGCCTCTACTACTCTAGGCCAAAGTCTTTTAAACGCGTCGCCGCATCATTTCTCATCATTTTAGTTCCCATTATTTCGATCGACCAGCTTCACCACCAAGCAAGGACCTTAATGAGTCTCGACCTTCTAACATGGACGGAACGAGCTTATAAATCTCATCGAATGCCCCACGATACCTTAGGATGCCATCCCGAACCCTAGGAGGTCATCCGGCTTCTTGGCTAGTTTGGGACTACTTTTTGAGAATTGAACCATGGGTTTCTCTTTCACATCGCCCCTTTCGGACATCCATCCATTTGAACATCTAATGAGGCACGTCGACACTTACGACCATGTCATCTCGTTTGCACATATTGTGCCGGAACCCGTCCATACAACGAAACCTTTGGCCCATGGGCGAAGGAGCAATGCTGGCACACCCGTGCCACCTGACACTGTCCCCGAGATTCCCATCCTTGAAAGAAACGCCCAAGACACTCGTCTTGCAACGCTCACCCACGCCATGACACACGCATGTGCCACGGGGTAGATCGCTTATGCCTCGTCTAGCCCAAGGGATGGTGGAGAGCTGACACCATGCCTCCCCTATAATACATTTTAAGGCATTTCCAAACTGGCACCTATGAGCGTCATTTTGACAAGGATCACTCACTGACCTAGCACGCACGTTTGAACTCCGTTTCCTTTGGAACTTGGCGTGCTTGCATATCTCTCTAATATGCATCTAGCCCTAGAGCAACTCGTCGAAACTCCTAATGTAACCCCTAATTTTGATGCCATGACTCGGGACCCACTGGCCCCGCTCAATCCACTTAGACACTTTTGTTGCCTCTCATTTCACTAGAGCCTTATCTTATCTTTCTTGCACACTTTATCTTTGGTGTGTTGGATGATGCACCATCTTCCTTGGTCGCATCACGACTATTTCTTCTGGCCCCTTCTTGGCCTGACGGACGACACATGTCGAGCTACTTGCTGGCTTGATCATGTAGAGCTACTCGCTTACCTTGTCGAGCTACTTGCTTGCTTTACCATGTTAAGCTACTTTCTCACTTATGTCAAGCAGCTTGCTTGCTTTCTCATGTCAAGCTACTTGCTTACTATGTCAAATTATTTGCTTGACAATGACATGTTGTGTCCACCTACTTAATTGATATTTGATCTTCTACGTGGTGGGTCTCAACTCACTCTTTAGGGTTGAGACACGCAGCACCCCTTGCCTAAGTTTGGCTTCAAGTGACTGTTCATGTGGGTCTTTAGCATTTGCGTGGATCTCTGGAGTGTGTGTGGTCTCCGATGGTTGCATGGGTCTCTGAAGTTTGCATGGTCTCCCGTGTACAGCTGTCCGCGTAGTGTGCTGATTATCTTCTTCATCAGTTTGAGTGATTCGGTCTTCTAATTTCAATTTTGATGGTTACTTTGCTAAAACTCTCGTCGAAGTTTTATTTTGATGGTTCTATCTTCTGATTTGGTATAGAATTGACTTTCAATTTGATTTGCAACCCTGCTGGTTTGGTGTGCGTGATTTTGATTTGGTTCGGTTCAAGATCTAAATTGGTTCAATTTATGATCTAGTTTGGTTTGGTTCAAGATCCAATTGAGTAAGTGGTTTCGTGATATTTGGTATGGAGCAAATTCAACAACTCTTGAAATTACTACCCACTAATTTACCTTCTAATAATTTGTGTGTATCCTTATAATTATCCTAAGGCTTTTTCTTGTAGATACTACATCTCCATAGATAATAGATTCTAGAGCTTATGATCATATGACAAGTCCCTCTAATGTATTTGATTCATACTCTCCTTCGTATTGTAATGAAAAAATTAGAATTGCAGATGATAGTTTTTTTTTTTTGTTTTTTTTCTATTACAGGAAATAAACCATTCTATTGACTGTAAATATCTCTTTAAAATCAATTCTCCATGTCCTAAAATTAGCTTGTAATTTTTTATCCATTAGTAAACTCTCTCGAGATTCTAACCGTCATGTTATTTTCTTTGACTACTGTATTTTTCAGAATCAGGACTCGAAGAAGATAATTGGCAGTGCAAGGATGTTGGATAGTCTCTACTACTTTGATGAGGGTTCTTTAAGTAATAAAATAACTCAGGGTCTTAGTAGTATTAGTTCTCTTTCCGTTAAAGAACACATTATGTTGTGGTATCTTAGACTAGGACATCCTAGTTTTTCCTATCTCAAATATTTATTTTCAAATTTATTAAAAGGAATTGATTGTTCTTTTGACTTTCAAAGTTGCATTTGAGCAAAAAACCATTGTTCCACTTATTTTCCAAAATCTTACAAAGCTTCCAAACCTTTTTATTTAATTCAACGTCATGTTAGGGGTGCTTCTAAAATTCGGACTCATAGTGAAAAAAGATGGTTAGTTACCCTTATTGACGACCATACTCATCTATCTTGGATTTATTTAATGGAAAAAAAAAACTTGAGGTGAAAGATATTTTTAAACTCTTTTACAATATGATTGAAACCCAATTTCAAACTAAAATTTGTATTTTACACTCTGATAATGGAACTGAGTATTTTAATGAACTGCTTGGTGATTTTTTGAAAGATAAATGAATTCCTCATCAATCTACTTGTCGAGATACTCCTCAACAAAACAAGATTGTTGAAAGAAAAAATAAACATTTACTTGAAGTAACGTAGGATATAATGTTTGCATGTTCCAAAATATTTATGGAGGGAAGCAGTTCTCATTGCTATCTACCTAATAAATAGGATGCCTTATAAAATTTTGAATTTCAAAACTCTTATTGATTGTTTTAAAACTGTGTTTCCAAACTCTCGCATATATTCTGACCTACCTATCAAAGTTTTCGAGTGTACTACTTATGTTCTTCAAGTGTACTACTTATGTTCACATACCTACTCAGTTTCGGTCAAAACTTGATCATAAAGTTGTTAAATGTATTTTCTTGGGCTATTCGTAAAGTCAAAAGGGTTACGAATGTTTTGATCCTCAGACCCAAAAAAAAAAAAAATTGTGAGATGTATCTTTTTTGGAAAATCAACCCTATTTCATCCAAAATTCTTTTAAGGGGAAAAAATCAAATTTGGAGTTAGGAGATAATTTTTGGGATGTTTCTATTTCGCTTCCTAATATTATTTGTTTTGATTTTACTACTTTTACGCGGAGTATAGAAACTTCTCAATCACGGGGAGAAATACTACAAAATGATTGCAATAATCAAATTCCTGGTTTTAAGATTTACGCGAGAAGAAAATTCAATAAAAGAAACGCGAGAAGAAAATTTATTAAAAGAAACCAAGACCAAATAGTTGATCGTTCATAGAGCCAATTTGAAACTCCAAGAAATGAAATTGAAGAATTTGGTAATTTCTCTTCTATCCCTACTCCATTCAATATTCAAAATGCTTTACTTTGTGATGTCTAATCTTGATAATCCCATAGCCGTTAGAAAAAGGATTCGAAATTGTACCAAATATCCCATTGCAACTATATTTATACCAAAATTTATCAGATAGTAATAAAGTCTTCACATCTAGGAAAACTGATTTGTTTGTTCTAAGGAATATACATGAAGCATTAAAAGATCCAAATTGGAAAGTAGCAGTTACAAAGGAAATGAATGCACTAAAGCAAAATGACACTTGGGAAATAGTAGAGTTACCGAAAGATAAGAAACCAGTAGGATGTAAATGGGTGTTTACCATAAAATGTAATGCAGCTGATAGAATTGAGAGATACAAGACCAACCTAGTAGCTAAAGGCTTCAATCAAACATATGGAATTGATTATCAGAAAACATTTGCTCCGGTTGCTAAAATTAATTCTATTAGAGTACTTTTGTCTCTTAAAGTTAATTCAGAGTGGCCTCTCCACCAACTCGATGTGAAAAATACGTTTCTCAATGGAGAACTTGAGGAAAAGATTTTGATGAATTTACCACTAGGTTTTGAGACGGAATTTGGATGTAAAAAGATTTGTCGATTAAAGAAATCTCTTTATGGTCTTAAACAATCTCCAAGAGCTTGGTTCGAGCGATTTGAAAAAGTTGTGTCTAGTTATGAGTTGACCATACCATATTTTACAAACACTCTAAGAATAATAAAGTCTCAATCTTGATTGTCTATATAGAAGATATTATTCTCACAGCCGATGATAAAAAAGGTCTAGTTGAACTCAAGAAAAATCTTGTAAGCGAGTTTCAAATCAAGGATTTGGAGACATTGAAATATTTCCTAGGAATGAAATTCGCAAGATCAAAGAAAGACATCTCTATTAATTAGAGAAAATATATCCTTAACTTACTTGGAGAAACAAGATTACTCGGTTGCACATTTGGAAACTCCTATTGATCCTAATATGAAATTACAAATAGCAAAAGTGGAAGACATAAAGGACAGAGAACGATACCAAAGACTTGTGGAACGGTTGATTTATCTGTCTCATAGGCGACTTGATGCCGTAAGCATGATAAGTCAATTTATGCATGCACCTGGTCATTTTGAAGATGCCTATAGAATTTTGCGATATTTAAAAGGATTTCCTAGAAAAGGTATTCCATTAAAAAAAAAGCAATCACTTTCTGACACTCCTACTGACACTCATTTTGAAGTTGGCTCCATAATTTTGAGATATTTAAAAGGAATTCTAGAAAAAGGTATTCCATTGAAAAAGAACAATCACTTTCAAATAGAAGTTTATACTGATGCAGGCTGGGTAGGAAGTATTATTGACAGAAGATCTACTTCGGTTTTGAAGAGTTAGTTGCTGATTTAGTCCGTGTATTTGATCAAGAGTTAATTTAAGGCTGTTTGGTTAGTTTTGTCCGGCCATGGGGTTGCCTTACGGACTTATACTTTGGTGTTTGGTTCTGTTCAAGTTCCTTTTTAATATTTATGTGGTTTGTGGCTTGTTTCAAGTTTTCAGTATGTGTTGGTCCGGTTTTCCATGTAAGTTGTTTAATACTTCTCCATTTGATTGATGAAAATTCGTTTTTTTTTAAATAACAATCTTGATAAGTTTGTCCAACACTTAAAAGTTTGGATTCTCAGAAAAAAAATGAGATGTATAAGAGCTCTTATCAAGATCATTACTGTCATAGAAACCAAAAGGGAACAAGATGTTATACCAGTAAGCATTGAAAGAGTTGTTGTCTTCCCAGCACCATTAGTCCCTAAAAACCCAAAGCATTCTCCCTCTTGAACTGAGAAAGTTAAAGAATCCACTGCAACTTTCTTGAGAAAATTTTCTCCAGGATATACCTGAAAGTGGTTGTATGATAGGTCAATATTGTTATGAGGTACGTGGTAAAGTTAACAGTTAATTTACAAATTTGGTGCCCCATACTGGTCTTGGTTCATATGTACATTACTTTCCTGTTATGACATTATATTCCTTCATTTATAATATTTCATAATGTTATATTCTTTGCCCTTGCCTTTCAATGAATTTCTTGTTTCTTATTAAAAAGAAAAAAAGAAGGCTACAATACCACAATGATGTTCAATTCTCAATGCCAATGAAACTTAAGTTCAGTCCATCGTAAAAACAAAGAGGCGTAAGTTCACGCAATAATTTTGTATAATCTCAAGTTCCCTCAATCAAACTGTCAATCTCCCCTATGCATGGTTAAAGTCTGCTTTCATGTTAAGTATAGATATAACAGGGAAATTACTAGAGAATGTAATAAGCGGATGAACTTCACTTAATTAAAAAATGTAACTTTTCATGCATTTAAGAAAGTCATATTTACTGCAAATATTACAATTTATCTTACCAGTCTCTACAGTTATTTGTAATGCGGAATAAAGGCCATTTTAGCTTCAATTAATAACTAAAAATGAAATCCAGAATTACAGCATTGATAAGAAAATATTTATCACCATAATGAACGTAAAACTAAAAACTACTTAATAGGATATAAGCGGGGAATTGGTATATTAATTTTTTGGTAAGGAATAAAACGGATTCCTTTAGGAAAAAGAAAAGAATAAAATTGATTCCTTCTAAAGCTGAAGGAGCAATTTGTTTATAATTCATGGTTAGAAAAGAAACTGAACTAGGGAGGAAAATTATTAGAAACAGGGGAAAAATTCATTTACTTTGAGTTTCTCAATTTTAACCTTAAACTTAGTAATACAAATAGAATCTTCAATTAGTCAAGTATAATTTCTTGAACGATTTGAGACTTTGCTGGCACTTTTTGGGGTTGAACAATACTATTTATGTAAGAATTGATTTTTCTGTTCATGCCGGATGCTTTTTTTAGCTTGATTTCCACATTTTATTATTGAGTTTGAGCACTTTCTTACCGACTTAAATTTGTTGCTAGCTTCGGGTATTTTTGTAGTTCAATTTGGGCACTTCTATGACTACATCTGGAACGTTTTGTTGGTTGGATTCAATTGGACTGATTGGTTGGGTCGAGAGTAATTTTCTGGTTTAGGTTTGACGAGGTGTTAATTGAGTTACTTGAAAAAAGTTTAATTTGATGAAACTAAAGTTTTAAGATTCAAATTGACTTGAGGACAAAAATATTTTCCCATAAAAATCATATAAAAAAAGTAGGTAAATTACCGCTATTTTCTTTGTGACGTTGGGAGAAACCATAAGAAACACATCAAGTTTGATAAGTAACAAAAGGTAATACACCACCAGAAAGGATCTCTATAAACCAATTATACAAGCATTCTCTTGACTTTTTGGGCAAGATTGATGTGTAATATTTAATCCTCCATAAACCAAATCCAGAAGAATACATCATTGCAGCTTCGAATAAAAAGCAAGGATCTACACTTATAATATTCTGACTACAAAGATACCATCATAATTAACTCAATAGAAAAGTGTAAAGGAAATACCTTCCGTAGATTACTCAGGCAGATAATGGAATTGTCGATCGAACCTGAATGAACCCTATTTCTTTCTGCTTTCACATCTACATCAAGATCAAAGTCAGGAGTAACACACTCTGAAGAAGGCGCTAGAAGGGGTTCCAAGCTGGGGGATGAAGTTTTAATTTGATGATTTGTGAGATTGTTCCTCCAACACTTCATCCACCGTTCCTTGACTGCAATTGGAGTCAATTTATGGGGAGGCAGCAGTTCAAGACCAAGAGTTAAGAGGAAGTAACACACCGACTGTCAGACCGAAAAAAAAAATATCAGAGGAGATCAAATCTATTATACAGGTAGATTTAGTTGTTCTAAATTGATCACAGAGAATATTTGACAACATACTTGCTCGATTTTAACCAAGATGACCCTTGTCAAAATGTCAACCAACCAAAATTAAAAGCATTTGAATTATGA
The DNA here is from genome assembly GCA_026257165.2 of Telfairia occidentalis. NCBI lineage: Eukaryota > Viridiplantae > Streptophyta > Magnoliopsida > Cucurbitales > Cucurbitaceae > Telfairia > Telfairia occidentalis. The sequence continues at coordinate 1,005,363 of JAOANK020000084.1, forward strand.
ACTAAATCAAACTTCTGGGTACTCAAACTACAATATTCCGATGTAATATTGAGGGAATTACGGGCACATTGTAATTTGTAACTAGATATTAAATAATGTATCTAAAGATACTCATCGACCATCATTTTTTCCATCTTTTTGGAAATGAAATAAAAGTTTAAATTTACTTTGGTCCTTAAACTTTTAGGTTTTTTCTATTTTGGTCCTGAACTTTTAAAATATAATCATTTTGGTCCTGCACTCTCATTAATGTCTATTTTATAATAATAATAATAATTTTTTTTGATATGGAACTGAAAATTATATTAATGAGAATGAAGAGAGATTACAAAAAAGATGAGGCTGAGAATTCCCACAAACCCAAAGGGTTACGGAAAGGCCTACCAGTTGACAAAGGTATGTAACAAATCATAACTACAAAAGAGATTTGAAAGGGAGCACCACAAAGAAGCATGGTAATGAATAAGGTTCCATACAGAAGCTGGATTGGACTCCGATCCTTTGATTTCTCTGTTCCCAAAATGCACCATATGGTGGGCAACACCGCATTAGTCCAAAGAACTTTGGAATGACCTTTGAGTTTGGGACCTAGGAGCGTCTGATTGATGGAGCAGGACTTAGGGAAGCACCAATTTAGGTAAAAAATTGTTAGCAGCTTTGTCCAGCACTTGAAGGCCATCAGGCAGTGAAAGAAAATGTGAAAGTGGCTTCTGCATCAGCCACCAGTAGGGAGAGATGCAGTGATTCAACATTCTCCTCTGGAGCATATCAGAGGTGTTCAACTTGCCTTAAAGAAAGACCTTCACTTTCATAATGCCGCCGAGGTGTTCAGTAAGTTTTTCATTCTCACTCAACGTTAAAGTCTCTTGATTGGCTGGATCGTTTTCAGCTTATCAAGATTAAGGCTTCTGGTTGATGCTTATTGTCTAATATTTTTTAGGGTTTTTCGCTAATTGACATCTGTAGCAAGGGGGCGTATTTTTGTAATACTTTTTTGGGTTCTTTTGTTTCTGGCTTTTGGAATTCTTTCTTTGACATTTTCCATCTCTTTCTAAGTCTACTCTTCGTAGCCTTTGCAAGACAACTTCATTATTGTATCTCTTCATATTTTAAAGAATTTTTGTTCATTGTTTCAAAAAATAAAATTTAGTGCCCGAAACAAGTGGTACATACAAACCTGTACACCAAGATAGCACATTGAGGCACCAGTAACATTCCAATCATAAACCCCATCACTTGTTTTATCTTTCATCCCCTGCCGAAGAAGAGCCAACGAGGCAAGTCCATCAGCAAAGCAAAACCCAGGTGACATTCTGAAGAAATTCTGCACAAATACCCGATAAAGTCAGAATAAAATTAATGCTAAATCCATGCTTGCTGATGAGAGAACAAATGTCCTGAGAAAAGAGAACGGAGATAAGCAGGTCTGCATCAAGATGTCTAAACAATCAGTTTTTTTGCCACGGATGTACTCAGACAGCTGAAAATCAACGGTAATGTGAGAGAAGTTAATAATTCTTATTCACAATGGCTCACAGATGTGCACAAAATATAGGTATTAATTCTGGAAAGTCCAAGTCAATGGCAGAGTTGGCTGATTCAACAGAGTAAGATATGGTCTAAACTTTTCTTTCCCTATCAATAGACTACGTGGTTTCTGTTGGAGACTGACAGTTAATAAATCTTTCTCCCATTCATGAAATTAAATCTCAAATTCGTATATACTAAACAACTTTGGTTTCAGGACACCAAGCTGGAAACAACTCAGTCACATCAACTAGAACATTCTTCAGGGTCGCGGATAAGAATTGAAGCTGTGTTATGAAAAAATGACTACGTGCCTCTGAAAGTTCTGGAATTAAAATGATGGAAACAAATCTGCTAACAATAATATTATATTATATCACCAGAGACGAAGAGGAGAACCATTTCACTAGTTTCAAGTATCCACCCTCACTAGGTGCCATGCCAATATATAGATTGGTCACTCAACTAACTAGAAGTGAAGAAAACCTTTTGAATGTTAGCTAAAAGGTGCCAACAGAATCCAATAAGTGTACCACATGGAAACGATCCTTATATGGTCTTAAATAATTTCTCACATCTGGTTTGACCCTTTTCAAATTGCATCATATGGTCTAGATATTCATAAACCCCAAATTCAATAGATTGATATTATATATAAACACATACGAGAGGCAATCTGGCTATTCTCATCATATACATGAATGCTATCAGGAAATGGTAAGGCAAAAAAGTAGAACTTAAATAAATTATATGTTCTAATATCGAAGATGGGGATGGAAATATATTTCTTCACAACCCTAGACGTGATTTTTTGAAAATATTCATAATATATACCAAATTAACTTCTGAATCATGAACTAGAAAAAGTTTAAATACATTTACATAAATTTATTATTTAAATTATGTTTAAATCTCATTTTGGACCCAGAACTCTTTAACTTTGTTCTATTTTGGTTCCTAAACTTTTAAACTATCCATTCTAGTACATTGAACTTTCAAAACAAAGTACCTGTTTTGATCCTAACCATCAATCTGCTATTAATGAATCAATAGATTGATGACATGCATTCCAAAATATGCTGTACATTGGCAGCCAAATAAGCAGGTTGGGTTTTAAGTTGACATTGGGTGAGAATAAAATATGGGTAATTTAGGATTGAATGTTTTTTTAAGAGTCTGCTCGGTAATGTTCCCGTTCTTGTTTCTCATTTTCAAATTTTTTTTTCTTCTCATTTTTTAATAAAGAAAACAAACTGTGTCTCGTAATTGTTTCTTATTTCTTTTTTCCTAACCTCTCAAATTTAATTAAAAAAATTAATGTTTTACACGAAAATAGTTTTTTCTAAAAATAAAATATTTAAAATTATCATGTTATTATTTAATTTTATTATTATTTTAAAAAAGGGATATAATAATTCTTTTAGATATGTTTATGGAAGAAACAACAAGAAACAAGAATATTAGGTTTTATTGTTTTCAAAATTTGTACCTAATTTAAGAAATGTTTCTGAAAAAAATGAAAAATGAGAAACAGAGAAAAATTACCAAATATTTATGAAACTAGAAACTAAAAAAACAAAAAACAAAGGATAAAAAAGAGAAACAAAAAATAGGAACATCATCAAGCATTACTCACCATATGAAGCCATTTATGCTATGAGTAGGCCTTAAAATGGGTCAATTTCAGGAAAAACCAACTTCCATAGACTTCCACAGCCACACATCAACTCTAACTTCGTTCAACAACCTCATCAAGCTCATGTTTCAACTAAACGGGAAGGTAAACCTCGTCATCGTTGGTGTCTACAGTTATGATATGTATATATATGTGTGTTATTATTTATTTGTCCTTAATAGTAATTGTACATCCTTTAAGGTTAGATTA
>JAOANK020000084.1:1056040-1069982 GCA_026257165.2 Telfairia occidentalis
GTATATTTATGTAAAATAGGAGTTTATTATTCTTTTATCCTTTATTGTAATTTCTCATTATTAGTTTAGGGCTTCCACGTATGCTTATATATATCTTTCTCTAGCGTATAGAATGAAGTGAGTTATTCTTCCTACTTTGTCTCACATTAACACATCTCTTGATTTTATCTTCATCCCAAAAACTGTTTGTGAAGTCTTTTTTCATTACATGGTTGGCACGAAGCAATTATAGAAGAGATAAATGTTTGAGATGATAACGGTTCTTGGAATTTAATATCTTGTCCTGCAAGAAAGAAAGCTATCAAATGCAAATGGGTATTTATAATCAAGGCCAATCATGATGGGTCTGGGTTCTCCATTAAAAGCGCCTTGTTCCTAAAGGCTATGCTCAATCCTATAGGATTGATTATTTTGACACTTTTCCCATGCCTAAATTAACTTATGGGAATAAAATCTATTTCTGGGGAGGAACTAAAAGCGGAAAGCTCCTGTTTAGTGTGCAATCATGGCCATGCTTCGATATGGAAAGGAATAGAATTATTAAGATAGATCAGAAGCTAAGGCTTCAATTTAACTGAAAAATCTCTCTTCACTTCTTTGCAGATTCCTCATTTAACAGATATTAAAATATTATCTCAATTTCAACTGATAAAAACTGGAAATTAATATTGTATCATTAATATTTTTGTCTTCTTTTAGTAGGATCGCTTGCCAATTTCTTGTACATATAATAAACAAAATTAATTTCTTATCCAAAAAAGAAAAATTAGTCCGTCCAAATAATATTAAGCAGGTAGAAGTCTACACACTAAATTCAACCAAAAAGTCCCGTCATTAATGTAGTAAGCAGCATATTAACTGAGAAATGAAGAGGTATAAAAGGATCCGCGGAAACATACAGTTAAGAATCCACTGAAGCTATACTGCATTGTTGGTATATTAGTCACACCCAGTTCCAAGTCATTGAGATAAGGACCATTCGTGTCCATGATGGATCTAACATTAGGAAATCCTGAGAAAGCCCAAGTATGATTGAGACGAATGCTATAATCAAATAACTTTGGACCTTGCTCATGGAATACCACAGCTCCTTTAATTTTGGGATTTGAACAGTTCAAGTTCCTGAATAAAGAATGAAATGGTTTGATCATATTTCACAGTGCACATAACCATTACAAGCAATTTTATACAGAAATCAAATAAAACTTCTAGATGTGACACTATTTAAGGCATAAACTATCCTTTCAATTATTATATAAAGGAGCTGTGCAGCTGAAAGTCAAGATCACTCTAGATGAGACACTATTTATAGCATAAAAAATCCATAAGCTTGCCATTTTCCATTATCAATCTTTTCTAGCCCAAAGACAGGAGGGAAAAAGGGTAAAGTAACCAAAAATAAGTCCCGAGCAAAATTCCCAAAAAAAGTTGAACTCAAATGTTCAACTAAAAGGCCAAATAACCCAGTTTTCCCAACCAAATACTTAACTAGATTCGATTATAAAAACATGTAAAAGCTCAACGCTTCTGGAGACACCAAGAGTTTTCCCTCAACAATCGGTGGTCTTGAGATGCTAACCACAGACCCTGAGGCCTGAATAGTGCCTCAAACCTCAGTGATTTCTAATTTTCTTCAACCGCTCCAAACCATCTCTCAACTTCATGTCCAATGCATTTGGCCAATCCTTGAAATCCTCTTCGCTGTCAGTTGGGAATTTTAATTACACATACCAATACAAGAATAGGTGGTAATAAAGACAGGAAAATGATGAACTTGATTGATTCATTAATATATAACATATGTCAGCATGGACCCTTAAATAAATCATAAAAAAAACCTCCCAACTAAGAAATATTGGCAAGAAGGAACATTTATGAAGAAGAAATAGAAAAATTTGGAAAAAAATAACTCTTAGAAGTTGGAAGTTTCTTGTAGCATCTATATGGAATTCTCTTTTAAGTTATTCTGAATAATCATTACAGGAATGTTAGTATTTTTTTTTTTTGGAAAAGAAATATTTCGCTGATGTGTAAAATGATTACAAAAAGGAGAACCCAGAGCCAATAGGAATTACACAAGACTTTTCCCATTGATAATAAGAGAGATCACACTATAATTACAAAACAGGATTAGTTTAACCCAAGTTAGTGACTTATAAAGTAAAAATTCAAAAAAACTATTGTAGCATTGTGATTTATTGTTGAAGATTCAGGAGTTCTGTTCAAGCCACGTGGTCCAGAGGAAGGCTCTAATGAAGTTCAACCAGAGAGTCTTCTTTTCTCTTTTAAAGGGGTGGCCAGGGAAGATCATAGCAAGCAGGGGAATAGCATCACCGGGGCATTCAATAGACCAACAGAAAGTGCAAGTGATAAAATTCCAGAATCTGTTTGCATAATAGCAGTTGCTGAAAATGTGGATCAGTGTTTTTGAGTCCCTTTTACAGAAGGGACAGCAACTAGGAGAGAGATATAGCCATGGAAATGCTTTTGCATCTTGTCCTGAGTGTTAAGGCTTGAGTAACGGAGTTCCCAAATGAAAAAATTAGTCTTTTGGGGGTACTTGTCTTTTCAGATTGCTTGATATAAAGGAGCCAGTTCACATGTGCCTTTTGTTGCGAGAGATAACAAGAGAGATCTTGATGAAAAGCCACCGTTTTTCTCGAGCTTCCATTACCATGAATCCTCTCGATCCAAAGTCAGGACAGTAGGGAGGATGGTGGATAGACAGGTCCATTCCTCAATTTCAAGATCGTTGAGGTTTCTCCTTAAAAGAAGATTCCATGACCTAGAATCTTCGTGCCAAAGTTCAAGGATTGATGCTTTGTTTTTAAGAGAAATAGCATAGAGAGCTGGATATGCAATATGGAGAGGTAGATTACCCGTCCATGAGTCCTAAAAGTGGGTGTTTTTGCCATTTCCAACTATGAAGTTGATGTTTCTATAGACCAGCTGCTTATGTCTTTCAATAAATTTCCAAGGGCCCTTTGCAACATTCAAGGATTTGTTTCCAGGCAATTGATCAAAGTGGTAGTGATGTACAATGTAGCAATAACTCTCCTCCATAAAGCATCTTTTTCACTGCTGAAGTGCTATATCCATTTTGCAAGAAGAGATTGGTTTTTTTAGTTTTAAGTCATCAATGCCTAATCCACCCTCTTCCAAAGGCAATTTTACTTTGTCCCAACGAATGAGATGGGATTTCCTTTTTTCCTTTGTTCCTTTCCAAAGGTAATTTCTGTAAATTTTCTCAATAGAACCAGCCACAGCCAAGGGTAATTTCTGTACATGAATGTGGTTTGAATTGGGAGATGTTTATGACTTCCCTTTACTCTTTTGCGTGCTAACTTTTTACTCTCTTTTAAACTCCCTTGTGGAGTTTGTCTCTTTGATTTCATCAATGAAAAGTTTCTTTTATTCCAAAAAATAATGAGTTAGTACTGCATTGCTTGTGCTTATTTTAGAAGAATTTGTACCGATAACCCATATTTTTTTTTTTTTTGATAAAAAACAATTTCATTGATGTATGAAATTTACAAAAGAAGGGAGAAATCTCAAGTCAAATGACTTACAAAAGACTTCTGCAATTGGACAAAAGTGAGGCAATGTTATAAGAAGTAAAGAGAGAATTTAATTTGCACCAAAATAAAGCATGATAAAGAGTGATCTCAAAAAAGCTATCAAGAGATCAATCTTTCATTGTAGAGTCTATGATTTCTCTCCAACCAAGTGTTCCAAAAGAAAGCCCGGACCAAATTTTTCCATAATATCTCCTTTTCCTTTTTGAAGGGGTGACACACAAGGAAAAGGCTAAGAAGAGTGTTGACATCTTATGGGAGGGACATCTTATGGGAGGGCAACCGACCAGTTAAATGAGCTCAATAATTCCATCCAAAAAGACTGGGCATGATGGCAAGTGATGAATATGTGAATGTAGGACTCAGCATCATTTTTACAAAGAACACAAAAATTTGGAGAAATGGCCATGTGGGGGAGATGCCTTTGTAGCTTGTCGTGAGTATTGATTGCCTTGTGAGTAGTCTCCCTTAAGAAAAATTTGCCCTCCTTTAGGTACAAATCACACCAGATTGCATTCTGGTAAAGGTTGGGGTCCTCCACACCAGAATTATCAAGATCATGAAGAAGAGATTTGATTGAGAAAGCCCTGTTTTTTCCAATAGTCCATAGCCAAGTATAGGAGGAATTAGAGAGCGTTACAGTAGATAATAGTGGCTAAGATCAGCCCATTAGCTGATTTCATCATCCTTCAAGTTTCTACGCAAACCCAAATCCCAGAAGGCAAGCTCACTCTTCCAAGCATCTTTGACGGAAACCAATTCCTTGGTGGATAGAGCATAAAGTCGAGGAAAATGTACATGAGGAGCAAGGCCATTCATCCAACAATCAGACCAAAAACAAGTTGATTCCCCATTTCTAACCAAGGTAGTCACAAGATCTTGTATGAGAGGAATGCATTTCTAATAGCTCTCCAAGGGCCACGGCTAGAAGATAATGAGAAAGTACCCGGGAGGTTATTGAAGGCCTTAGGCTGCGATTACCCTTCTCCATAGAGCCTGATCTTCCTTATGAAAATTCCAAACATTTGGAAAGGATTGTAGAATTTTTTTCTTTAATGCTATGAATCCCCAACCCCCCTTTGTCAATAGGGATAGTAACTTTCTTCCAGTTGACTAAGTGCATTCCCAATTGATCCATATTACCTTTCCAAAGGAAAGATTTGAAGAGCTTTTCAAAATCATTCGCAATCTTCTTAGGAATCTCAAATAGGGAGACATAGTAGGTGGGGAGGCTTGATAAAACCGCTTGAAGAAGGGTAAGGCAGGCAGCCACCCTCTGATATGGGAGAGAGAGCCATGCTAAAACTTCCTACTGATAACCCATGTTTTTTTTTTAAACAAGAAACAACTTTTCATTGAATAGATGAAAAGAAATACAAGTTCAAGGGGAAACAAGCTCCGAAAGGAGTGAACAAAAATAAAAGAAATTAAAATACGAGAATCAAAAGGGATGGATAAAAGCATCTCAATTATTACAAATAGAAGCGGTAGAATAAGAATCAAAAAGACTAGAAAGAGAACACCATTGTGAGGTTCTAAATTTTGCAATGCTGAAACAATCGACCCATATTTTTTTTGTCTTCAAAAATCTTTTGATTGTGCTCGAACCACGACTCATACAACAAGGCATTAATAGCGTTTGACCATAATAGGGAGCCTCTAGAATTCCAAGATGAACCACAAAGAAGCTAAAGGACATTGTTGCTTGAAGTTTTCAAGAAAGCCCAATGAAGATCGAAGAGAGATAGGAAAGAAAACCAACCAGCCTTAGCATAGGCACAATGAAATAAAATATGATCTTGAGATTCTTTATTTTCAAGGCAGAGAACACAAATACTTGAAAACAATACCATACTTGGAATCTTCTTGTGCAAACAATCAGTAGCATTAATATGGTCATTCAGCAAAATTCAAAAGAAAATACTGCATTTACGAGGACATTTAGACTTCCACAAGGCCGAAAATAATACTTTAGAAATAGACCTTAAAGAGAAAAATGCTTATTAAGAGATTTAACCGAAAAGCAACCGGATGATCCCAAACTCCAACACATCTTGTCCTCAAAATCATGAGGTGGTGCTAATAAGAGACAAGAGATTAGAGAACTCCAAAGACTCCTAATCATTAAAATTTCGCCTAGTATCAAGACTTCAAGCTTGATGACCTTGATCCCAAAAATCTGCTACCGCCCCCCTAGATTTCTAACCACTTTAAATAAACAAGGAAAGACAGAGCATAGAGGATAGTCAGCTACCCAACTATCATTCCAAAAGGAAACATATTTACCATTTCCAATTTTGAATTTGTAAAGAGAGTTGCATTGCTTCCACAACTTTGAGATGTTGACCCATGGGCATCTCCCACAGCCATTTGTACTGATAACCCCTGTTATCATTGCATTCCTCATTTCGGAGGAATTGGATCAGCATTTCAAGGCAATGGAAATGTTTTGAAGATCTAACATATTTCAAGCTTGGAAATGGAAGACAGATTTCATTTTTGCATGATAGGTGGTTGGGAAATTCTCCGATGAAACTTGTTTATCCTCATCTTTTTCAGGTGGTTTCCTTTCCCAATGATGCGTGTTTCATTATTGGGATCATGCTTCTCATAGCTGGAATATTATTACTAGAAGAAATTTTAAGGAAGATGAGGTGGAAGAATTCGGGTGAAGTACTGTAGCTCTAAATCCTTCTGTATGTATTTTCTGTTTAAAGACCCAGCAGACCAAGCTCCCAAGTTTTTTCACTGCCCCTACCACAGGAATTGCTGGGACTTTAAAGATTCCAAAGAATTACGGCTGTCGTGAAATGTTCAACAAATTTGATCGTCTATCATTGAACAACAATCTTTATTCCAAGTCAGACAAACACCAAACAAAGAACAAAAAACGAATGAGGATAGGAACACGCACAACCTTATAGAGGATAAATGATACAAACACGGGAACAAAGAACAATGAGGGGTATCACCCAACCATCAATGTTTCCAAAAATAAGCATTTGGCCATCGTTCCAAATAAGGAACGAGACTCCCCTATTTCATCCCGCAAATTTCCTTGCGACTAAATTGCCTCATTTTTACTCCAGTACTTCTCTTTTTTATAACAAATAGTTTCTTATCTAATATAGATATATATTAGAAATATACTTTTGGGAAGACAGGTGGGCAAATTATACCCCCTTGGCATCCATTTTTCAACATATTTATGCTTAATCATCCAAGAAAGAAGCTTTTATCACCTCTTGCTGGGATGTGGAGAGTCAAACGTAGGACCTTCGGATCATAAGAGGTCTTTTCAATAGAGAATTAAGTAGATGGGCAGACTTCACTCAGAAACTAGAGAATTTTCAGCTCCATTCATGGGAGGATCATCTTAGATGGGCCATAGTCTCCAAGGGGTCTTATACCACGTAGTCTACTTTCCTCTCGCTCTGCCAAAGCAGCCCTAGTAAGTTACCAAACTTTCAACACGTCAAAGCAATTTGGAAGCCTAAAATTCCTAAGAAAGTGAAGTTTTTTCTGGTGGTGGAGCCTCAACACAGTGGATAAACTCCAAAGGAAATTCCTAAATTGGGTTTTATCTCCTTCTATTTGTAGCCTCTGTTTCAGGGGGAGGACCTAGACCACCTTCTTCTACACTGCTTTTTTGCAATGAAGGCTTGGAACTTTATCTTCAAGGAGTTCGGCCTTTCCATTTGCATCCCTGAGAAGGTTGATGAATGGAGATGGAAATCCTGTTGGAGATAAACTTTTGTGGGAAGGCCAAGAGGATGAATGCAGTGAGAGCTACTATATGGATAACCTGGAATGAAAGAAATCTCGAACTTTTTGAGAACGATATGGTTACCAAACATTCTTTTGTTCATAATATACCGCATTTGGCTTCTTGGTGGAGTTGAAGTCACAAAGGTTCTTTTTGAAATTCTAGTCTTTCCATGATTAATGGCAATTGGAAAGCTTTTTTGTGATAGTTTCATCTTGGAAAGGGGTTCTTTCTACTCACATTGTTTTGCCTTCATACTCTCATTGTTTCCTATATATATATATATATATATATAAAATATTTAATTACTTACTTAACTGCATTGCAAGTTCCATACAGATCGGAACGAATGTAGGTTTCCAGCTTGTCTTCATCTTTGTAGACTCTAGTAACTACCTGTCAATAGAAGGTGATATATATTTAGCTTCCATAAAATAAACAATTATCGACCTATGAGTTAGATTAATGGACTGATTGCTATAATGAAGTGGCTCATCCTTTAAAAAGGAAGCATAACTTGTTTTCTGCTGTTTCCATTTTTGTTGTTTTTAGATTACAAATGGAGTACTTTTCATCAACTGCTAAACGATTGATTACACCAGTTTGAAAATTGCAATTCAAAACTGTTTTCTTTTTCTTTTTCTTCAATAGAATCAAAACTTTTCATCGTTGAAATGAAAAATTGGAATGAAATATCAACAACAAATATAGAAAGACAAAAAACAGCAAACAACAACATATAGGACAACAAACCACAATAACAGGCTTTGAAGCCACATAGAAAGCACTTCAACCGGTCACACCACCCTAAACCACTCCACAATCTTCATTCTTCAGTCACATTTTTACTTTTTAATCTCAAAAGTGCTAATATTCTTTTGGATTGGAAACCTTTTTTGTAAGTAGCTTTTTTGGGGGGCTCTCTCTGCCCCGCCTCTTGGATGTACTTACCTTGTTGGCTTAATACATCCGTGTTTCTAATCAAAAAAGAAGTTCTGGACTCTTGAATCTAGTGTGTTACTCTAACAACTTCCAACTAGTTGTAAGTTCAAGACATGGGAAACTTATTTTAATTATGAATCTGATATAAATTATTATAATCATGAATATCAAATTAAAGGAAAATCAAATCAAGGAATGTCTCGCAACGAAAATACCTATTAGTTCTACAACCTGTTTTTTTGAAGATAAAGATTTTTTACAAGAAAGAATTTGAAAAAAAGGGGTTGATATTTCATGGGGAATGATCTTTTTAATGTATGGAGAGTTTTTCATTGATGTGTTGACAATTTCAATTCAAAAACTATACTCCCTCATTGCATAAAGGTGCCTCAATTGTAATTAATTACAAACTAAATTAGGAAAGGAATGCCACGAAGAACAATGAAATCTCCACAAAAAATCAAAGAGAAGATTTGGAAGATAAATATTGTAGGACACGATGAAGGAATAGGGGTGATTAATCAATAGGTTTTTTTTTTAGTTCAACAACATTTAGGGATGGAAATTCGAACCCACGACCTTTTAGTTGGAGAAATATGTCTTAACCAGTTGAGCTATGCTCGGTTTGGCGTTAATCAATAGATATTACTCTTAGATCTCATTCAAACTACCAAAGAAAACAAGATCAATCAATTTGTTATCAACCACTTGGTGCATTCTTTACAAACGTAAAAATGAAGCAGCGGATCATTTATTCTTAATTTCGTTTTCACAAAGGGTCTATGATATTTATGTTTCACTACGACATTTGGTGTATTCCTTTAATTATATGTTGGGGGAACAGCCACAGAAATACATAATGGTCAAACAAAAAATACCATTTGGGTGCAGCTGCAATCCTACACGGCTACTCCAATTCATTTTCTATACTAATTGAATTAAATTGCAAGAGTAGACACTGATAAGTACCTCTAAAAGAGGAAATTTTATTGACATCAAATGTAGCATGGTTCTTGTCTCGACCGTATCTGGTGCAAAAGCCAAATATTCTCCATTTTTCCTTAGTGACTCCAAAACTTCCTGGAAATTCGGGGATATACCTTTGCCAACTTCTACAAACATTCCGTTACGTATATGCCTGACACAAAAGAAACAATTATGCTTGGGAACATAGACGGGAGGATATATATCAAACGTGCTCAAATAATTGGAGCCAATTATCTCCGCCGACTACTCCTTTGCTTGACCAATTATAGAAAGAGAACGAAAAACCAATTATCGGAACATGCAAATTGAAAAGAAAAAATAAATACGCATAAAAAATAAATAAAATAAATGAATGAATCGTCCTGTTTGTCAAAATAAAAATAAAATCGCAACAAAAAAATATCAACTTCTCCTCTTTTTTCGACTCCATCTATAAACTCTCCATTGATAATTGAAAACTTTAGAGTCTGAAAAATTATTCTCTCAGGAGTATTACATAATAAGAGAACATCCTCGAAACTATCAAAGCTAGTTACAGAAACGCCTTCCCATCTACAGTTAATTAGATATTGAGGATAGTCGTAAAAACATTTTGAAAAAGGAGCATGAAATTTGGAGAAACAAAAACACGTTCCACAAACATATACTGCGATACACAGTCAAGAAAGCAAAACAGAACAGCATAAAATTACAGACCACTCTAAGACAGAGAGAAACAAAATGTTAAAATTATTAGTAATTTTTAGAACTCACGGTTGCGGAGGATGAACCGTGTTATCAACTTGCGTCCTTACCGCTATCAGTAACAACATCACCAAAGTCGGAAGTAAAATCTGCCGGAAACAGAAACAACATTTAGTCATTTCAATCGTAAATTCCAGAACAGAACAGAAATAGAACGAAACAAAAAACTAAAAGCTTCCACCGCGTTCTGCTACTTATACCGCACATCCTAGTAACACATTTACTCGATACTGAAAATAATAGCAAGTAGAAACAACAAAGTTTGTACAGAAATTTGACGATACATCGATGGATACATGAAGAAGGTCCACAGGGAACAAGAAAACCCTAGCGTGTAGATTACGATTGAAATGAGCAGGAATGTAAAGCTAGCGCGAAAGTAAGTAGATGAATAGAGAGCAGAACCTCTGCTGCGGTGATGAAAGGGTGGCGAATTTTGAGGAGCCAGTTCTTGCGGAGCATGGCCTTGAGCTGCCTCCATGCAGTTCCCATCTCCGGTGGAATTGAAGGAAGGACGGAGCTTCTCAGAGACGATGGAAAGAAAGAGTCAGAGACATACGGAAAGAGAGAGAGAGAGAGAGACGATGATCGAAATGGAGGCAGTTGGCGTTGGCCAGGCGTCATGTGGAGTCAACTTGTTTGCAATTCAGTTTTTTACTTTTTTTTTTTTTCTTTTCTAAAAATAAACTTTCTACTCGTGTTTTTTTTTTTTTACCAAATATTCCAATTTAACTTTTTATATTTTAATATTATTAATTCAGTCTTTCAACATCCGTAAATGTTAAAGTTGACTAATCATAAACTTACATGACATAATAACATAATATTTAGATACTACAAAGGATAAAATTTTTCATATAAGATGGTAAAATTTATGTTCTCTCCAAAATTTTTAAGACATTGGTGAAATTTTGAGTTTTATATCATTAGATAACTTTTTTTCCCTCTAAATTTATTGCCAATTTACTAAATAGTATGTGATGAACTAGTTTTAACATTCACCAATGAGGAACTGAAATTCTAAAATGTTAATACATTAGAGATTAAATAAAAATAAATAAAACAATAAAGACTAAAATTATAGAAGCACCTGGACTCTAATATTTTAAACATATATTAATTGCAACTGTACTTTCAAAAATAGCCTTTTGTGACCATCAAGAAACGAAAATAGACTTGTGATAGTGAAACATTTTGATGCATTATTTTATAACCTGTAGGTCACAGATATTTGTTGGAAATGCTATTCGGATATTTATATTTTAAAACTTATTTTATAAATCTTAAAATTAGTATTCATCGTTAATTTAAAGCTAATTTTTATATAAACTAGCAAATAATACAAATAATTTTCAATAAAAAAAACACTTTGTAAACAAGTTTCACAAATATTTATAAATAGAATACTTACTGAAACTAATTTTCAAAATTTAACTATAAACTAATGGTGAATACTAGTTTTAAGATTTATTAAAAGTAGAAAAACTAAATTTGGACCATTTAAAGTTGAAATAGAATAATTTAAAAGTACAATGGCTAAATAAAAGTTTAACCAATTTTTTTAGCACAGGTTAATTAAACATACAAAAAAAAAAAACAAAGAAGACACACACGCATATATTTATATATATATATATTAAGGAATCCTAACCATCAAAATTCACACCAACTAGTATAACATGTCTATTCTATATATGATGTATTTATTCATTAATCGATAATATAACAATTAGTTCTTCAACCTCGATTTTTTTTTTCTACACGTCATATTCATATTTCATATATATACATTAACGTGCCTCGACTTCTATTATATTCATTAAAACAAACTTCTATTATATCGAACATTTTTTTTCACTCTGTATATCATAATTATCTCCTTGATTATTTGCCTAATGAAAAAAATATATCGATATAATTATTTATTTTCTTTAAAGTTAAAGAAAGAAGCCATTGTAGGCAAGTTCTTTATTCTTATCTTGCAAAAAGTAAAATAGAAGGGGAAAAAAAGAAACAGAAAAAGAAAGAGAATCAAAAGCATCGCCAAATAGACGAGAACTATACGAAAAGATATTACAAGTTGTTGGGCTCATTTGTCATTTCACTCCAATTCCAAAGAAAAAGAAAAAGGTTGAACGTGATCGGATAAGGTATGAATTGTAAATTATGGAATTGGAAATGAATGATTTAATATGATTATTTTAATGGCCACCTTTTGTTTAAAACGCAGCCGAATGAGAATGAGATAGTCGACCATATCGGTGACGGAGCGACAGTGACGGTACAAAGAATAATGTCGTACCAAAAATTAGCACGCGATTTTGATGCCGAAGTTCAAGCCTGGACCCGTTAGGCGTCAGGTGGCTTGGTCTCCATGGAAAACGCTTATTGGTGGGCCTAGATTGTCGGCCCAGGCCCAATATTCCTCGTATTTGTAATCCAACTTAGAATCTTCTTAGTTTTAGTTTGAGAGATTTATCTACCATTCCGAAGTGAATCTAAGGACAATTGAATGGTTGAGATATTTATCGAGATCGACGGTTGGATCCTTTACTTTTATAATTTTGTAACTAAAGAAATTGGAATAAGTATATTTTTTTACCTCTCCATTTTAAAAAATGACTAAAATATTTCTAATAATAAAATATGATCATTTTGTTTTTTCAACTGTTTCATATTTTCTCTTTACACCAATTTACCTTTTTTTTTATTTGATTATCTTTTTTCATTTCAAAATAATTTTTCTTCACCTCATTCTAACCATTTTTTTTAATATTCTCTAGCTTTTTTAATTTTTTGAATTTTTACCCGGATTCTGTTTTCAACTGAATAATTGTTTATTTTTCACATTTTGTTTCATTTTCGTCCTCTTTCAAAATTTTATTTGCATCTCAATTCCCAAAAGGCAGACTTTTTCACAAAGTCAAATGACTCCTTCTTTCGCAGATTCCAATAACTTCTTCTACTTCATCAAAGCGTCGACTCCTAGGTATAATGAAAATAAATATAGGACATGGTTTTTGTGACTTTTTTCTACTGTGAGTTGTGTGGCTTTTCGTCTACTAATTTTTGTGGTTTTCCTCTACTATGTTTTTTGTGGCTTTCCTCTACCATGTTTTTTGTGGCTTTTCTTCAACTGACTCTTTACGTTTGGGCATCTTCATAAGATGTACACTATCTAAGAAATTCTTAGATTTTTTTTTCAACAGAGGGAGATAACTTGCAAACACTCAACACCAAAAAAGTTTTTTAATTTTTTTTCTTAAAATAGTATAAGCTAAAAAAGTATTTAGAAAATATATTTTTATTCCATATTACAGAATAAAAGATAGTATTTAGTGAGTATTTTTGGAATAGCTCTTAAAAGAGTATTTAGGAATAGATGAGTATTTAGGGAGTATTTTTGGAATAGGAATGAGGTGAGTAGCTCTAGCTAATATTTAGAAAGTATTCTTCTGATAACATAAGAGAGTATTTAGGAAGTATTTGTGGTATTTATGACGTAATTTTAGAATAAAAAAGAGTATTTTTAGAATAAAAAGTGCGAGTATTTGAGAAGTATTTTTGGAACAAAGAGTATTTTTGAAATAGAATTGTTTCATTAT
Source organism: Telfairia occidentalis (assembly GCA_026257165.2). Lineage (NCBI taxonomy): Eukaryota > Viridiplantae > Streptophyta > Magnoliopsida > Cucurbitales > Cucurbitaceae > Telfairia > Telfairia occidentalis. The sequence goes on from JAOANK020000084.1 coordinate 1,069,660, forward strand.
AATATGTATTTGCATATTAATATTTTTAAAACATTAATTATATTTTTAAAGATTTCTTTTTAGATTTTTAATTTTCAAATTTTTATTTATATTTTTAATAAGAATTCTAATTTAAATTTTTGTTTATAGTTATTTGATAATTAAAATTTTGATTCAAATCTTTTATAGTTATTTGATTTTGATTAGGTTGTTGAAAAATGTTAAAATTTAAATATCTAACTTTTGAATCAAATTTTGATTTGTTTTTTTCATTTTACTTCTTAGATTATAGGTTTTTTTTTTAATAATTTTTTATATTTCTTAAATTATTGCTTTTGTTAGGT
>JAOANK020000084.1:1078479-1092115 GCA_026257165.2 Telfairia occidentalis
TATCTATTGTGCGCTTCGTAAAAAAAAGCCCGTGCTTTTTTGGGCGCCTCGCGCTTAAGCCTCGAAGGGCTATTGCGTTTTAGTGCGCCTTGGGCTTTTAAAAACACTGGGTGTGCAAATGATGCTTTGTTTTGAGGAGGTTTTCATGTGTGTACCCTTCTTTGGCTGGTAGGTTTGACCAATTCCTTAGAAAATATCGAGATATTTGAAGTTGTGACATGTCTTATGGTTTGTGTGATTTCTTATGTTTTGAGCATTACACACATCCCTTTCCCAATATTTATGGGTTTTGAGGATCTCTTCGAAATGCTTACATGTAGTGATGGAGTTTTTAGTTCCCTTGAGCTGTTGCTCTTGCTTAGTTCTTGGGGTTCGGGAACTCCTTAAATTTCTTTTTGGTAATTTGCTGAAGGTGTGCAAATGGTGCTTTGTTTTGAGGAGTTTCCCCACATTTATTACTCTTTGGCTGGTAGGTTTCAGGACTTCCTTGGAAAATGTCTAGACATTTGAAGTTGTGACATGTCATATGGTTTGTGTGATTTCTTATGTTGTGAGCATTACACACGTCCCTTTCCCAATATTTATGGGTTTAGAGGATCTCATTAAAATGCTTACATGTAGTGATGGAGTTTTTAGTTTCCTTGAACTGTTGCTCTTGCTTAGTTCACAGGGTTCGGTAACTCCACAAATTTTTCTTTTGGTTATTGCTTGAAGGCATGCAAATACTGCCGCATGCATTATTAATGTCCATGGATTTGATCTTTTTGCAATTCTTTTCAGAATAAGATGAGTTATATATTTTTATAAGCACATGATCGGACAATACTTGAGTGATTTGGACAAACTCATTGGGACTCTTGTTGCTTAATGCACCCATTTATATTTCTTGCCTCCCCCCAATTTTCATATACTTTATAGAGGTGTTGTTATGAAGGTGGTTCATATTTTATTCACAGGGATTTACGATGATCCCATACTCTGCAATTTCTTAAATATTCATATTCTAACATCTGTTTCTTTGGTGGGCTAATCTTTCCTCTTCAATTTTACAGAGCTTGCTATGGTGTTCTTAGATTTGTTATGGAGAGTGGAGCGAAAGGATGTGAGGTCTGTGTTGGCGATTGTTATTTACTTTCCCAACTTTTATGATAAACCAGAAGACGAGCATCTCTTTTTCATGTCACTTAGAGTTACATTACCCGCATGCAGGTCATTGTTAGTGGTAAGCTCCGGGCACAGCGTGCAAAGTCCATGAAGTTCAAGGATGGATATATGATATCCTCCGGTCAGCCGTGCAAGGATTATATCGACTCTGCTGTGAGGCACGTTCTCTTAAGACAGGTTAGTTTTCACTCTTAATCAAAGGAATGTCTTCACCATCTTCCATGTGTTCAATTGATATTAATTGATTGTGATTATTCATCTTCTAGGGTGTTCTTGGGATCAAGGTTAAGATCATGCTTGATTGGGATCCTAAGGGTAAGCAAGGACCCACCACTCCTTTGCCTGATTTGGTTACGATCCACCCACCCAAGGAGGAGGAGGACTTTATTCGGCCATCATCAGCTGCACCTCCACCACCACCAGCAACCGAGATTGAGATTCCAGACGCTTAATGCTTAACTTTTTCCATTCTCATTTGCTGGTCTTTTATTTTGCAGTGTAGGAGGCAACTGGAGATTAATCAGATGTTAAACCCTTGAGCCAAATTTATGGCATTTGAGTTTTGCTCTTGTTATCGTTATTATTATTTTTTGTTACTTACAATTGGTTCGACAATTTTTAGATGAAAATAACAGAGGCGTGTTCTTAGTGTTCTGAATATTGGCTTTTCAGCCAATTAATGTTGATTTTTCAGCCTGCTGAAAGGATTAGGCAATGGTTGTCCGGTAAAATGCCACTGCGAGCCTAGAATGCGTTAAATCTTTAGCTTTTTTTTTTTTATTTTTTTTTATTTTTTTTTAATTTTTAAGTTCAACATGTAGTGGTGTGAATTTAAACTTACGATCTTTTGGTCGAAGAGATTATGTCTTAAGCAATTGAGTTGTGCTCGATTTGGTGAATCTTTAGCGACTTGATTTTACTGATTGTACGTTAAATGGTCCAATATGATGTGCGCTTATTTATGATGATGTATTGTTTATTGTTCAGTTTTGCCTAGTAACTTTTTGTCATGATTTAGTTATCGTAGAGCTTTGTATGTTATCCCATAATATGGGACAATTGTGTTTTCTTGCAAAGAGTACTTTAACGCTCATTCCAAATATTCAATTTGAACTTAGCTTACTGAATTGTGTGTTTTTTTTGGTTGCCCTTTTGATCTTCTAAACTAAAAAAAGAATGTCTTATTTCAAACGTTATAGACTATATTTTTTCAACTAAGTATTCCAGCTCAAAAAAGGGAAAAAAAAAACCTTTTAGGAGGTAATCCATCCCACATTGTAGATCCTACAAAGGGATTTATTATATAATATTTACTTTTCTTGATTTATGTGTCATGGAACAACCTAAGTATTTTGATGAAGTGAGTATAATAACAGTGAGAATTGAAGTGATTTTTATGGAAGTTGAAACAAATATAAACAGAACACCTAAAGGTCAAAGAAGAATAAGTAGGCACATTACAAAATTTTAAAAAAATTACTTTGATAAATGGCCTAAAATATTATTAGATCAATCTTTTGATCTAGTAAATTATACCATTAATTACTCTCAAAAAGAAAGAAAAAAAAAAGAACGAAAAGAAAAGCAGTAGCATGTATCTTTTTCTTTAAACATACTTTACAGAGCAAGTGGATTTTTTGAATGAAAGTGGGCCTCTTGAAAAGCCCATTACTGTTCCATCTGTTTCTCTAAGACCTATTCTGTCCGGCCTGGTTTTCTTCTTCTCGGACTGGCGCTTTTCTTCTTCTTTCTCGCCTTCTCGGTGCTTCAAGCTCCACAGATCGTCGGCCTATCGATCAGAGTGAGTCACATTCAACAAATTTGCTTTTCTATCATTTTCCCCCTTTCTCTGGTTGATTTTTAGCGTCCTGAATTATCCAATAATAACTGTGGCTTGCAACCGAATAAGAGCATATAATTGAACTGAATTTGTAATTATGATCTGTTTTATTTTGTTTTTCTCGGCAAGCTAACAGAGATTGGTCCGGAAGTTAATAATCCATTAAGGCATTCATTGGTATCCATCAACTTGTACTGTTTTGTATTGTTTTCTTGAAGCTGTATGGTAATTTGTAAACTTGTTACTTCGATTGTGATTTTGCAGTTGAACACGCACAAAAATGGGAATAATTGAAAGAATTAAAGAAATCGAGGCCGAGATGGCTCGGACTCAGAAAAATAAGGCCACGGGTACTTGGCTTCATCCATTAATCTGTTATCATCAGTGTCTTCCTTTTACGTGAGTTGTGCATATACCACAATTTATACGTACTTTATTTTTTTGGTCGAAGCGTTCAAACGGTTTTTGTATTTCTCAAAACGCAGAATATCATCTTGGTCAACTCAAGGCAAAGATAGCAAAGTTGAGGACGCAGTTGTTAGAGCCTCCAAAAGTACGCATATCTTATGTTTCCTCCAATATCTTCAGATTCTTTCATTTAGGTTTGTAAGCTGTGTTTAAGAGTGCATCTGCTTCTTGCTCGTGGTATACTCCCTTTTCTGATTGGAAATTGATAGTTTTCCTATTCAATCAAGTGCTTAGTCACTTGGGATTGCTTTTGGAACTCTTAGAAGTAATTTCATCAAACTACAAGTAAGTCGTTTTGTGAACAATTCACTCATTAGTGGCACCGAGAAGTTAATTCAAAGTTTTTATATGAGAAGATAATACACCATTGCTTCTTTTAAAACTACTCGAGTAATTAGTCTGAGCAATGGAAATATGAATCTTCTTCTTCTTCTTTATTTTTATTTATTATTATTGTTTTTTGTATGTTTCTTTCAAATTTAATTCCAATTCCAAACTTGTTCTGAATTTACTACATACACACACACACACACACACATTTTTTTAATGAAATTTGATGTTGTCAAAGTACACATTGTTGTACAAGTGTCATTTGTTACCCAAACAGACTCAATTTGGTCTTATTAATCAGTGTTTATAGTTCCCACATCTTACTTGTTGAGATTCTTGTGCATTGTTTCTAACCCGTTTCAACTAGAGCATGGAGTCACATTTCTACATGTCCATGCGTTTTATTGTAGTACTGATTATTTTCCATGCTAACTCTGCCAAGATCTACTCTTGGATATTTCCTATTGGCGGCTTGTATGTTGAGACTTGTGAAAAATTGGCTTTCATATTTACTATTTTTAACATGATGCATTCAGGGTTCAAGCGGTGGTGGAGAGGGTTTTGAAGTTACAAAATTTGGCCACGGGCGTGTTGCACTCATAGGATTTCCAAGGTTTTTCCTGTTGTGACTTTGCGATAGTTATTTCTTTTTAAACTAGAAAAGAGGAGATACTTGAACTAGATATGGAAAAGCAGACACCAGTCTAGGTGCTCTGAACAAATACTTGACTATAAGAGCTTTTGAACCCATATACGTGGATTATGCGGACTTTTGTCTCCAAACCATTTTAGGCTTCCCAGTGTTTCTTTTCTTTTCTTTTTCTAAGAAATAAGATTTTTTTTTAATAGTTAATGCGACTGTCAATTTTTTTTTAGAATTGACCTGCAGGTTGCCCGGTTCAATCATGTGTATTTGTTACTTATTGAGCAACCTTGGTCTATTCATTTATGCAATGACTCCTTTTTCCTATATCAGAGGAATTTACCTTATCCAAAAAAATATATCAGATTAATTGATCGGACAATTCTTCTTCTTTTTGTAGTGTGGGAAAGTCCACACTTTTAACAATGTTAACGGGCACTCAATCAGAAGCTGCCTCGTATGAATTTACAACACTTACTTGCATTCCCGGGATTATACACTATAATGATACCAAAATTCAGCTGCTCGATCTTCCTGGAATTATTGAAGGTGCATCGGAAGGAAAGGGGCGTGGTAGACAGGTAAATCTGTTCACGTTTTTGTTGTAGGCTTGTAGCACACGATTAATCATATTTAGGGAATATAATCTCATGATTTATTTATTTTATTTGAAGTAATTTGTTATACTTATCTTTTTTCGTTTGACACATATACCACTTCCCTTTTAACTATTCAATATAATAGGTATCTGTCATGGATGTAAAATTTGCTCGAATGGTATTGACAGGTTATTGCTGTTTCCAAGTCTTCAGACTTAGTATTGATGGTTCTTGATGCCTCAAAAGTAAGTATTTTAGGGCCATATTCTTTTAATATGCTTGTGAGTTTAATCAAATTCTCTTGTATGTGGTTAATTTTATCCTTTTTTTGTGTTGGGTGCGTAACTTAAGGTCACTAATAGGCTCTATTATCGAATTTTCACTGGGAAATCTGTGACAAAATTAAGAACATTATTTATTGTAGTTGTTGAATTACTGTAATTGCATGGTGCTCATAATTTCTTGGATGTGTTTGCTGCTACCTGCTGTAACTACGTTTGAAAGCGTACAACTGTTCCCTATTCATGGTAGTTCATTTTTCAAGATCCATTTAAAATCCTAATATCAATCCATACTTTCTAGTCTTATATCCTTGCATTGTTCTTGTTTAGAGAATAAAGCCCCTTCCTTATGGCATGTCAGTTGCATCAGTCTCGTCACAAGCAATTTTTTTCCTGATTTATGAGATCTATAAGACCAATATTTTGTATTCAAAATTTTTACTCATACTATGGTAACTGGAAACTTTTATGTTATTAACTATTTGAATATAATAACCAATATATGCTACTTTTTGGAATGTTTATGAGATATCCTTTTTGCAATTCTGTAATTTATATTGAATTTTCTTTTTATAGTTTAGTTCTTACCTTCTTATGGGTGTAATTTAAGTCAACATTCTAATGATGAACCTTTTCTATGTAATTTTTAGAGTGAGGGCCATCGCCAGATTCTAACAAGGGAGCTGGAAGCAGTGGGATTGCGTTTGAACAAGAGACCACCTCAAGTAAGTTTTAGATTTACAAGTTTCTTCATTGGTGTTCTCGTTTTACTTCAATTGGCTGAAATAGAAAATTCTTTTCATTCAGCCTTGTTGACCTGTTAATCAGTCAGTATTTCAATTTGCTCTGCTTTAATTCTTATATGCAGATATATTTCAAAAAGAAAAAAACTGGTGGTATTTCATTCAATAGTACCCTTCCTTTAACTCATGTTGATGAGAAGCTCTGCTATCAAATTCTACACGAGTACAAAATTCACAATGCAGAGGTATAGCTTCCAACTGAACGGAAATTACTGGATTTTGCACTTAATTTCTGATCTTTAACGTTCCTTTGATTGGAACCTGCCCTCCATGGCCAATAGAATCATCTGCGCTTACTTTCTTTCATCTCAATGAAGTTTTGAAGAGCAACTTATTCTTTTTTTTTCCTATTTCTTATTTATTGGGAAGAAAGAGAAAATTAATATTACTGAACTAGAAGTCATAAAACTGGATGTGGGTGTGAGAAACGTCCACAAACAGAAGGTATAGGATGCACAAAAACCTCTCCAGTCTCCGTTTAGCTACAATGAGAGAGAGAGAGAGAGAGAGAATAGTGGAAAAACAAGTTCTACAAAACTATTGAAATTTATACTCGGCCCTTAAAACAAGTGTTTATTACTCTCCAATTATAAATTTCAGCAGAGGGCCTTTATAGCCTTGAACAAGAGAGTTCTACTTCTAGCTTTTTCTGATAGTGAAGAGCTGCAAAGAATATGATATGAAAAATCTTTAATCTCATAGGGACGCACCAAGTGGCAATGGCTAAATGGTTTTTTCTTTGAAAGGGCTAAAACATCATTAAAGATTATTTAGTTCTTCATCGAGAAAAATTAAAGGATGTACAAGGACAAAAAAACTAGCCCAACAAAAAAACCTTGAATGAAAGGACTCCAATCCAAAAAAATTATGCCTAATTACTAATTACAAAAAGTCATAGAAACAGATGCGTAAAAGAAGGTGTTAATCCTAATGCTCTCCCACGTCTTCTCCCACGACCGCTCATACTCTAAAAATTTCCTTATTCCTCTATAAACAAATACCCCACGTAACTTCAAAGAAACAAGTTTGCCAAAGAAAACTGTCATTCGGCGGGTTAAGCCGAACCTGCTCCACCATCGCTCTCAAAATTCTATTACGAGGTAATGAAACTCCAAATGTCTCCATGAAACAAAGTCAAACAGACTAGGTGTATTCTTCTAATAAAAAAAAAACAGACTAGGTGTATTGAAAATATCCAAGAATATGGTCGAGGTCCTTCGATGCAGCTCTGCAGAGGACACATCACTAAGGCCAAAAAAAAGAAAAAAGAACAGTGCCTTTGCAAGTGGACGAAAGTATTAATCTTCCCAAGCAAGACTTGTGAAATGAAAATTTTAATCTTCTTTGGAATTTTAACTTTCCAGAGCGAGGAAAACAAAGGAGGAGAGAGGAAGCACAAAGGAGATGGAAAAATGAACTAGAAGGAAAACCCTTAGGACTGGGAGTCCAAACATGAAGGTCTCTCCTCCCTGACAAACATGGGCATCCCTCAGCAACCCAAGAAGGTTTGAAACCTCCGATGACTCCCTATCCATCAAAGAACTACAAACTTCCAAATAGAAGAAAGAAAAGAAGAAAGAGTCGGAGACAGAATGGAGCCCACATAGAAAGATGGTAAAGGTGGGGGAATAGGCGGAGGGATAACAGACACAGTGGTTTTTCCCCACCCAACAATCATCCCAATACTGGACCTCCGGACCATCCCCAACAGAAGAACTCACAAAGACCCACTCAAAACGGTGTGTTCGGTACTTGCTCACTAAAACCTGATGCCACAAGGAATTAGGCTCCAAATGGAGAAGCCACAACCACTTAGCTAACTGGAAAAAAAAAATTGAGAGTGGCATTATCAATCACTATTCCAACAATATCGTTTTTCGCCTTGCTCCCTTTCCAACCTCCCCTATCTTCTGCTTAGTACTCTCTCTAGCTTGTGTTACTCATGGGTTGAAATTACAAGTAACTATTGATGGGGACTGAGAAGAAAACTTTCTCCATTGAAGTTTATGGAAAGTACAGAGGTATTTAGGCAAGGCTCCTCGAAGGAGGGAAGGACAATTCCTTCTCTCTCCACAATGGGGCTCTCTCCCGGTTGGTTCACTGCTTCAATATTCTCATAGAACTTTCCTTCCATACAAATTGTTCCACAGTTATTTAGGACTGTTGATTATGTCCTATGGGAAGAAACAACCTGAAACAAGAAATGATATGTGGTTGAGATAGCAGATTCCGACACCAGTGGCCAGTGGTAAGAAGGCAAAAATTTTAGTTCCCCTCAAATAAAAGAAGGTTGGTCTTTTTTTTTTCCTTTTGATCAAGAACTACACCTCTGAAGGCTGAAGGCTCCACTTCAAGAACCAGAGTTCCTTCCTCTTATAAAGAGAAGTTTGTGGCTGGTCGTCTAAGTATTTTGAGGTTGACCTTTTGGTTCACGAAGGAATTAAAGTAGCACATATGCATGGATATTTTATCTTTCTTTCTTCTGCATTATTTTTTTTTGGTTCATGTTCATGGCTAGAGGGTATTAGATTAGTCTTACACCATTCTTTCTATATCCGACATATCCACAGGCCCACTATGTTGAGTTTTCATTTTTCTAATGACTTCTCAGTTGAATATGTTATTTTCTGCAGGTGCTCTTTCGAGAGGATGCCACAGTTGATGATCTTATTGATGTTATTGAGGGGAACCGTAAGTACATGAAGTGTGTTTATGTCTACAACAAGATTGATGTAGTTGGTATTGATGATGTAGACAAGTTAGCCCGTCAGCCCAATTCTGTTGTCATTAGTTGTAATCTGAAGGTATGTTCTATCATTTCAGCTTCCAGTGAGTTTGAGTGGAGAATTTAATGTCTGTCTTCCTTTAGACATCCATCTTGGGCTGACATAGTAACATGTCTTGCAGTCTCGCACTTAAAAATCTTTGTCATCAATTTAGATCTTGAGTTTTGACTGCAGCATGCTGACATGGGCAATCTTTTCTGGTTTTCTCTAAATCTCCTATTTGTTTATGTAATAAAATATTACTAAATGGTTCAAACGTGTAGTTAAGATACATTCACATAGCATGTCTGGTGTGAGTTCAAGGTAGTCTAAGCAGTTAATCTGTTGTATATACCAGTTTATGTGGATTTTACTATCATGAGTTTCTTTTTTCTGTTGTTTGGACAGTTGAACTTAGACAGACTACTATCTAGGATGTGGGAGGAGATGGGCCTTGTTAGGGTTTATACCAAGCCTCAAGGCCAGCAACCTGATTTTGCAGATCCTGTTGTTCTTTCTGCTGTATGCCTTACCTCCCTTTTTTCTTCTAAAATCATTTATTTATGTATTTATTTTAATCCTTTTCCTTTTTACACAACTCCATGAATGTAATTTTAGGATAGAGGTGGCTGCACAGTTGAGGACTTCTGCAATCACATCCACAGGAGTTTGGTTAAAGATGTCAAATACGTGCTTGTGTGGGGTACAAGTGCAAGACACTATCCACAACATTGCGGGCTTGGTCATGTTCTTCATGACGAGGATGTGGTCCAGATTGTTAAGAAAAAGGTACATAATGTCATTTGTTTGTCTTAACTAATTTGACAGGGGTCGTTTCTTAGTAGTCATTCAAACTTTTTGGGACCTATAACAAGACTCCTCTCTATTTTTCTTTTCTTATTTGTTATTCCAGTTTAAAAAGTCACGACTAAGTCCTTGTGGGTGATTAGGAATTGGGGTCCCTATAACTGCCCCTCTTTTGAATTTTAATATATGTCACCTTTCCTTTTCACTATGAAATGAAAAATTTTATTTATTTTGGTTGTGTATATGACATTTGAAATTTGAATTTTTCAGGAAAAGGAAGAGGGAGGGCGAGGTCGTTTCAAGTCGCATACAACTGGTCCAGCGCGAATATCTGACAGAGAAAAGAAGGCTCCTTTAAAGACATAATTACAACATTAGAAGATACCAAGCAGATATTGAGTGCTTGTATGAAGCAGAGCTATTCGTTGAAAATGGGACATATTCGGTTAGTTTTATATTCTCAATCAATCCACGAAGATTCTGATATGAGATTATCGTTTTGCTATCACTGGCCCTGCTCAACATCGGCAAATCTTTCTTAGACCACAAATGTATAATTGGAAGTTATTATTGATAAGAAATCCTTTGTATTTTAGATGTTAAGATGTACTAGAACTGCAGTTCCATGCTCTGTTCTTAAAATTATGAATTTATAAAAGATATGCCAAAGTTTTGTATTTGTTGATGAAAGATCATAGGAATTAGACATTAATCAATGTGCTCTTAAATCTTGGGAGTTCCGAAGAGCAGACTTGGATTTAGCTAGTAGAATCATTTGTTTTTGTTATAAATAACAATTAGAGTTCTGCTATTACAAATTGAAGAACACATCTTATATAGAACTTTTTTATTACATATTTTGCCTACTAATAGTGACCTGCCAAATATTTAGGTGCATAAAAATATCCAAGTTCCCTATTCATGTAGATCATGAAATCCAGCTGTACCCAGGAGATTTTCTTATTCCTCTTTCAAACATCATGTTCCTAACTCTCTCTGCTTCATCCCATTCCTTTCTCTGAGCATATGTATTTGCCAAAAGCACATAATTTCCTGTATTCTCAGGTTCCATTTCAAACAGATGCCTAGCAGCTATCTCACCCAACTCCACGTTACCATGGATCTTGCAAGCTCCTAACAGTGACCCCCATGTTTTAGCATCAATTGCCATCGCCTTATCCTTAATAAGACTGTATGCCATTTCAACCTCACCAGCCCTTCCAAGGAGATCAACCATGCAGGCATAATGCTCCTTTAGCGGCTCAATGCCAATAGCCTTACTCTTCATAAGTTCAAAAAACTTGCATCCTTCTTCAATCATCCCTGCATGGCCACATGCATTTAATACGCCAGTGAAAGAAGCTTGGTTCGGCTTTATACCTTCTTCTTGCATCTTGGAGAAGAGATCTATGGCTTCCTTGGCTTTTCCATGGTCAGCTAGGGCTGTGATCAACGTACTGTAAGTTATCACATCTTTATCCTTCATTCTGAAGAATTCTTCCTGTGCCTTCTCTATATTGCCAAATTTTGAATGCATATGGATCAGTGCATTGGAGACAAAAAGAGTCCGATCTGCAATTCAAAACATTCAGCATTTTGATTTTAGATTAGAGCAATATCTTTTACTTTTGTCTTAACTTCTATTGATGTATAGGTTTTAAATCAGAGCCCTTTCTTGATTCTACATTCTACAAATTAGTTAAAGTTTAGAGATTTTTGAACCAATGCGCTGGAAGCCTTTGATCCAGAATTTTTAGTATACTGAACTTACCACAGCACCCGTCTTTCACCTGGTCAATTAATTTGCTCCCCATCTCAACATCTCCAAGTTGAACACAAGCCGATATCGCTCCTACAAATGCAACCTCATTGATTTCCAAATTTTCTTCTTTCATTTTCTCATACACTTCAATGGCTTCTTTTGCATAGCCATTTTGAGAATAACAAGCCACCATTGCTGCACAACAGGATGCATATGGTACTAACATTTCACTGAAAATCCTTTCGGCCTCCGCTACATCGCCACATCTCCCATAACCAGCTATCATAGAAAGCCATGAAACCGGATTTTGCTCCGGCATTGCGTCGTACAACTGCTTCGCAGCTTTCATGTTGCCGCAGTTAGCATACCCAACCACCATAGTTGTCCAAGAAAATGAATTCCGCTGCCCCATTTGATCAAACAACTCCTGCGCATCATCCATCATTCCCAGCTTAGAATATCCACGAATCATAGAAGTCCAAGCAACGACATCTTTACCATCTATTGTAACGAACACATTCCTGGCATCCAGAATAAATCCACATTTGGCATACATATCCATCAGCGAAGTAAGCACAATCTTGTTGCTCAAGAAACCCAACTGTGCGACCCTTGCGTGGACTTGCCTTCCTTCAGATACGGCTGGCATACGAGCGCAGGCAGAGAGCACGGACGAGAAGGCGAATGCCGATTCGGGAACGCCGGTGTGGTGCATCCTAGCATACAAAGATATGGATGGGCCAAAACGATGATGGTGAACATAGTAGCGAATGAGTGAGGTCCAAGTGAAGTGATTTTTAGAGTCGGGAATTTGGTCGAACAGGTGGTGTGCATAAAGCAGATTTTCAGCTGGAAACTGAAGCAAGCGGGTAAGTAAGTTGGCCAAGAAACGGCGGAGAAGATGGGTTTTGGGGGGAAATTTGATGAGAAGGAGATGGGTTCGTTTCAGTTCTTTGGGATATTGGCTGAATTGGATGCAATGAGTAATGAATGATGGATTTATGGGACACCACCAGCTGAAGAATGGCAGTGGCCGACGAAGGTCAGCGCTCATGAAGCAGCTCAGAAATCTAATTATACTGAGGAACTGCAGATAAATGACAGACTTAAAACTTAAAACTTTTAAGCTGAGGAATTGCAGGAAAATAACGGACTTTAAACTCACGCCTCCATTACGTCCTTGTTTTGAATGGGAAAAAAAAACTTAGTTTTTATCGTATCAATTTTCATCTAAGCTTCCAATTTCATTGAATTAATTACATAAGAATAATGTAAAAAAATTCAAAAGACTTTTGAATTTAATGAAAACCAAAATTTCCTCAAATTTAAAAAGTTTGATTAATGCATAAAATTTATCATTAAATATAACTCAGTTAAAACTTATAAATTTCAACCACAAAAAGATCTACTCTAATGTTTTTTACATGTCCAATTTCTATCTTTACAAAATATATGTTTTTATTATATATTTGATGGATATGAATTTTATTTTTCAATGATTCTTTGAACCAAAATTTAACATAAGGTAAAATTTGAAACAATTTTCAAAATTTATGATGAAGATTGCAATATTTATCTAAGTATAAGGTGTAATTTTTTAGGGTAAAAATATTTGCTATTTTTAGAAACTTCAATTTTTGAGGTCTTTTTCAATAATTTCTTTCAACGAGAAAGCTTGGAGGAGAGAAGTGGAATATAATAATAATTAAAAAACTATGTTTAAAAGATCCACCACATATTTCTTTTTTTTTGTAAGTTTAACATGTGGGGCTAGGGATTCAAATCTACAATCTTTGCTCGGAGTAATTTTGTTATTTTAGGTTTAAAAAAGTCAATGCATTGAATACTCTTATTATTTTTTTGAATTCTATTTGTCTTGCCCATAAAAAAGGGGTCAGGAACTTGAACATTCATTTTTAATTAAAATACTGTGAAAAATAAAACTATAAAAAAATGATAAAATATATTAAACAAAAGAAAAATACTATTATCTTTCAGTAGAGTTAATTTTAATTCTCGATTAAAAACGACTATAACTTCATTTTTTTTGTAATTTTTAACAGAAGGATGTTAAGTAACAAGGAATTATATGCATTTAAAAAAAAACACACACACACACTTTATAATATTTTTTGTAAATTTTTTTTTTTCTAAAAGGGTATTTTGGTCATTTT
>JAOANK020000084.1:1100732-1117270 GCA_026257165.2 Telfairia occidentalis
GTTTTCTATGTGACCTTGTTATTAATAAAAATTTAACCCAATAAATAATTTTTGACTAGAGTCACTAGACTCTAAAATTAGTCCCAAAAATCTTATTTTGTGTTATATCAATTGCACTTCAAAATATGATTAGTCTTAATCCTCTTTCTACTTTTCAAGTTATCGAGTTATATATCAATATTCATCATAAACTTTCAATTTCATCAAATTGAACCTCAAACTTAAATAAAAAGTTGAAATCTTAACCCTAAATTTGATGAAGTGTTGCAATTTTTAGCCTTCGATAAAAATTTTTCTAAAAGATCGTTAAGTATACTCATATATATGCATTCAATGAATTATAAAACATATGTAGCATACAATCGATAAAATTTCTAAGAAAAACAATATTATAGCTAAATTTTAGTTGAATTTTGTGAGTTTTGACAAAGTTACATTACTCAATTGTTAATTTGTGAATTAATCAAATTTAATTTTGTGCAATGTTTGATTTTATTGTAGTGAGTTTTCGATAATTTCTACATTTTGCTTCCTCCAAAAATTAATTGGTGATTTAGCAAAAATTAAACAGATGGTTAAAATTGCACACTTATCTAAGTTTAGTGTTCTATCAATTTGATGAAATTGAAAGTTTTAAGAGTAAATTGATACAAATTAACAAGTTAAGGGTAAAAAATGATTTTTTTTCCTAATTTTTTTTGTCAAAATCATGTTTTTCAATTATTATGATTTATCAAAGCTTCCACAACATCAAAATTTATTGTCATATCTACCAATAACTTGTCAGGTTAAATTTATATATTTTGATAATTAAACTTAAATCAAAGTATAAAGTGATAATGAAATTGATTCTCATTTTCATGATTGGTATCACACTCAATTGTCAATTAGTCACCATCCCTATTTTAATTTAATCTCTCTCTTGCCGATCTATTTGCAGGGCACCCAAAAAAAAAAAAAGTAAAATATGGTTAAAAAAAATTAAAAGATGGTAAAAGTAGAAACATAAATAATTTTTCATAAAAAGAAACCTAAATAATTATTTCAATTCCTAGCTAGAATCTATAAAAAGTTCACACACATTCTAAAGTTTTCTTTGGTTTCTTAAGATTGTCTCTTCTCCTTCCAATTTATTGTCGACAACAACCAAAAATATTCCTTCATATATGAAAGGAAATTATATTTGTTGTTATAATTTTTTGGGTAAAATGAAAATAGTCGCAGAATATATATTTTTCTTAAGCACATTAAGAACAATAATATTTTTTTTTAATATGCTATTATAAACTGAGAATTTGAATCTATATATATATATATTTTTAGAGAAGTGCAATTGTTTAACCAATAAAATTTTAATGGTTATTGTTGAAAATGCGATCAAAGTCCCACGTTAGTTAAATAAAGGGAAGATTTTATTGTGAAGATATTGAGGATTCGTTGTCTATCACAGGTGGTGGTTCTTTGTTCAAAGGAAGATATTCATGATATAAAAATGAGAGACAACATCTCGTGATGTTTGGAAGATAATTAAATGTTTCGTCTCAAAATATTTTAAGTACTTTTTATTTGTTTTAGAGTTTTTAAAACAACCTTCTATTATAAAAAAAATTAAAAATATTTTTAATTAATTAAAAACATTATTTAAAATTTCAACTAAATACTATTTTCATCAATAAAATAATTTAAAAGTCATATCAAACATACCATAAGCCTATAAAGGGTTGTAATTTTTAATTTTTTTTTTTTAAGCATTGTGAACTCAAATATTTTTTAAAAAATTAAATAACAAATTATTCATTTTATAATGTTTAAAAAGAAAATTAAAGTAAACCCCAAGATATAATTAGATAATTAAGAAACCACTGGCATATAGCTAGCTAGGGCATTTGAAAGCCTACTTATTCTACTTTTGACTATAGAGGTAGCCTTTTTCTTTTCCCACAGCCTAAGCTAAGGTTGCTTTCTAAAAACCCTTTGAATTATTTTTTTTAATTATTTTTTAATTTGGTTGTTAAGAATTAATAAATTATATTTACTTAGTTTGCATATCAAACTGCCATCATTTTGGGGGCCCAATCCCCTTCTCTCACTTCCATTTATGTCTAATTGATTTCTTTCCTAATTACAATTAGTACATCAATTAATTAAGTGATTAAACTAAGATTACTAATTTGTTGGCAATGTTAATTGTTATCATTAACGTTATTAAAATAAGGACCTCTTAGATTGTACTTTTAAATCTAATTAATTTTGGGTGGAAGATAAATCTAGATCGAATTTTAGTATTATATTGTGTGTCATTATCAAAGTAGAATATACTTTTGGTTTGTATCACGATATAGTATTGATGTGATGATTTTTTTTCTCATGAAATTAAAATTTCAAAATGTATGATTTTTTTTTAAATAATACTTTTCAATTCTATGATATAAAGAATAAATGTGATGATTTCTCTTTGTAAAACTAAAATTTTAAAATGTAATTTTTCTACGACGATTGATATTATCAATAAAATAGTTAAATATCGATGTTGAAAGATTATCGAGTTCTAAAATATTATTATTATTATTTTTAACTCTCTATTATAATAAAATTGAAGACTCAAATTATAATGAAGAAAAAAATGTCTTTCACTCGGAAGAGGAATTCTCAGCTATAGATTTTTATGTAGTTTATTTTTATGAGATGAAATATCAATAAAATTCACTCATTTATGAAATTGATATTGAAAGATTTTATCATGTTGAAACTCATTTTATAATATGATATTTTTAGCGTATTATAATAAAACTATATTTGAAGGCTCAAATCATATTATAAAAAAGGGTCTTCACTAAGAGGATGTAATTTTTTATGTAGTTTGTTTTTTATAGATGAAATATCAAATAAAATTCACTCATTAATAAAGTAAATTTCTCTCTCAATATAATTCAATCATCTATAACCTTTTTTTTTTATTAAGTTGAGAGTTGGATAGTGTCACAAAAAATAAAATAAAATATGTGTATATAGTATATAAGAGAAGAAAAACTTTGAAAATTCCAATAAGGTTAATGGGTGTCCCTTTTTCTTTTTTTTTCTTTTTTCTTTTCATATTTTTTTGAGTTCAACAATATGTGGAGATGAGAGGTTCAAACTCACGACTTCTTGATCAAAGAAATATGTATTTAACCAGTTGAGTTATGCACGGTTTGACAATATGTGTCGTCGCTATATAAATATTAAAATGTGGATATTTTTAAGCCGCTTAGGATTAGGAATAGGATCCTAATTTCATTTGTTGTTATAATAGACTCTCTCTGTACAGAAGTTTCCATATGCATGCCTTAATTATCACATGCAACAAGCAAATAAAAAGTTAGAAAGAGGAAAAAAATGAACAAAAATTAAAGCCCACTATAATTTTTTTATAACTTAACAACTTTAGAGGGAAAAAATCAATTTTATGATCCCTAAATTTGTTCAGTTATATCAATGTTGTACCTTAAATTTTCAATATTTTATAAATTTTTGTTCAAAATATCATTAAAAAAAATATTTTTATATGTGTTCAATGATTATAAAACATATTTAAGAAATAAAATATATATAATTACAAAAAAAAACGACAATATAGCAAAATTTTCGTTGAAATTTGTGAGTTTTGGGAAAGTTATTCAATAGTTAATTTATGCATTAATCAAACTTGTTTTTATACAATGCTTTAATTATTGAAATGAGTAAATTTACAACAAAAAAAAATTACATTATTTTTTTAAAAAATAAGGAATGAATTAACTAAAATTGAATAAAAATTTAAATTATATCATATATTAAATTTAAAGTCCAATTTGATGGTCAACTTAAGTATAATTCAATTGATTAAGACATAACTCTCAACCAAAAATTGATACAACTTGACAAGTTTAGAAGTTAAAATTGATCCTTTTTTTTTTCCGAAAACTTAATATTGAGGCAGAAAAAACCCACACTGCAACGCATCAGGTGAAAACTTTAACCAAAATCATGCTAAAGAGAAAAGAAAAGAGAGAGAATGTTATGAATATATATATATATATATTAATATTTAAGAAAACTTAAAGCTCCAAAAAGAGAGATGAAATAAAATTAGCAACTTTTTGACAATGGAGGGAAATGGTGTTATGTTGAAGCAAGGCAGGCCCCCACCCAAATAACAAGGAAGGAAAAAAAAAAATAAAGCAAAAGAAACCTCTATTTCTCTCTCTAAATTAAACCACTTGATGGAGTAGAATTTCTGCCTTTGCTTTTATTATCCCATCTTCACACCTTTATTTCTATCATTTTCAAAAAAAAATTTACACAACCATCTTCAACTCATTTCATTTTTATGTAATCCCTAAGTTTTTGCATTTAACATGAATATTCATGATGATGATTACAAAAAGTGAAACTATGTAGACCCAAATATTCGTTTTAACTTAAATTATTCCAATTTTGTGACAAATTATTGAAACAAACCGTCATAATGTGGCTGACAATTTTACACCATTAGATTTACGAGAGAGATCGAAATGTACTTCAAATTTGTGCCCAATTGTTACTAGTCAAAATGAAGATATTTGGAGACATTCATATTGTAACAACCTCGTTCCATAATTTTTTCATTTCAAAAGTGGGATGTAAAAATTTCCAAAAATTGTAAGCGACACAAGTAAAGAGAAAACGAGATGTGCACAACAAAAGACAGAGAAATTCTAATTATTGTCTCATGTAATTGTAAGCCTCCAAAATCCATTAATTACTTGAGAAAGAGAAAAGGCTGATAAGCAAAATTTCCCAGATTTTGTTCTAATATTTTGAATTTGCTGGGAAAAATTACAAAACCAAGCCATTAGCAATGGCACAATTTGTTTTGAAATGGGTAGTTTCGTACACAGGCAATTCCTCTCTGTACCTCTCAATTCCGATCACCGAAAGATTATCCAATTCAAAAAGATCAGAACTCGAACAACTCACTGCGTCGTCATCCTCTTCAGAATCCGACCCTTCGTTTCCACTGTTCATCTTCATCTGACGGCGACAGTTCTCGAGAAGCTCTGCTTTCACTTTCTCTGTTTTCAAAGCTTTCTTCATGATGGGTTGCTCTAATTTGTGCAGATTTTTCGCCCCAAGTGGCTGGCAATCCTCGTCCAGTATCACACTCACTGGGCAAAATCGAACCGACCGTTTCGTGTTCCCCCTTGACGACGGCGTTTTGCTGCTCAAACAGGACCTTGAAAACGACGACGTGGAGGAACACGTCGATCCCTGTGCGGATTTTGATTTTGTCGACATGTCGTAATCGTAAGTGGTGTTGCTGTTGCTTGAAGAATTCGATAGCTTTGGCTTCGTTTTTGGGGTTCCGCCATTGAAGAGGGAATTGAGAAAATTGGCGAGTCGGGCGCCGGGGGAAATCGGGTGTTTCACTTTCTTGAGATCGTGATAGAATTTTGACGCTTTGGATTTGGGTTTTACGAAGCTCCCATTTTTGTGGGGGTTCGGATTTGTATTTGGGCTCGGGTTCGGGTTCGGGATCGGAATAGGAATAATTTCTCGGGTTTTAATGGGTTTCGGCCGCGAGAAAAACTCCGCTTCCGACGAGGAAAATCTTCCAGATTCAAAGGAGCTAGAGCTGGAATTTGAATTGGAAGTGGTAAAATTACGAATATTTCTGACTTTTTTCTTCTCCATCCACTTTTCAATCATACAAGCTCGCCGGAATTTCAGAGCTTCGTCGTCCTCTGTCAATCTAGCGGCGGAGATGCTCTGTTTTGTCCTCGTGGTTTCTCTGTACAGAATCAATTGCTCATCTCCCTGGCCGTTGGATTCATCGATCGAACGGTAGATAGCGTCCAGAAGAGACGAGGAAAACGAGGGATTTTCGCGACGAAAACGACGCCGTTGGTGGTCTCGATCATCCCTCTGCAGCGACTTATCCCACAAATCCATTAAAAACAAATAAGAAGGAGAATGAAGACGAGAAATTTGAGGAAAATAAGGATTAATTTTCTTTGGTGGGGAAAAACGAAGTGTCTCTGTTTCTGTGTTGAGTAGAGATGGAGAGAGAAAGAGAATTTTGAGATAGAGACTGGAAATTCAGTTTTGACAGAAACCAGAAGCAAACAAAAGGAGAGTTGAAGTTTTTTGATGGGTAATCGATGGCAGAGAGAGAATAATGAATGGAGAAGTCCACGCCTGTAGAGAAGCAGAGAGAGCCGAAGATGATGGCTTGAGAGAGAGAGAGAAGGAGGGAGAGAGAGTGAGCTTTGTAATGTCAGCCGTTTTCGGAGGCTAAAATATAGGTAGGCAAAGGGCGAGGGTGGAAAAATTAATCCAAGAGATGGAAAATTGAATAATCAACTTTTTGTTATAATAGTACATGCTTTTATATATTTAGTTATACTCGAATTGGCTGTGACTAAGAGTTTTATTTTGTTGAATGTATGAAAAAAATTTAAATGGTAAATTATAAGTTTAGCCTTTCAATTTCTAGCTTTGTGTCAAATCAGTTTTAAAAATTTTTAAAGAGTTAAATATGTCTCTAAACTTTCAATTTTATGTTTAATAGACTCATCAACTTTAAAAGTGTCTAAAAAGTTTACGAGCTTTAAAGTTTATAACTAATAGGTTATTGGCATACTCGATACTTTTAAAATTAATGCATCTATTTTATATAAAATTAAATTTTATGTTTAATTGAACCCTAATTTTTTTTTATCAAATCGAGCATAGTTCTCTGACTAGACGTTATGGGTTTTAATCTTTATCCCCAGATGTTGTTGAACTAAAATAAAACTTAATTTTTAATTTTGTGTCTAAGAAGTTAATGAATTTTAAAAAAATGTCAATTATGTCAGATTTCTTACAAAATTGAAAGGTAAAAAATTTATTAGACAAAAAATTGAAAGTTTAAGAATTAATTAGATACTTTTTAAAGTTTAGAGACGTATGAGATACAGAATTAAAAGTTCAAATATCTATTTAATATTTTTTTAAAGTTAAGAAATCTGTTTGATATAAACTTAAAAGTTTAAGAACTAAACTTGTTATTTAATTAAATTTAAATAAAGAAAATTTAGAAGATAATATCGTTTTAAAAGATATTTGTAAATATCTAATTTCTTAAAACTCATTTTTAAAATTTCTTTATAAATATAGTAATTATTTGAAATTGCTACCTAATTAATTAAAATATGGGGAATATGTCTGGTTGGTTTCTAATTTTTTAGTTTAGTTTTCATTTTATATCTAACTTTCAAAATGTTTACACTTTTATTCTTGAGTTTTTAACAGAGTTGGCTGCCTCTCCTCGAATTCACCTCCCATTTAGGATACTTGAGCTTCAACTTCTTGCTTTGCTTTAAGAAAGAAGTGTCTTTTTATCTTCTACTTTTTCCTTATTGTTAGGGCCCCCCGAGCGCATTCCAAAAAGGAGCGAGGAAAGGGGCCCCTGAACATTTATAGAAGAACGCTCTCCCATTTCCTTCATTTGGTCTCTAGGTTCTAAAATGTTAACCAAGTTTTAATAACAAGTTCATTTATTTTTATTGTTTTTGTCACACCACTTATTGAAATATTAAAAATAAATAAATATTTTTACCATGTAAATATATAAATAATATTAATTAATATTAATTAAATAACCTCGTTACCATTTTCTATTAAGGTTACTAACAATTGTTAAGTTAGGGATCAAAAGGAGACTAAAAGTAAATAATATTTTAAAATTTATGAACCAAATAGAAACTAATCTCAAAACTCAATGTCAAGATTGTAACATTTTAAAAGCTAGGGATAATGGAAATTAATTGAAAGTTCAAGGACCAAAAAGGTATTTTGTTAAATAGAATTAAATGGAAGTTAGCTAGAGTTAGAACGAATGGGTGTTGAAACCTTAGGGTATAAATGGCAGTCAAAGGTCAATACACATCTTCGAAAAGTTATTTGAGAAGCTTTCGATACTCGATAGAGCTCAAAAAAGATTGGGCTTATATGAATGTAACAATAACCGACAAGTTTGCTTAATATAGCTCTATGACGATAAAGCTTACTTTATCGTCGTACTTGTATCCAAAATACATTTATGTTGTGAAACTTGTTGCTATGTGTGTGTTGTGCATTTTGTGATGAAAATCGTCGTGATGTGTTGTTGATTGTGTGTGGTCCTTCAAGCGGGAGCTACCTACTGAGTATTCACGTACTTGCTCTCCAAAGCTTTTACCGTTTGCAGGTAATGACTCGAGGCTATAAACTTGGTGATAGCTTGTTTAGTCCGGGAGCGCATGTATGTCAAGTTAGGATCCAAGCTGGAAGGAGTGCCAGATTGTTAAGTGTTGACGTGGCATTTTCTTTATTTTAAAATTTTTTTTTCCTGCAATAATATTGAACTATTTGCATACTCTTTATAAGATCTATTTACTAAATACTATCCTGCTCCACACGGCATGAGATCGTTTGCTTTTTCTGTTTTAAGAAAACCAATTGACGGCAAATTCCAAATTTAAAAACATAAAAAATATATATATACTGTTTTTTATTCAGTCATATAATAAAGAAATATAAAATAAAAATATCGTACATTTTATTTTGAGAATGGTCCTGATAATTTAAAATACAAATTTTAAAATAAAAGTAAATGTGTGTACTGTGTGGTCAGTATCTTGGCGTGCATTTTATATTAATTTTATTTTTGTTTATGTATGTTTTTTTTCTTTAATGTTCTTTTTTATCAACAAAGTTTGTAATCTACTTTTGAAATCCTAACATCAAAATTTTAAAAACAAAAATATAATCTTGCAAAATATTGTTTTTTTGCTATTGAAACTCAACTAACATTACTCTAAGATGATTCTGAAATTAAATTTTAAAATGAAGAAATAGATGAAAACAAAAATATCATTAAATCAGAGCTTAACTTTTTCATATAAGAAAATATGTCAATAAAATTATTATTAGTTCGACAAATTATGGGAGTGGGGATTCGAACTCACGACCTTTTGATCAGAGAGATATGTCTTAGCTATATTTGGTTTGACATATTTTATCTGATTGCTAAGAATACAATATATGTACCATGATTTATTTATCTCTAATTCCATACGAGGTGTTGGAGGTAAATTTTTATGGAAAGGGTCTGAATCAACAAGCCAATTTGATCAATTCGAATTCGATATAATTTCCATCGAAAATCAAGTTAAGTTAGTGTAAATCTTGTCACAATTCCTTTCATAATATTGAATTCAAACATAGGATAGTCATAACTTTGTCTTACCATATATATGAAAGCTGAAACATGTTACAAAAAAAAAAGACAAATAATTTTTCAATTTTTTGTTAATTGATCCAAATATAATACTTGAATGGACATATAATCTACAAACTAATTAATGTGTGTGTGTGTTTTTTTTATACATACATTATAGGAGAAATTTTGAACTTAGGTTTAAAAAGGCTAATCCATTGATGCTATACTAATGAAAATAATCAAAAACTTGGCTTAAATTAAAGTAGTGTGTTTTTTCCCGCCACTTTTTGTTGTTAGTATCATAATTAACATCATAATTATTATCAATTAGCCTTCAATTAGTGGTGGATTAACACACTTGCATAGCTTTTAACATATATATTCATTTTTTAAACTCTGGCTTAATCATTAGGTAGTTGATTTATTTGTGATTAAACCATAAGTGAGAATTTTTACCTACATAAAACATAGCTTTAATTATCATTTTTCTAGTGTGTTTATTATGGAGCACTTTTTGTCTATAATATATATTAATTATATTATTATATGTCAATTCAAACATAACTCAGTAGATAAGCCATTTATTATTATCTCAAAAGTTGATTGGTAATGGACGAATATAAAAATTTCCTTGAAGAATTGGAACTCTTGATTGATATCTTATCATTTAGATAAAGAATAATATTTATCTACATATCGTGTTAAAAATTTGACAGCTAAAAAAATGAGAAAAAAAATATTTCATTAAAAAAAAAAATACAGAACTTTGGAACGAGGATGATAAGTATTTTATCCATTGGACAATTACTCTATACGACAAAAATGAGGTGCGTCTTAGTGGAGGTTCCAATATCCCATTTCTTAGATATGTTTTCAACAATAGTAATTATAATGTGCTTTTACCATATAAGACTATGCATGCAAACACATATAGAATATGCATGTATTTATGTAACATGTGGAAGTGGGGAGAGAAAAAGTGATTTTAGACAGAGGAAGAAAAAAGCGCTTCTGAAGAGAGAGAGAGAGAGAGAGAGAAGTTTTGTATAAGAAAGAAATCACGAGGAAGGTGGTGGCCATTATACTGACAGTCAACTGCTTCTCTTCTCTTCTCTTCTCTTCTCCATTGACGAATAAACTCTGAGCTTATCAGTTGTGAATATGGCCAAACAGGCATAGACACAAACAAAAGGCAATGGACACTTCCCCATCTTCCAAGCACGGTGACACGTCATTTTTTAAAAATTAAGATATAAATATGGCCGTAAGGACACGTTTATTAAAATATATTTTTGTTTTTCTAAATATGTATTTGGTACGGTAAAATATGATAAAACTAATTATTTAACTAAATAAAAATATAATCTAGTATATTATTATTCCATGTGACATATCAAATGATGTAATTATAGAGAGTTCAATTATGTACCTTGAGAATTTTGAAGCGTGATTAGACAATATTTTTATGGTTGTAGGATTCTAACTAGACAGAGCTCTAACACAAACTCCTTACGATCCACTCTCAAAATTTATTGTCAATATTACTGTCAACGTCTATATTATATGTTTAACGAGTGGCCAACAAGCGTGCATGTTAAGCATATCAGACCTAGCGGAAATTCAATTTATACAATTAATGTGTAACGACAAATATGTCTATTGTGTTAACAAGTATGTTCGATACATGTCGGGCGAGTGGCGTGGCGGATTCATATTCCTAGGCAAATATATGGGCTGCGCAGTCACTTCAATTTTTGTACATATGGTTTCTAAACGTACGTGTGGTTCTATAGAGATAGAGATAGAGAGAAAGAGGGGGGCATATTGTGTGGTGGGGATGGTGCCTTATTTGAATATAATCATTGCATTCGTGGCCTTTTTGAGACTTTTAGAGAGAGGAAATTTGATGAAGGAAAGGAATAAGAAAAGCTAATGCATGTGATTTGATTAGCGTAATAAAGGATCGTTACAACAAAGAGGGAGAAATATTTTATTGTGGTTCGTGGGAAACCAAATCTATAACGAAAACGAGTCGTTCGGTAACATTTCTATTTCTCATTTTACGTCTCTTATATTTAGTTTTGGAAAAATATATATGAACGTTTGATAACTATTTTGGTTTCTCGTTTCTCGTTTCTCTTTTTTTTTTAATTATGTTTTCAAAATTTTAAATAAATTTTAAAATTGACGTTTTTGTTTTTACTCTCGTTTTTTCAAAACATAAACAAGAGCATTATTTTTTCTACTTACAAAATGAGTAGTAAATATACAACATAAAATTGTTTAATATTTAATTTTTAATGTAACTTCTTTATTTTTTTACTTTATAAATTGAGGGAATCAGAAATAAGGAATAGAAATCAAACACATTGTTGTTTCTTTTTTCAATAAAAAAAAAAAAAAAAAAAAGAACAAAAACAAGAAATAGTTATCAAACACAATTCTATTTTTCTTTATTAAAGAAGATGAGGAATTGAGAAATCAGAAACAAGAAATTAAACACAAACGTTACTAAAAAAAAAAGTTGGCTACAAAGAAAGTTAACCCTACTTCTTCATTTGAGTTTTCAACTGTGGATTTGCCTTTTTTTTTTTCCTCTCTCTTTTTTCTTCACATGCTTTCTCTCTCTCTCTTTCTCTTGTCCCTTCAAGCTCAAGGCAAATAATCAATTATTATATGCAGCAAAAAGGTTAATTATAATATTACATCTCCAATTAATTATTATCACGCCCATGTTAATCATGTCATTCTATTCTTAATTAAGTTCTTAATTAATCATCCCCTAATTCAATTTCTTCTAGGGCCCATCTCAAAATTCCATCCCAAAAGTGAACACAAACAAAGCTTAGAGAAATAGAGACTGAGAATTTTATACCCATTTTCAAGGGTTGAGCTTTTAGGCTAAGAAATTTTCTTTTGAACCAAACAAAGCTGAAGAAAAAAAAAGACTTAAAGAATAAAGATTAACATTAACTTCAGATTCGTTTCAAGTCATTTTGACCTATATGGATCCATGAATTTGTTTATGTATAGAAGGAAATTTGATTTTTCCTTCAGATTCCTTTCAGATCATAATATTATAACGATTTGAAGAGTCCCCCACTAAATATTCTGAAAGGGAAAAAAAAATTATCAAAATCTACTTTAACACGTGCTTCTTCCTAATTAGCCCCAACTTTGAATGAAAATTGACCTTCAAATTGAATATTATAGAATATTTGTTCAAGTTAGCATATAAAATCCGGTTATATAACATATTTTTCTGGTATATAATAGGTTAAATTACAAATTTGGTTCCTTTAATTTAAACAAAGTTTGAATTGAGTCTCTATAGTCTTAAAAGATTCAATTTAGCTCCTATGATTTTGGACATATTTTCAATTTGATCTCTATGATTTGAATTTAGTATCAATTTAGTCCTTATATGATTTCAAATGTTTTAGTCAAAGTTCAAAAATTTACCTTAATCATATTGAATTTTCTTTTCACTTAACATTTTTTTTTTATTTGAGTTACTATGTTAACTAACTATATTAAAATAAAAGAAGACAGGTGCATTTTTCTAGTAAGTAAAATACAATTTATGGATGACTTGTAAGATTTAACCTGACCATAAGAACCAAAATCGAAACTAAGCTCAAACCATAAGAACCAAATTCAAATTCTTGAAATTATAGGGATCAAATTGAAGCTAAGCTCAAATCATGAGTAATAAATTGAAACTTTTCAAATCATAGAGACTAAATTCAAACTTCACTCAAATGATAGGAACGAAATTCAATTGTAGGGACGAAATTGGATATAAAAAATGGTAGTAAACGACAAAAGTGGAAATTGTGTTATGATATTGACACATCAATGACGAATATGGATAGAAATTGTTAGTGGATGAAGACGTAATTTGCCCATCACACAATCACCAATTGACCATTCACAATTTTGGTAAATCACAAACACTTCGATAGCACCAATGTCAAGATATGTAGAAGAAATTCGAAATGCTCAAGACCCTCAATTATTCTTCAATGTATTCCAATACATGTTTCCATCACTTCTTAGTGCAATCACTATTTTTTTATTATAATGTTTTGAAAAAAGATAAAGTTAACTATCAAATTTGATAACGAGTATCGATATCTCTATCTCACAAGTTGCATATTAAATTTTGCTAAATGTTACGATCTTCAATGAAATTTTTTTTGTAAAAAAAAATGTTGCAATTTTTTGATTTAATTTGATGAATCATTGAAAATATTATTCTTACGTGCATTCAATGAATTATAAGAAAACATATATTTGATATAAAATTGATAGCATTCAACAAAAAGATATTTTTGTTCAAACTTAAATTTGTGACATCTAAGTTCAGGATCCAACTTATGAAGTTGAAAGTTTATGGTGAAAATTACAACTTACCCAATTTAATTAGAAGTAAAATATGATTTTTCCCAAATATTGTTCATCGTCTTGTTACAACATTAACCATATAAATGCATGTACATTAAAATTGTACTCTTTTTCATTTTTTAGTTTGACATCTAATATCAGATTCTTATAATACTTTTATTTTTAGAAGTAATATAATACGAGCTTTAAGAGACATCGATTTTGTCCTTGTCAATTAAAGTTGTCACGTCAATTTTTAACATTTATTCTTATACCATCTGTGTGACAATCTACATCAATTTCACATCAGTTTTCCAGTTTATGATAAAATCATTGAAAACAAAATTAAAAATTTTAAAACAAAAAGATCAAATTTACCCAAATTGAAACGTACGGGGAAGAAAAATAGTGTAACCAAAATTTTTATTCAGGTATCCTTTTTCAAATGCTACCTCAAAAGTTCGATCTAATATTTAGATTGTCATGACTCCTAGGATCCACATTATTTCAATTCAGAAAGGATATAATCAACAGCTACAATGGAGTAGCGAATGTACAAATGGTCCACTAAAATATAGGCCAACAACAAGGCACCAACACACTCTTAAAAGTGAACATAAATAAATAAATAAAAAGAGATTTTCTTTTTAAAAATATTCAAGGGGAAAAAGTAGAGAGAGAGAGAGAGAGAGAGGTGCATGGGAGCCAATTATTAAGGGCACAGGCACCAGGCTGCCTTTGTCATCTAAACAAGATCACTAGAATAGGAAGCTGAGAGAGTAAGGAAATAGAACCTGAATATGGGTTGCTGACAACTGGTCAAAAACAGTCCCCTGCAATTCAGGTCTACAGTCCATATCCATTACAATTGGAGGAATTCATGAGCTTTTCCTGTTAACAAATTGAACTTGCATCTCAGATTCATTCATTCATTCATCCACTTTTGCCTACCAAATTAATGAACTAAAACACGTTTTATGCAATTTTTGCATTGCATTCCATCATTACTTCGATTACCATTGATAATAAGACAAGTTCCAGAGAAGACTTGCATCCAAGGGAGAATAATGATCTTGAGACTGCTTAAAATTCCTAGTGGGGCACTTGTCCTTCCTCGTGAAAATAACCTGTTTTCCCTACAAACAGACAAACATGACAAGAAATAAAATGATTCGAGAGAAAAAAAAATTAGAAAGGAAAACAGGAGAAGCTGATTTGAAGTAGTATTGAAGTTTTAAATGATGGATTTCTACAGAGGTGTTTCAACTGTAAACATGAACAGTTCAAGATAAATATGCATGAACAATCTAACAACTTTAAAACAGTTCTTAACCCTGTTCCACGCTAGCACCAAACAGAGCGTCTAAAGTACAAGATGCTACCTAGCTTCTGTGAAATGAGTAATGCTTCAAACTTTAAAGTTAATAATTCTCTATTCATTTTCTTTCAAGTGTTTCAAACTTCTAAGTACCAAGATAAACATAACACAGATCCCCAAAATACATCGCTTTTTGCACGCATATCACATCAAGCCACTGTCAAACTGACGATGATGGAAATACTTTGAATGTTGTAATCCCAAGACTCTTTAGCAAAAAGAAAAAGCAGAGAAGCGCAGCTTCAAAATAGATGAGGTATATAGAGACTCAGATGGGTAGGGCTACGCTTTTTTGTGCAAAGCATGGAGATATTGTAAAAAAAAAAAAGTGCGGGAAAGAATAATGTGTATGGCAATCCCTAGAAATTGAGGTGACAGTAATATAACAAAGAAAAGGAAAAATTGAACAGGACAAAGTCTCCAAATTCTGCACAAGGAACAAAGACGAAGAATAAAGCATCTCACGCACCTCTTTTTCCTGATCACAATAGGAGTTACACGTATGGAAATGATCCAGATATCGGCTTGTTACCATCTCCTTTAGTAAATGACATCTTTCAATATGATAATAATAATATTAGAATCAAAAGTTCTGAGACTTCACCTTCACCGTTCTCTCACACCAGGTAAATTGCAAAATGGAACTCCTAAACCGACATTTTCCCAATTAATACCTGCAACAATATTAACAACTATTGTTTTCTAATTCAGATTCTAACGTGTTAAAATTCAGAGGAAGAGCAGTGCTAAATGCAAATAACTCGGAAAGCTGCTTGGGCACATTCCTAACACCAAGTATTTTGTTTTTATCCACCTGTGTTAATTTGTTGGATCCTACAACCCCTTCTACTTGATAATTATAGCTAGTATGACCAATGATGACTGAAATAGCAGATGAAATCGATGCAAATGGAAAAACCGCATACTACATTGAATATGAGAAGGTTATCGATTACACATTTAACAAAATATAGAACATTTATGACTACT
Source organism: Telfairia occidentalis (assembly GCA_026257165.2). Taxonomy (NCBI): domain Eukaryota; kingdom Viridiplantae; phylum Streptophyta; class Magnoliopsida; order Cucurbitales; family Cucurbitaceae; genus Telfairia; species Telfairia occidentalis. The sequence continues at coordinate 1,116,731 of JAOANK020000084.1, forward strand.
TCAGTCCCTTGTATAATAAAGGGGGTTAGATTCACAGTTCTCTTTTCTTCCCATTTGTCTAGAAATTAGTTGTCCAATTAAGATGACCCAACTGTGGCTGCTGGAAAGTACCAACTTGTGGCCCAGGAGTGGCAGCGGCCACTCCAACATTACCACCCATACCAGGCCCCATGTGATGAGGATTTCCAATAGCAGCAGGCTGTGGAGGTGGATGGTACAATCCGGGAAATTGCATGTGTGTAGACTGTGCCACAGCTGCACTGAAGGAAGCGTGCCCAGTATGAGAAGGCAAATAAGCACCATGAGGAGTTTGCCCTGGCATGTTGTAATATGGAGTCGATTGCAAACCTGGAAGATCTCTTGGGTTTTGAATCCAAATTTCAGATGTCTCAGCCTGTCACAATCAATACACAAAAGCTATATTTTAAACTACTATATATTATAAATTACAAAAAGGTCTGACTGGCTTGAGAGTTGGCTGATCAGTCATCATTTACACTTCAAAGATCATCTACCCCCCCCCCCCCCCATGCACAAAGT
>JAOANK020000084.1:1123822-1137957 GCA_026257165.2 Telfairia occidentalis
CCAATACACACACACACAAAAAGAATACAAGGCAAAACAAAAACGCCCAGCAAAAGAATGTGGGCCGACAAAACAAGAGCTTGAAATCACTTCTACGTCTTAAGAACAACAAGCTCATACATAAACCCTCTGACTGGTGTAGCTTTAGAAGGCATGAAAAAAGAAGCAAGAAAAGCAAACATAGAGTTGGAAAATAACCTTGGTTGAGCAACTTCTGAGCAGTTTCATTAGGATCCATATTGGTTTCCTTGAGAGTTGTATAAATATCGGCATCGGAATGATTGCCCACGATTTCTTTGATGGATTGGATAGTTTTCCGGACGCGAGCAGGAAGTATCTGAGTCCCACCGTCGATTCTCAAGCCAGATACCATTTCCAACTATATCCGGAAGGAGTAGAGAAACGAAGAGAACAGTAAATATTAGGCAAAGAAGGCTATAAATCAGAACCTAATACAGAGGAAGATAAGAAAGAACGAAGGATTAGGGTTTGCATTCGATGAAGAGTATAAGAACAGAGGACGGCTTCAGGGGGGAAAGGGTTTGGAAGTTGGGACCAAGGGTTTTGAAAACGTTTTAACCCCCCTCTTACAGAGAGGAGACTTCGTGTTCGTGTTGGGGAAAGTCATTTGTTTTTATATTTTCGTTACGTATATGCCCTCCGTTATGAACAAAATTGCAGAAATGCCCCCCTCTCACCTAATTGCCTGTTTTAATCTCTAAACTTGTCAAATTGTATCAATTTTTACCAAAACTTTCAATTTCATCCAATTCAATACTAAACTTAAGAAAGTGTTATAATTTTTAGGGAAAATATCAATTTTGATCCCTAAACTTGACAAATTATAACAATATTGATTCTAAACTTTCAATTTCATCAAATTGAATCTCAAACTTAGATACAAGTGTTGCTATCTCAACTCTAAATTGAAAAAATGCTGCAATTTAAACCCTCTAATAAATTTTTACTTCAAAGATTGCTAAACGAAAGTATCCGCATGTCCATTCAATGAATTATAAAACATATATGGAGAACAAAATTAAAAGAATTTCAAATATATATATATATATATATATATATTTAACAATCTATAATTGAATGCCTTATCAAATTAAAAAATAAAAAATAAATGAAATAAATAATTCAAATAGTTAACATACAGTCTATGTCATAGAAATTAGATATTTAAGTCTCGAACCTTATATCCAACTCGAAATATATATAACATATGTAGGAATATTGAATTTCTTAACGTCATGCAAATTGTTCGCTTGACAGATTGAAAAGAAAACTTGTTTTTTAAAATATTTTGAATTTTAAAATCACTCCTAATAATTATCAAATCAAACACTGTGAAAAAATTTTAAATGTGTTTTTTAATCTATTAAAAGCAATTTTCGCTCCACCAAAAGTCATCCATGCCGCGTTTTGTCTGTTTACCTGCTGTTTTTTACAATCAAGTTATTAATCCAAAAGCATTTTTTTCAAATATTTTTATGTCATGTTTGGAGGTAATTTTATGGTAAGCATTTTTCGCCCAAATGATTTAAATTATCGTTTCGTAAAAGTATTTAATTTAAATAATTCTAATATTTGGTTTCACACCAATTAAAATGATTAATGTTTATTTTGAAAAGTGATTTTAAAATTATAAGATTACTACAACAATAATACCATATTTGATATAACAAAATTAAGAGAGTGAATAGACAAAAGAGCGAGAGAGAGAGAGAGATTGTTAGGGTTTTGTTTGAAGTATCATTTAAAAATATTTCAACAAATTATAAAAAAAGACTTGGTCATTAAGGGTGTGTTTCAAAGTGATTTAGATATGACCAAAATCATTTTGCTATAAATCAATGATGTTTGACGAAAAAATAAAAAATTTAAAAATCACTAAATACCAATCAATTAAAATCACTTTTAAAGTACGAAACCAAATGTTACGTCTAAATAGTTATATAAAATTACTTTTACAAAATCACTTATAATAAAATTTATTGGTTAAAATTACATATTCTACCATCACTCTTAATTAAGTTCGAGATGGAGAAGAATTTAAATAGGTTAAGACAAAATTAAATAATCGATCAATCTACAACGACGTGAATATAAACATGAAAGAGCAAAAATTCAATATATATATATATATACGAGTAGATGATCGATACATAGTTCAACATTTACCAAACTGCACCTAGGTAAATAAAAAAAATAAAAAAAAATAAAAAAATCACCCTACTAATGTTGGAAATTTGGTGCAAACCACATAAAACTAGGATTCCAATAAACTTGAAATTTAGAGATCAAAGGAGTTACAGTGAAATCATCAAGGTGATATATGCCATTAATAGCCATATAATAAGACTCATGATGATCACTGTCCAAATTTAGCTGTTCCATTATAAAGTAAACACAATTCTCTTGCAGCTCATTAGAAGCATTTGTAAGGCAAAGTCTAGATTTGCTTGACAAAAACAATGCCTGTTCCTTTCCCAAATTCTTGCAAATCCTCTTTTTTCTTGCTAGGTCTTTTATCTCATACACCTTGAATCCATCCAAATTAGATAGTATTTGTTTCAATCTCCCATCATTTTCTTCTTCTTCATGGTTACGATGCTCGTTTTCTTGTTCTTCTTCTATTTCATCATCGTCGCTGTTATTTTCATTGTCATGGATTACATTTGCTTCTGCATTTTGTCGAATGTAAAATGTGGTGAAGTGCTTTTGGACTAAGATAACTTGACCTAATTTGATCGACTCGACTAAGTACGAGATGTGACGATGCCTTGAAAAAACTGGAAATCCAATCCAAGTTGATATTCCAGGAATTTCAGATAAGTCACTCTTTGAATAGCTTATGTCATGAACCAACGTGATCGAAATAACTTCACTATAGCTTGGCAACTTGATATCAATATTTTCAATCTTCCCATTGTCATTTTCACTGTTAACCAAGACATGAAGGTTTTGGTGACAAAATACAATGTCAATCAGAGAAAATGGTAGTCCCGATTCACTCAAAAGTGAAACAACTTCCCATCTTTCATCTCCTTGTTTATAAAATGCGAGTCCCTCGGAGTTATTGACAATTGCAGCCACAATACAATTTGAAGCATGCGACGAAGATAGCTCAACTCGTTGAAAATGTAAGGTCGTTGGTGGTGGCGGGAGGAGATAGTTGGCACTAGAAATAGGATTGAAAAGAGAGATCGTCTTTCTTCCAACTGTAGCCATGAAAATAATCCAACCTTTGGAACATCCAACAACACTTCCCTCAACGCCCTTTGGCAACCTAAAGAGATGAAATCGGTCATCCAAAACATTGTAAAATTTTATGGCGTGGCTACTTGAGCGGTGAGGAAACAAAAGCCAAGGCATTTGAGGCCTAAGAATATCAGATTCTAAAAGAAGTGCTTTCCATGATTTGCAGACCATAGAGCTACCAATATAAGCAGTTGAATTAAGATGGCAAGCAATTTTTTCCATCAGATCTTTAGGCAAGCTTTTCCATGTACCATCATCTCTTACATTTTGGTCCTCATTTTGCAATGTCATGATACCAAAATGATTGAGCCATCTTCTAAAGCAACCAATTTTGCAACCCTTTTCCTTATCTGTCAAAAGAATTTAGTAGAATTAAAATTAGTTTCAATTTTAAAATTTATGGTCATAAGTTGAATAGTAATTTAAAGTTTTTTTTTTAATCTAATACAAAATTTTAGTGTATTATGACAAATTTCAATTTGATAATAAATGTTAATGGAAATAATAAAATAAGATTATTATGTTTATTTGATTCAGTGATAAAACAAGTGAAGTTAGGAAAGGAAAAAGAAATCAAATTGATTTAGACAATGTGAGAATAAAAGAGAATTTGTCGTGAAGTCGGATTTTCTAATTTGAAGCCAGAAAAAGATCCAGTCAATTTTAAACCTTAAACAAATTTAAATAATTCCTAAAATTTAGTTTTTATTAATAAATTTAATAAAAAAAAATTCACAGGCAAGTATGTTAATTATTTTTATCAAATTTATCTGTGCATTTTTCTTATAAAATAATTCGATTCCTATATTTTAAATTATTAATCCTCCGTTGATGGATAAATGCTATAAAATTATTTATGTGGTAATCACATTACAAAAATAATAAATTAAATTGCATTAAAAAATAAAAAAATAATAAATTAAATACAGTCATGAAATTATAATTTTATATATTTACAGCAAAATCAACTCAAATATCAAATTTAAAATTCAAAATAATCTTAATTTTATATTTATCTTTTTTTCCCCTTCCAATCCTATCTCTCCCTCCCCAGTTTAGCAATCTCAAATAAACCTTTTTAGTTCAAACAAAAATATGAAATTGGGGATTCAACGTTATAAAAATTAAATTTTTTTTTTTTTAAAGAAAAAAGTGCAAAGCTCCAAAAATTCCAAACCGTATCAATTGTTTCAACTCATTATATTTTTATTTTGTTAATATAAGAAGAATAACAAAAAAAAAAAAAAAACAGAGAGAATAATAATAATAATAAAAAAAGGTTATCAGTCAAAATTTAGAAAACTTACATAGTTCCATCGGATCACAGTTAAAATTTTGATGTTCTTCAGAGTTGGAACCAAAACGAACTAAAAACTCAAAGAAAGAGCTACGTGAAGAATAGAATGGAGAGATTATATTGTATTGTGGACTTATTTATAAAATGACTTTCACTAATTTTAAGTAGGAATAGGAATTCCCTCTAAAAAAAAGGTAGGAATAGGAATTTGGTATTTATATTCAGATAAACATTGTGATTTTTTCAAATATTACAAATTTGTATTAAATTTGTTAACAATTTGATTTTAATTAGTTATTATTTATTACTATTCGTTAATTTGTTTTAACTTGGAATACTGTTATCATAAAAATAAATAGAATAGGAAAAATATCAATTTCATCTATAAACTTGACAAGCTGCATCAACTTTTACTCTAAATTTTTTTTTTCATCAAATTGTAACTTCAATTTTGATAAATGTTGTAATCTTCCCTTTAAATTTTAAAAATTATTGAAAATTTTACCTTATAATAGTTTTGGTTCAAAGAATATTTAAAAATAGTATTCTCACCTGCATCAATATCTAATGAATTATAAATAATATATTTGATTTGGTATGAAATGGACAAGTACGGAAAAAAAAATGATATTCTAGTTTTTTTTGTGCATTAATCCAACTTAAATTTGTCGAAAACTTTATTTTCCTTAAATTTGCAAGTTTTTTACATTATTTGTTGGTAAAGTTATTAGGTAAAAATTGCAATGTTTATTTAAATTTAAGGTCTTATTTTATGAAAGTATAAAATGATACAACTTTATAAATTTTGAGGCCAGAGAATATTTAACTTGTAATATTTCATTGATCAAGAATACATAAGTACCATATGCCTAATCTTTATACATATTATCTATATTCTAATATATATAAATGAAACTATGTAAGAGAATTTTACCTTTCACTTTTTAATGTATCTCCATTTTGCCCTTCAAACTTATATACGATGTGACTGTTTGGGTTGAGATATCTGTTGAGATGTGTCTGTATAGACATACACGACCTTTCACACAATGTCAACTTTAACGAGACACTACTATTCAAGTCGAGGTGTCAATTGAGTAGTGCATGTATAGACAAACACGTATTTTCACACAAAGTGATCTTGTTTGAGATTTTTAAAAGAATATTTTTAATACATACCTATCTTGCCCATCAAACTCCCACTAGACGCACAGTTGTCTGGGTCAATGTGTTTGTCACATTTCACACAAAACTACCTTGTAATGGCTGAGTGTTTAAAAGGTTTTTGTTTACTTTTTACTTTAAAAAAATGTGATATTATACAAGCTTACCTTTTAATTTTTGTCTCAACTTTTTAATATATACCCATTTAAATCCATACGTGAACCTTCTTAAATGCAAATACATGGATTGCTAATGTTAATGAATTTGGATTTTAGATTCATTAACCTTTTTATTGACTCAGTTCCTTTTCAAGCTTGAATGGATATGCAACTCTTCACCAAATGTGAACAACTTAGCTTGGAAGTGATCATTCAAAGCTTCTTGAAATATTTTAGCCCTAGCTTTTGTAATTAGACCTTGTTGCGTGATGATTGGTTTGAATTTGTATTGACCCCATTGACTTAGGGCACAATCTCCATTTGAGCTGATTTGAGCTTGTATTTCATTTTGTAGACTTTTCTCCTGTTCTCGTTGGTCACTTATTTTACAATCATTCTTCCACTATTCGAAAAGATTAGTCCTCAAATCTAAAGATCTCTTTGCAAAGCACCTTGTAGTCATCATTTCGACTTCCTTCAAGCAGTCTGATTAAAACTTCTTCTCTTAGATACATACCCATTTTTAAAAATCATAAGCGAAAACAAACGGCTTAAGCTGCCACGTAGGTTGTTTTGTTACTACATAGTTCATATGTTAGCAGCTACGTAAGCTTTCTATCAATACATACAACAATTTTTTTTTAAATGATATTTTTTCTAACAAAAGTGAAGGGTATTATTGCAACTTCGGAAAGAATTGAAGTATTTTTGAAATAAAGTATAAAATGGTATTTTGTATAATTAAACCCTTTTAAAATACATATTTATTGTATGGTATAGAGTGAAATTTCCTTAAACAAAGTACATAAAAATGAATTTGGAAGCTTAATATCGTTATTTCCTATTTCGGTCCGAAAGTCCGCGGAATCGTGAAGTTAAATAGATCGCAGTTTATCAATTTACGCCCTTTTCTCACACCCAAAGATTTTTGTGCCATCACTTCGTTACCGCATCGACCTTCTCTCTCTCTCTCTCTCTCTCCTACCCATTCCCTCTCCTCTCCACCGTGTCCTGTGTTCTGATCACCAGCTTGATCTCGTTCCCTCTGCATTCTTCCCAATCCCAAAGAAACCCTAAGTTTTCAAGCAGGGAGCAGCCCCCTTTTTCCACCGTTTCCTAAACCCTAACTCAATCTGCCGTGTCTGCTGCATCTGCGACTGGCCGCTTTTTTTTTTTTTTTGGCTAATTTATCGATTCCTCGCGCCTATCCAGGTGAGGATCACGTTTGGAATGTTGTAGTTTCAATTTTCATTGTTGTCGTGCCTTTTTCTGCTCTGGAGATGTCGATTATTTTTGGGTTTCTTTGGGAGCTACAATTTAATTTCTGGGGGCTTTAGTTTTTAGTGGCTTGACTTCTTTTGGATGATTATTATAGGAAACGGAGAATATACTAGAGAAAAAGATTTAGGAAAAGAGGTTCTGGGGTTCACTTTGATGGGCGTGCTTCAGAAGGTTTTTAATTTACCATTGGGCATCTGGCTGGCGGATTCTAATTTTGAATCGTTAATCTTTAGAAATTCGGTTGTAATGCATTTTCTAGCGGAAACATGATTTGATTTTCTCTTTAGTTTTTTCCTTCTCCTCCTCCCCCACAAATAATGCTAACATTCTTGTTTTCTGTTGTGGCATCAGTTATAGTATTGTACATGCCCATATCCCCCGTGTACATGGTCCTGCTGCTCGTTTAATTATTTCATTGTCTGCGAAATTGGTGTTTCGAAGTCCCGAGAGACATTGCATGCGTGGATAGTAAACTTCACTTTAAGTTGGGTAATTTAAGCGGATTCACATTCGTTCACATAGTTTCCCAATGATGTTCTTGAGCTTGAACTTATCTAAATCCCGTGATGTGGTTACGGCGAAAAAGTCACAATCTGCTCGTTCTCTTTCACACGTGCTTATTAGACTACAAGATGATCAGCATTACAAAGAAAGTGGATTAATAATTTTTTAATCTGAATTTTGATCCGATTTCAAAATCTTCAAATTCGTCTACTTTATTAAATTTGTTTACAGTCATTTTTCTACAGGCGATATTATCCTTGTGAAAACTTCTATTTACTTTTAATAAATAGCATAATTTAATGTCATAGTTACATACGAACATAGCACTCAATAGTTATAGTAGCCATTACTATTTTTTCTTTCTTTATTATTATTATTTTTTTTGGCAAGACAAGGGTTTTCATTGATTGTATGAAACATAGAAAAAAGGTACAACAATCTCAACCTTGCAAGTTTACAGAAAACTGGTGTATGGTAAATTAGTTACAGTTTTTTTTACCAGAGTACATCGAGAAGATGTTACAAATTTAGCCAGTCCCTGAATTTCCTTTCAATTCCATAAGAATTCTACTATTTTGCTACATCCGCTGTTCCTATAGTTGAGTTTAACCAGATGATTTTTGTCTGCTTCCTCAACATAGCATTCTAAAATCATAATAGTGCTTAAAAAAAATCCCTTAGTAGTTTGTTTCATTAATCTTCAAGGGCTAACAATTCTCATGAATATATTTTTCTGTCTTGTATCGTTTTAGATTAATGGACATCTCTTCTTCTTTTGCTGCATAATACTTGTAAATAGAAAATATGATATTTAATTCAAACACATCAATATTTTTTGCAGAAGAATGACCCTATAGATTTTGACCTTCTCTCAATAGGTTCTGGATTGCAACTGACATGAATCTACAACAGTCCATACATTCCAAACCTTCTGCTAATGGTTTTGTACGTCGTAGAGGTGATAGGGATGTAGGAACAAAGTTTGTGGATAAATTTCAGCCTGGAAAGTCAAGCCCCAACAGATTAACTAATACAAGTGAGTTTCATTATCCAAAAGTTTTTTTTTTCTTAAACATCTTTTACTTGATATTCTTCTCTCTAATATTTGTTTATATAGGAGCACTGGCTGGTAGCAAAGACGGAAGTTTTGGGAGTCCTTCACACGATCGACTAGTCTATTTAACAGCATGTTTTATTGGGCATCATGTAGAAGTACAGGTTAAAAATGGATCTATATACAGTGGAATATTCCATTCAACCAATGCTGAAAAAGACTTTGGTACTTTTTTTTTCCTCTACACTTCTTATGTCAAATGCTTTTAACAAGTAGCCTTGTAAACATTTTTTTTCTCCTTACATCATCTGTAATTCTATAATTTGGTGCCTCTAGCGGTGTTTATTTGACCCTCATTTTCAGAGATTATATTAAAAATGGCACGCTTGACAAAGGATACTTCTTCACGGGGGCAGAGAACCAGTGGAGACTCTTTGATTAAGGCACCTTCCAAGACTTTAGTAATCCCAGCTAAAGATCTCGTGCAAGTTATAGCCAAGGTTTTGCTTTTGCTATTTAAGAGTGTTAATATATTTTCCACTTTTGTGATAATCTTGTGTGGTTTCTCTTCTAGTATTTTGATGGAATACTATGTAAGCAACTGATGACCATGAAAATTGTCTGTTAATTTGTGGTTTCTTATATCCATCATTCAGTGATCTGATTGTTTTGCTAAAAATTGATCTCAGGACGTGACAGTTACAAAGGATGGACTCTCAAATGAAGTTCTTCATGAAAATCAACAGGATCTTTTGATAGATTCTTTTATTTCACAGTCTCGTCATGTTGAGGCAGAAAGAGAATTGAAACCATGGATACCTGATGATGATGATCCCCAATTTCCTGAACTGGATAATATATTTGATGGCCCATGGAATAGGTTGTTATGCAATTTCCCCAAACCTTGTTACGTATCTTTTCTTTTTAAAATTTATGTGGAGTTACTCTGTAATGTGATTGCAACCGATTAACCCCAATTTTCACTTATTTGTGTGTTAAGTCGATTTTCTTTGGTTCATTCTGGCCCAAATCTGAACCATGCTAGTCATATAATATCACAATTTTGATCCCTGTAATATAAATATTCATCATTATTTTCTTCCTGAAGTTGGGGTTTCTCTCTCTTTTTTTTAATAAAAAAAATCTTGATGTATTGAGGAATCATAATCCCAATGGTGCCATGTACCTATCAATGGCTAAATTCCAATGGTGCCCTGTAGTGAAAGAGATTCGAGACTTAGATTCTGTGGAGTGCTTTTTCTGCACAGCTGATTTTAAGACTCCTGAGGACTAAGTTTTCTTCTCTCTTATCTGGTTCATGCTCCTCTTTTTAAACAGATGTTGAGAGCTAAATGTTCTTTAGCTCTATCATTTTATTGATTGGTTGGTGGTGTAGGAAGATTAGTTTCCATGATCTCATTTAGGAGTAAGCAAGCTTCCTCCTGCCTTCCTTATTGGTGTTAAGTTGTGTGGAAGGATCTTAATCACGGGTCCTTCATTTACCCCTTCATATTCTTTATCTGAGTCACATATATTTTTTATTAAGGTTGAATTTCTTTTTGGGTTCCTGGGCTTTTGCTATTTGTTTGGCACATGGTCGAAGAGAGTTGGATTTTTCTTTTGGATTGTGCTCCTGATATGATGGTCATTTGGAATTGAGCTCAGTTCAAAGTCACTTAGGGCTTTATTCTGATAATTTTTCCAAATTTTCTCTCTTTTGATTAATAGCAAGTGAATGTAGGTTACTCTGGTATATCTTTATATTGAATTTTTTTTGGTTAGATAGTTTATGTAGGTCTCCCACTCTTCCATGTAATTCTTCTCTATATAAACTACTTCGTCCTTTTTTTTCCCTAAAAAAATTATTATTGTCTTTAAAAAACTGCTCAATATGTATTACTTATAAATTTTGAATGGTGTTGTGTCATTTTCCTTTTTTAATACACCATCTAGTAGTTGCTCGAGTACAACAATTTTGTGAAGGTTTGATCCTATTATAGCTACAGTTTGTACAAGTGTTGAATGGTGTTGGTCATTTTCCTTTTTTAATACACCATCTAGTAGTTGCTCGAGTACAACAATTTTGTGAAGGTTTGATCCTATTATAGCTACAGCGGGTACTACTAGATATCTTTTAAACTATCACTTTTTTTGTGCACAAAATTGTCATTATTTGAATCAAAGTTGGTATGTTTTGGTTGAACATTGGCTTGGTAACAAGGTGATTGCTGGAATTAAATGCATATTTTTGGGCTCTTAATTAAAATTTTATATTTCTCTTTATCAATTTCCACTTTTTTGAATTTAAGCTTTTGGTGATGAATGGGTGCCTAAAGCCAGTGTTTGAGGTTTATTTAATTTATAAATGTGTGATTCTCATTGGTTGCTTGCATGTATAGTATTGAATCTTGAAGGGTATAGTTGCAGGTAATCCTTAATCTTTTATATTCTTGTAGGGATGTTTTATTAGTTCAAACTTGGGACGTCAATTCCTGAAGCAGTTCATATTACAACTCTTATATATTTCTTTAAAGGTTTTCAAATTACTTTATGTTACATTCTTATCTATATTTTTAAATGTGCTTCATGCTGTTGCTTGTTTTAGGAGTTGGGATCAGTTTGAAGCTAATGAAAAACTCTTTGGAGTTAAAAGCACTTTTGATGAAGAAATTTATACTACAAAGCTTGAGAGAGGCCCTCAAACAAGAGAGTTGGAAAAGGAAGCTTCTAGGATAGCTAGGGAAATAGAGGGTGAGGACACTGAAGATCTTCATTTAGCAGAGGTAAGTTAGTTTTTGGCATCTGAGTGCATTTCTCCAGGCCATAGAATTTCAGTATAATTTTTCTGGAACTCAATGTTTTTCCTTTTATTTTATTTTAACAGGAAAGAGGCATTAACCTCCACGATAAGTTTGATATTGATGAGGAAACCAGATTCTCTTCTGTAGTTCGTGGGAAGGTGGCTGATGATAGTGGATATGATGAAAGCGAAGACATGTCATTCAATTCACGTAACACTGAAACCTTTGGGGCGTCTTCTGGCTCTGACATTAAGTTTGCTGATACATTCTCTGGAAAATGCAGCGATGTGGCTTCTGTCTCAAGCTCTTCATCCTTGGTATTTCTTTAATTACCTTCTATTATAATCTGCTTGTGGTTTTGGTTTTTCAGTATGTTGATCAAGTATTTATAGGAAAATAGTACTGGCTATTTTAATCTGTTAATGTGGTCCATTGTACTTTTTTTCCCACATGGATAAAAATATTTTTGTCATTCCAATAATCTGGGTTTGAGTGGATGAAATATTTATTTTGTCTGGATCAGTAGCCCGATATTATTTCCTTCTAAAATGTATGGAGAAAAATATTACTATATTTATGCTTATCCCTATGGAAAATCATGTAGTCCCACATCTTCAAGTTCAAGCTTTTATTTATTTATTATTATTTTTAAATTATAATTATGATTATTATTATGTTTGAGGTTTCAGACCAGTTTTTTCAAATTAATTTTTGTGAAAACTAGATTAAGACTTACAATATCTTGATTTTTAGTCTTACCTAACTCAGGTTATTAGTTTTTTCTTTATAGAATAAATATTTAATAATGATATTATCATTTCAATTCCAAGAACTTATTCCATTTTGGACCATTTAGTTTATTATAATTTTTCCCTTACGTTACGTTCTGGATTTATAGGATTAGTAAAACTTATTATTCTTTAAAACGCTAGTTAAGCTTAGTAAAACTTGATAAGTTGTCTCAAGTTGGTGCTGTGGAGGGGTTGTTTCGTTATTTTTCCTGCTTGGTTTATGTTCTACTGTAAACAGTTAAATTGAAAATAGGTTTTTCCTAGCTGTTTTATATCCTTTCATTCCCCCAACATATATATGAAAGCTAACTTATCTTGATTTGCAGGATCAAGCACAACCTTTCCGGACAAATATTGGTGTAGATCTATCCAGATCTACGCCCAACAATCATGCCAGACAGCTGGCATCTGAAACTTCGTGCAAAAGTTTTCCTACTTTGGAAATTGAAAGCAGGTTTCTACTTTTAAAATATTTTATAGTTTTGTTTTTGAAGGAATGTGGCTTTACTAATTCAGTAAGAAATGATGTTTTAAAGACAACATGATCCATTATTGTGGTTGATTTCTGGTTTGATAACATCTGAAATGTAGGATCCAGGACAACAAGCAGCATCGACAGAATGATGCAGAGGAGTCTGTAGAAAAGGATAGGGTAAGGTTTTTAAAATAGTATTTATAGAATCTACTTTGTTGCTTGTTGTAGGGCTTACTGATTCTATTTTGCCATTATTGCAGCAGGCAGTTAATGGCTCTCAATTTGCAAAATGTGATGGTGAGCCTTTTTCTGCATAATCCCTAGTTCATAATTTATTAAAATTAAATTATTATTTTGATTTCAAGAGTTAAAGTGTCATGCATCAGATGCAAGTAGATTATTTAATCTTTCTAGAAAAAAAACTGTATTTTCCAGTTCCAATCTTTTTTTGGGGGGATAAGATCATGGAATTTCTTCCAGGCTTCAATAAGAGAAATATGAAGCTCTCTCCCTCTCCCTCCCCCGCTATAGTCCCCCCTCCTCCGTCCTCACCACACCTCCTTCCTACTGGAATCCACAAACCATGAACACCACGCTTACCCTCTCCGATGATGATGGAACACAACCCAAACCCCCGCTCTATTACCGTTGAAAGGAAGCACTTCACTATTGATGTCGATGATAGATATAGAGGCAGCCAAACCAAACTAATCGAAACATCCAAGGATCGGTCATATTTCATATCGGTTCACTGGTCCTCTCTCAAATGGATCGCAGACTGCTTCTCCACCCTTCTATCCTTCCCAATGAACCAAAAATACTTCAAAGAAACCAGAATTGATGACCAGACTATCTGGGTTGAAAAAACCACTAATCGAAAGGGAGTTATTGCTGCAATTGCTAAACAAGACAACAATGGAGGACTAAACAAGATCCTTGTTCCTGTGGGAGATGAAAGAAAAGGATGGAAATCCTTTTATAGCCTCATCCACAACTACCCGCCAACAAAAATAACTCCTCTAATAAAGGCCACTGCTAACCCAAAGCCAACCACCATTATTGAAAGAAGACCAACCCACAGCTGCACACCTCGATTGTTGTCTACCGAAAACATCTCCATGACGACTGGTATAGAATATCGAGAGCTCTACAAGGACATATGAGCGATTTTTGCTTTCTAAACCCATTTGCAGCCGACCGTGCACTTATTAGATGCGAGAGTAAAGAACAAGCACATATCCTTTGCAACATGAGGACTTGGTACAGGGTTGGGAACTTCCTCTTAAAATTCAAGCCATGGAGTAGCCTTGAATACCACAAAAACCCTGTCATCCCCTCCTATG
>JAOANK020000084.1:1177591-1191646 GCA_026257165.2 Telfairia occidentalis
ATGACTATTTGAGGGGAGGGTCGAACGAGTGGAAAGTACCACAGATCCGTGGTAGAACTCTATCAGACAGGCGGGGGGCGGCACTCCGAGGGAGGAGTTGGCCTGGATAAGAGTGGACGGATGGATGACTATTTGAGGGGAGGCTCTCACATTGGCTAGACATGGGGAGGATCATGGGTATATAAGGGAGGATGTGGAGGGTCTGTTGTCCCTATCAATTTCTAAACAAACGCAAAAGCATATTGTGTACTAAAAAAAATATTTGTTGCGTCAACTTAAAAATAACTTAGCTTAATCAGTTAAGACATTTATATTCACTAAGAAAATGCTTGAGGTTCCAATTTTTATTTTATAAGTTATTTGTTCAACTAGGAAAAAAAAATACATTTCACACATGAATATATAAAGGCACACATACATAGATGTATGGGGCAGGGGAGGAATATTAATTAGTGAATCTGTTTAATAATCCCCTTTCAAAGGAGCTGTGTGTGTTCCCTCAAAAATTAAAAAGAGGGTTTGGAGAAAATGGACATTTTATATATAAAAAAGAATGATTTTTTTTTGTTTGTGATTTGTCATTTTCTTGTTTTATTCTTTCAATGATTTGGTTTTTGAAAATTATAGCATTGGCTAGACCAAAAGTCTCACATTATGCTTTCTCCCAGCTCATCCACGCCGCTAAATTAATCATAATCCTTTTTTTCTCTCTTTTAAGAGACTTTAGTTAATAACCAAAGAAAATTGTAACCTACAACATGTTGGGAGTGGAGGATTCGAACCCACGACTTTTTAATCGGAGAGATATGTCTTTACTAATTAAGATGTGCTCGATTTGACCTATAACATTTATTTAAGAATGAAAGGTTTCCATGTAGTATTAATAATTAATAGTGCTCGGTTCGGTTTAATAAACACGAAAGTTCAATTTAATACACATAATTATAAATATTATGGTTTGGTCATCCTGTCACTTAATTAATGTCCACTCACATATATTACACATTTCAACATAACTCCATCACACGTTCACATCAGTATATTAATAAACATTATGCTAAAAACTATGTTATCGAGATATCTCCATTTCAACATAGTTTCATTACATGTTCACATCGATGTTATACAAACGATGATGATCAAAATAGTGACTCTTAAATTGCATGGATGGAGAAATAGAATAAGATTGAAAGTTTATGAACCAAGATGTAACATAGTTAGGACATTTTGACCATGATTTCATTTTCGATTTTCTTTTTTTTTTTTTAAATAAGTTTGTTCACCCGTGATTTATTTATTTCGTGATATACCATTTATAGCTGTTATTTCTTAAAATTCTATCTAAATTTCTAAGAAAATATTTTTCAGATTATTTTAAAAATAACTTTTTAAAAACGAAATAAAAACATAGATAATGAAGAAATTTTAAAAAAGAGAAAACCACAAACAATGTGGCTTAATAATTTAGAAGAAACATAATATGCAATAATTAATAAATGCGAAACGACATCGCACATGACAGTTTAATTTATTCTCTGGAATCCATGCTTTATGCTTATCAATTCAACAATGTTTTGAATGAGACTTTATAACCAAAACCATTCATATTCTGATTAATAGATAAAAATAATTAATTATCATTTTCGAAGTTTTACAAAAAATGTTTTACATATATATTTTTGCATCTTTTTAATAAACTTTTGCATGCACGCATATACAAATTAGGTACGTCACATCACCTCCAAAAAATAAAATAAAATTCTGAATTTTAATTTTTCCATTAAAAAAAAATACATTTTTTTTTTATTTTGACGTTCTAATGAACTAACCACAATGTCATTAAACTTTCTATTTTTATTTTTCTACTTTTTTATTTTACTTGATTTCAATCATAGCAGTTTCGACCCATTTGATAATTATTTTATTTTTGGCTCTCTATTTTTTAAAATTAATTAAACTTAATTATTATAAACACGCCTTTCACATAGGCTATGTGTTCTTTTGCTTTGATCTTTTTAAAAACACTTTCAAAATTTAAATCAAATTTTGAAAACCAAAATATATATATATATATAATAATCTATTTTTGTTTTTCAAATTTTTCTAAAAAAGTAAGTATGTTTTTAAGAGAGATATAAACATTTAAAAGAAGTGGGGGAAGAACCAAACTTTATTTTTTAAAACATAAAACTAAAAATAAAATTGTTCAAACGAGCTTAGTTATGAATATACAGTTATAATATTTTTAGTAATAACGTAGAGTTTATAATCATTATTTTGCAAAAAATTTACTGAGTGACGCAATAAAATGATGTATGTTTAAATATGGTAGGTAAGATCTTATGTTAGTTTTTATTATTAATTTCTTTATTTTCGATTCTCATTCTTGGTCCTTTTTAAATAATAATTAAAAAAAAAAAAGATTTTTCACTGTGCTATAAACATTATAAAAAATGTCAAATAGTATTGAAAAAGTTTGTAGATTCCTCTACTATTTACAATGAAAGTTTTTTTTCATTCTTTCAATTTTTTTTTTTTTTCGAGTTCAACAATTTGTGAAGTAGAAGGATTCGAACCCCGTGACCTCTTGATAAGAGAAATATGCTATGTTCTGTTTGGCTCTCTTTAATATTGTTCATTGTTTCAATTTTTCCAATTTTTATAAATAAATTTGAATTGTATTAAACGAGGAAAGATAATATTTTTAATATTTTGTTTCTTTTTTTTTCTCTCTTGCAATTGTTATTAATTTAGTTTGTTAAAAATTGAAATTATCTCATTAAACTCAATCTCACAAGAACTTTAAATAATGTCTACTTTTAATCCATTCTTTTAGAAACACTTTAAAATAGTCATAATACATATATATGAGATGAAAAGACAGAAAGATTAATATACTTGTTAGTTATACGCTAACGAGTAATGTAACTATATTTTTATCGAATATATATATTATTTTGTCCTATTTGAATTTTTAATCTCAATGATTGGATGATCAATATATCATCAATAGATGTCAATGTCACGTCAAAACACGTCGCTTAAAGTAAATTTTTATTATATTTAACACTAAACAAAAAAAAAATTATAAGGAATAATAATCTAAAATACAAGGAGACATATACATATATAAGAGCAAATTAATACAAAAGGTCTATTTTGTAATGACCTTAATATGTGTAAATTTTAAATGGGAGAAAAAAATGGCTTGAAAATTCTAATTTATATTTTAAATTGTAAAAAAGAAAGGGAGTGGATTGGGCTGTCTTCTAATACAGCATCACCACACGTGAGCGTAATATTCTTGTGGATCACAGGCTAATAAAGTTCACGAGCGAGATGAAAGTGCGGGTCCCACCTCCTTAATAATTGACGAAAATCTGGGGCCCACGACAATGTTCAAAAATTAAAAATTAAAAATTAAATAAAAATAGAAGAAATTTGATTGGCCACCAATATACGGAGGCACTACATCATCCTTGATGCACCACACGAAAATGGAGACTTTGATTTGGAAAGCTTATCACCCATTCCACGCAAATCCCTGTCTTCCTTTTTTTAGTTACTACCAACCATGCCCTAATTGGACCCCCTTCCCCTCCAAATCTATAAGCGTGTTCGGGATCGAGCAATGACTTTGTAGACGAATCTACGTGTTCGTTAATCTCATGAATTGAAACAGTAAAACCGCGCTAACTTTCATTACCCAGGACTAGTTTTTATAAATTACTAACTCATCAATCAAATTAAGACGCATGGTGGGGTCAGGAATGTATTCTCTATCAATCCATTCTCGATCTCAAGCGATTTTTAAATTTTCATTCTCGTCCCCACTCCATCCCATTCTTCAATGAGAGAATAATGTTAAAAAATCAAGATCGAGATAAAGGCCGAGCAAGGAATAAAAAAAATATTTTTACCATCTCCTACACTTAGATGAAAAATTTTACCATCTAAATTGAATACATGCAAATACAAAATCAATCTTTTGAGTTTTATTTTTCTACCTAAAATACAAATTGTACAAACTCCTGAATGAAATGTGGGTCGAGTTTTCTTTTATAGACCTAATGATCTTGGTTAAAATGGGACCCCCTCCACATGACATGTACAATTTCAATGTCCATTCAACTCTCCATTATTGCATAAATATTTAATTTATAATATTGTACATTGAAAAATATATATATATATATATATTTGATCAAATAAAACTATGTGATTAAATTTAATCAACTTCTCATAATAAGCTATAGGGGAAATAATTTTCCTTTTTAGGAAAATAGAAAACTTTAAGAATGAATCAAGACAGATCACAAAAGAAAAAGGGAATCGCTTTTATTTTCAATTCTTCTAAAACCAAATGTTCAAAATGCATATCATATAATTAGCTTTTCATATACTTATTAATAAATATTATTTATTTATAAAAGGACATTGAATTAAGAACAAGACGGACAGAAAATTCAATCTTCATTCGAAAATTCTCAGCTTCCTCACTCAATTAGCTAAAAACATAAAATAATAAATATACATTTTTTTTCCACCTACTCAACATTTATCCATTTAATTAATACAAAATAATTTGTAAAGTTGGATTATCCCGATGTTAAGGGTTGGTGGGACCCAAATCCCAATAGGTTATTAAAAATCCACGTCTATAAGTGAGGGTGGGTATATTAAATTAAATAATCTTCATTTTGAAGCAAAGTTTTTACCATGATTATCTCATTTTCCACAAGAGAGAAAAATTTCTTAGTAAAATCCAAATGTTTTTTCCTTTCTTCCTACTTTTCCTTCTTTTAAGGAAGAAAGTTAAGACAAAATTATGAAATTCAAATAAAGTAGAAATTTTTGTTTTTTTTTTTAAAAAAACATTACGGGATATTAGGTTTTCTGAATATGTTAGTGTTTATAACCATTTGAATTGTAAATTTGTACTATTTAAATCTTATTTATTCTTCATGGATTTTGAAAAAAATATTTTTAAGTAAAATGTTTAATATATAATCATTTTTATAAAAAGATAATTAAATATTTCTTCTAAAATTATCTTAATACCTTGTGTTCTTTTTATTTGCTTTTAGAATTTTTCAACAATTCTTAAAAATTTTAAAAGCGCTTTTAATTAGTTAACAACATTCTTCAAAATTTTAACCAAACACTACTCTATCTTTTAAAAAAATCCTTTTTTTCACCAATAATCGATAAGCTATTTAAAAGTCACACCGAACACATCACACATAATTAACAGTCAGCCCCCATTTCTCTCCATCTCTAACACTATCTCTCTCAAAATTGTTTCACACTATTATTTAAAAATATAAATATAATTATTTAATTTTAAAACTAAAAATATATATTTTATTTTAAAAAGTGAACAGTCAACTAAACAAGTTTCAGATTCCATTTCTTAAAAAAAGGAATTATTTATTTCATTATTTTCATCAATTATAAAAATAAATAATCTATAGTGTAGTATTGAAATTTTATCATACATTTTCTAGAGTAACAATCAATATAATCCAATTATTTATGCATAAAAATGAATTAGATTTAAGAACAAGATCACCAAAAATTCAAACTTGATTAGAAAATTCTCTGCTCTTTGTTCTACCTATCAAATTAGTGAGAAATGAAAAAAAGTAAAAATATTTTGGTTGCAGCTATTAAAATTTAAACAACTTTAAAGATCAATAGAAACGTACACCAACCTCCAGTATCTTTCACATCAAGGAATGTTCCTTGATCATGAATGTGTTTGAATCTTAATCAGTTGCATGGGTGACAGCAACTTTCTTCCACTCAAAGGAAGCCAAAGAGAAAATATGAAGAAGAAAAAGGTGATGGAGTTTGAAATGGCCTGTTTTAAAAGCAAAATACTTCCCTATAAATACATTTTAAAAAGTGTTACTTAAGTGCTTCCCCACAAAACACTTTTAGAAGTATTTTGGGAACAAGTGGTTTTAGCAAAAAGGATTTAATTAAAAGTAATTTTGTAAAAAATGTTTAAGAATAAATCATTAAAAGCAATTTCCAATTAGTTTAAATAGTGATTTTACAATCATAATCACTGTAAAGTTACCTCCCAAATAATTATTATTTACTAAGGTGATTCTTAGTGACTGAAAAACACCTAGGTGATTGACCAAAATAACCCTAAAGTGATTTTGAATTTTTCCAAAATCATTTCGAAACATGCTCTTTAGAATTTTCAAAATCATTTTCTATTATCTAACAACAAACACCAAAAAAATGTCAAAAGCACTTTGCAAAGAGAAAAGCTTTTAACCAATTCAAAAATCATCCCAAACTCACAAATAATAAAAACAAACCTCACCTCAACTACATATAATGAAAAAAGATGAGAGAAAAGAAGAGGAAGATGATAAGAATGGTAATATAGTATAATTATATGCATTAATTACATCTTATTGATATGATTTATTTGAGTGAAAGAATTGGGTAAATGAAGTAAAAATGTAAGAAGAAGAACAAGGGATTAGAGGGTTACTGGTATTCGAAGCCCATCGTAGCTTAGTTGAGCATCAACACCTTCAGTCTCCTTCAGTTTCAACAGATAGCTGTTTACTTCTTCATGATCCATTAGATGCATCATACCTTCAACAAAAAGTTCACTCGAGACTGTTAACCAATACTAATGTTGAAGAAACGAGAGATCCCGAAAACTGCTTCACAATATCGTGTCCCGAGAAGAGAACCGAGGAGGTTTAAATATACATACCAGTGAACAAAGTTCTTTTTGGTTGTATTTTCCTCACTTCCTCTAAAGCCTGAAACAACAAGAAAAAGAAACCTTGATTTTCTTTGCTTTCGTGTTTTCGGTTCATGTTCAGAAAAGATTGAATGAATGTGAAGAATTACTCTAGGAAGCCCAAAGTGGGTAGAAGAAGATCGATCAGGCCGTAAAGCATCCTGAAAATGACCACACCACAACTATTTACTTTTTTACTACAGTATACGTTTCTTTCTTATGGAACAGAGAGGAAACAGAGAGAGATACCAGAATGAGGATTTCACAATCTTGCAACAGTAGATATGTTTCTTCAGGTATTTCACTAACATCACTGTCCAAAATAGAAGATAAACATTTGAAAATTCTAAGCAGATCGATACTTCTGAACATAATTTTTGAGATGGAAAAGCATATTTTACTTACCTAATGTAACAAACATTCCCAAATCGAAAACCCAATGAACGATAGCCACGACCATGCCAAACTGGTAAAGGAGTAACCTGAAAAGTAGCATTCCAGGTCAACAATCATAGCTTCAATTCTGTTCTTCGTCCAATGAACTAATTTAATAACATACGAACTTTGATTAACGAATTTAACGCAACACCATCAGCATGCTTGCATAATTTCACACATGTGCATGCACCATTAACAAAACTAGTAAGGATAGCTAAATAATTCCACCCTCTTTCCTTCTTTGCTTCACTGCAACTCGAAATGGATGAAACCCACCTAACCAAGTCGATTCAATCAGTTTGATAAATACTCGCCGGCCTATTCAGTTTCTTAAAGTATAAAATCGAAAAATAATACTGTCTGTTCAGTTTAGAAAGATTTTGTTAGTTTAGGGTCAGTTCAATTCAATTTGGTGGTCAATTATGTTGGTTATATATATACATATATATATCCAGCACAGTTTAGATTCTTATTTTTCCTAAATGCATGTTCGTTCAGTGTCAGCTCCGGCCAAAAACCAACCTGAATTGACCTACCGACACCCTTACATATTAGCATCCTAAAATGAAAACTCTAGACTGTAACTTAGATGCCCACATGCAACGTTCATTTTTACAAAGACTGTCACAAATCCAATATCACTTTTTCAGATGGACAATTCTAAATACAGCACTAGAGATTTGAGCAATCATCCAAAATCATAAACCTGTACGTTTTACTGCCAGGTTCATTGGAAGATAAACTGAAAACAAAAGATTTATCACATATACTCGAGAATAAAACGAAAATGTTCTTAGAAAAGTTTCTGCTTTCATTAATTGAACGGTGCATGCAATCCTACAAGCTGACGATAAAATTTGATTCATTAAAAATTTGGAGGCAAAAAAACAAACCATTCAAAATTAAAGTTCCTACCTTCAAATCATGGACTGCAAAAGGTTCCTCAGGTATAATATTGAACTGCAACTCTGAAACTGCTGCACCGGATAAGATCACACTTGTATCCACCAAATAATAGTGAGTCTTCTTCATCACCTAAGATTATTTCACAATATGTCAAATGTCATATAAGAATATAAAAAATGAAATACTGTGGAAGATGGATACATAAATATGAAATTAAACTATAAAAAGTTGGGACCTCGAAATCCCGCTGAGCCACATAAATTGGAACATAAGGCTGGACATTGTTTGTCCAATCGCGAAGATCATCTAAACCTGATAGTGAAAAGGAAAAAAAGGAAAGAAAGAGAAAGAAACAGTGGTCAATGATTAATTAGTGTGACGGCTATGCAGAAATAAAGGAGGGAGAGGGGGGGAGGAGGAGGGGTCATACCAAGAGGAATGAAGTAAAAGTATGTAATCTAGAATTGCAACTTCTCATATAATCTAAAATAAGATTAGATAGCAAGGTATTCATATTTGAGACCTCCAATTGCATCAGCATGAGAATGAGTAATAATAACCGCATCAATTGTTCTTATCCTGGCAGAAATGCAACTAGTTACGATGAGGCAAAAAACATATAAAACGAGTTTGGCATAAGATTATGTTCGAGAGTGCTAGCTACAACATACTAAAAATATAAACAAGAACAACTTGACACATAGGATATTGTTTTGGTAAATGCCAGATCTTGGTTATGTGGTAAAACTAATATGTTAAAGGGAGTGTCAGCAAACAACTTAAAGCTGGAAATCAATACAACACTCAAATGGTTACTGCATTGAAATTCATGAAACAGAATTTGAAATGGTGCAAGTTTTTTCTCGTCTAGTATCTTCTAACAAAACATCCACGGGAAAAGGAAATGGAATCCTCATTTGGCATATGTGCAAATATGCAGTCACCACTCTCTTTATCCATGTTGTAACCAACAAATGAGAGAATTTAACAATTACACGGCCAGAATCCCACATTTTCTTTCAACTCGAGTTGCAATTGGTCCAGTACAATAACGGAACAAGCTACAGACCTTTTTCTTATTTTCCTTTGTTTGGTAAAGAAGCACACCCTTTTT
Organism: Telfairia occidentalis; assembly: GCA_026257165.2. NCBI lineage: Eukaryota > Viridiplantae > Streptophyta > Magnoliopsida > Cucurbitales > Cucurbitaceae > Telfairia > Telfairia occidentalis. Next base: position 1,186,825 of record JAOANK020000084.1, read on the forward strand.
TTCTTTCTATATAACCATGAGTGCTTAAAGTAGCTTACATGCACTTCTATTAAGAATTAAACTCATAGGACAACGCTAAGTTGTGTACAACATTAGGCATCAAAATTTAATATCCCAGGCCTGGCAAGTAACTACCATAGTTGGAACTCATGGACCTAAAAGATATATAAGTTCACAGCTTTCCATTTCAATAATCTCTTTTAAAAAAACAAACAAACAAACAAGCATCCTATACAAGCATAAAAGAAACAAAAACTTGCCCCAAAAAAAAAAACTCGCATATACTTTGTATGAAAGCACAAAGACACTGACTAAAGTACAGGGGTGGCAAGAGAACCATGCAAATAGAATGTGAAGCTTTACAAGTAAACATAAAACTAATTAATTTGGGTTACAAAAGCTCTTACCAGTAAAAGTGTTTCTAGATCCTCCTAATCTAATACAGTCAACCAAACATCAGGAGCAGCCAAGTAGCTACCTAAATTTACTGTATAAAAGCTTGAACTTAAGCAAACAAAACAATTACTAACCCGAATGCTGGAAACCATCGAAGAGCACTGTGGTAGAAAAACCTGCAAGAAAGAAATAGAACTCATGCTATAGTCCTCAGCCAATTATAGCAACAGCAGATAAATTTTTAACCTCTCTCCATGATTATTCAAAAAAAAATCAGAAAGGCACTAGCATATACAATAAAGGCCAAAAAATAAAAATCACATGGTAATAATATACTAACTTTCCAACGTCTATAAGAATGTTGCAACTTCCAGAGGGTCCAGGATACCGAACTAGGATACTGGTATTAAGCCTCCGATTTTTATTGTTTGGTTCTGCAGCTTTGAAGCATACCTAAAAGAAAAGAAAAAAAATCATAAAACGCTGTTGAAGGGTGTTTGGATCACAAGTTAGGCTAATAACTTATTAAGAATTCAAGTCTATATTTAGTACGTGGATTTTTCAATACTACAGTCTACATCAACTCATATTACCTAAACCTAAACTTATGAAACCCAACTACCGACTTTTAAAATCATAAACCTACGATCTAAACACAAATGACACATACCCACATTTCTACAACCTACAATACTTTCCCACTTAATTCCACTACTAGTAGGCACTACTGTTACTCATTTTTGACATTGATCTGCAAATTCGCTTAAGCTCAGAAATCTAAAAACCATACCGGACATTTCTTTACAGGATCAGTCAGGCAGCTCACTCGCGGGATTCCTTCGCTGGTTCCCGTACCTATGAATATGATTTCCGATTCACTGGCGGATAGCGTCTCTCGCTCAATCTCACCAGCAGAAACTGTAAATGCAAAGTAAGAATTACCACACATAACATTATTCTAAACCCACGAACAACTGTACGAGTCTGACGCTGAGAGAATTGACAAGCGAAAAGCACGAAGTGTCCACGTTTCGGTGGTTAACGACGAACACCCAATCTTCCACATTTTGCCTAATTCTCGCCATTGATTAACCAAATACAACAAAACGTAGTATCAAGAAAAATTTCGTACAATTTTCCTCTGAAAACTTATACATGATTGTGCCGTATATATAAGATGCAACCAGAGCAACGTAAAATAAGAAAGTATGAAAATGATAGTGAGCAATGCAAAGTTCCCAGCAGCGGGTGAGCATTTGATTGAGGGACATTTGGCCACATCCCAAGCTTGAAAACTCGAGAAATACAGAAGTACTAAAGCGGAAAATAAGCTCACCACACAAACAATAGAGATAGTGAAGAAATCGAATTGAAATAGAGAAAGGGCCGAGAGATTTTGTAATTGTAGCAGAATCAAACACCCAACCCATCTAATATAAGCAAATAGATTGTCGAAAACTGTGAGAAATGCAGCTCACCGGATTGAAGGCGTGCTTGGGCAATTCGTCGGAAGGGAGAAAACCCTTTTCTGGTAATCGAAAATGCAGAGCTTCTGAGAGCGGCAAGATAGGTCATAGAAGTGGGTGGAATAGTCGTACCCACAAACAAATACATCGAAAAAGCTTCGGTTTCGAGATCGTTGGGAATGGTTGTAAAGGATTCCAATGTCGTTCGCTTGGAAAAATGAAAAAGCACTTTCGATTTATTTGGATCTTCTAAGCGGACGATAGCCGGCGCGAACAGAAGTTCATCAGACTACAGAGCCCGCTAAGTAGTAGCAGTCTCCGACCGGAAGCCGCAATTGTTTTTTCAGTCGAATTACAACTTGAGTATTAACTTTTAATTTATAACAAATAGTTCCTATTTTTTTTAAAAAATTCAATCCAAGTATTGAATTTTCAATATTTGAGATGGTATTAAATATCTGGATTATTTCACATAAATTTTTAAATTTTTTATTTTAGGTCTAATAATCTTTAAATTTTTAATTTTATATTTAATTGATCATTAACCTAATCAATACTTTTCAAAATTTACAGATTTATTAAATACAAAATAAAAAATTTAGTTTCTTCTTATTATTGAATACAAAATATAATTTTATGTCCGATAGATTTATTATTTATTAATTTTTAAAATACCATATATATCATAAACAAAGTCTATGAATTTATTATCCAAAATTAAAAATTTAGAAATTTATTAGAGATTTTTTTAATATTGAGAGACTTATTACATAAACCTATAAATTTATGGACTAACTTGTAATTCTAATAATCTTTCGATGTTAAAACAATTTTATAGTTTTTTTTTTATCATTCACACCGTGTAAGCTTCTTCGAATAATTTCTTTCTTGAGCGTTCAACTATATGCTCGAAATCCCAAACCGTAAGCTGACGGTTCGATTGGCGCGATTTTTTCCTCCCTGCCGGTTCGGTGCGGTTCGTTCCATATTTTTATATGTTTAGTTTGGTTCGGTTTATTATTCAATTTCACGGCTGCTCTCTGTATACCGTCGTGCCGCCCACCCTCGCGCCGCCGTCGTGCTTCTCATCCACTGCAACGCCGTCGCCGTATCGCACGCCAGTTGCCATCCGGGGCCCCTTCCCTTTGTACCGTCGTGCCACCCACCCCTGTGCCGCCATCACATCTCTCAAGTACTCTCTCTCAATCCCATTATCTCTCAAGTTTCAGATTGTTGTAGGATTGTCTGCGGTTCAGGATATTGAAGTTGAATTTTATATTTTTCCATTATATATTTGTTTTATTATTTTGATTAGAGAATATAGAATAGAAATCAAAAGTTTCTGTTGGGTGCAATTTGTAATTTCATTTTTTCTAATGGTTTTGGGACGTCAAAAGCTTAACTGCTCTTCGAGTTTTATTTTTTATTTGATTGAAGTCGAATTTTCCGTTCTGTTCTGCATTGTATGCTCAGTTATTATTTAGCAGTCTGCTTTTTTTTCACTCAGTTTTCTTTGGGGCTTCATGTTTGAGCTATAATATTACCTTAGAGGAGATAGAAATTGTAGGGGGCAATTTGTGAGTTTCAATGGCTCAAGGATGTCAAAATCTCAATAATTCTTTGAGTTCTATCATAGAATATTTCGTGTTTAAAGCTTAGTTTTTGTTATTTGTTCATAATTTATGGGTGATACATCTAACTGCATCGGTATTTATTCTCGTATGGCTGATGTTGTTGGTTCCTAATAAATATGGGGTAGGGGAAAATTTAAGAATTCCAGTCACTGAATGCCAAATCATGGTTTGGCTAAAGCTTTCCCCATCATTTTTATGTTTCGAGAGTTGACTTAGAAGTTTACTTGTGAAGAATTTAATTATTTCTTCTGACTTTTAGATGTCATAGGGTTTTAAATTTAATTTAATTTATTAATGTTACTAAACTAGTCAACCTGTTTATGTCCATGAACAGGGTTCTTCCTGGATAAATTTTATTTGAAGAGGTTTGAGCCGTTGTGCATTTGAATGGAAAAGGAAGGGAATGAAGTTTCTGACAAAGAAGTGGTTCCTGGCCATGCCATGGGCGTTGAAGAAGAGGCCAAAGGGCTTGTAGAGACAGAAGTGGAGGATGAGGAGGAGGAAGAAGAAGAAGAAGAGGACGACGAAGGAGAAGATGACATTGAAGAAGATGGTTATAGTTTCAAATTTAAAGCTGGGGAAAATCCATTTGATTTTGTTGAAGAGACAGATTTTAGTGTTCAACCATATAAAAAATTTGAGCGCCTTGAATATGAAGCTCTTGCAGAGAAAAAACGAAAAGCACTTGCGAATTGTCAGAGGTAAACTTTTATCCTATATGTTCAGTGCTTTCTCCTCCTCTATATATTCTTAGTTAATTCTCTCTCACCTTTTTTTGGGTGGAGGAACGGTTGCCTTCCATTTGCCCATTTTACTGAAAAATATTAAAAGCATAGTATTTACTTGCAATGTTTAAGGAAATCATTTTAAGTGCTGTGAAATTGCTGATGAGACGGTGTAATGGTGAGATGCTGTGATGTAGTATGCATTGTGTAGAATGTAATTTGGTTTCCATATCTTACTCTGGCTTAGAAATCAACGCCAGTTGTTTCATTTGGAAAGTTTGAACAAATTTGGAGTGGTGTATTTCAACCAGTTAATTAAGTTACTAACTTATAAGGCAATGACAACCTGTTCATAGACTAAGAACCTAGCAAAGCAATGTACAATTAAGTATTTGACATATATCCTGGAGAATGATTCATAATCTTGTTAGATTCTTGATATTAGCTCTAATTTAAACTTAAATATTTGAGTTGCCTCCTGTCTTTCCGATCCTAAGTTATTTGAATGAGCAAATCTAGGTTGGTTTCTTGAAGTTCAAACCTAATTTTTAAAGGATATTGTGGTATGGAATTCATAGTCTTCTTAATTTGTCTCTTTAAA
>JAOANK020000084.1:1208184-1221191 GCA_026257165.2 Telfairia occidentalis
CATTTTCATAGAAACTCACTAATTTCAATAAAATCTAGCATTGCACAAAATTAAATTTGATTATAAGTACAAATTAACCATTGAAAAGCTTTGTCAAAATTCATAAATTATTATCAATTTTATTCTTGTTATATGTTTTATTATTCATATGAGAATTTTTTTTTTTAATGATCTTTCGCAAAAAAAATTGTTAGAAGGTAAAAATTACAACATTTTTTCAAGTTTAAAGTTAATATTGCAAAATTTATATAAGATTGATACAACTTGACAAGTTTAGGGGCACAAATTTATTTTTTTTCCTAAAAAAAATTACCTTCTGCTGGTGCTTTAAGGGAAAGGCAGTGGGATAAAGGGATTGAATCATTGATGGCCCCTTGAGTGAGAACATTGGTGCACTAATAGCACCCTGTGAAATCACCTGATATGAGGAACATTTTATAGTTCAATCTTAGTGACTAAGTGAATCTCTTCTATAAAATTATCAGGCAAATGCCCAAAAAATTGATAAGGACAAAGCATGGGAGGAGCAATGGGGCAGAAGACTAATTATTTGACTTTTTTTAAAGTTTTAAGCATTGAGAATAAACATGTCAAACCGAGCACAGCTCAATTAGTTAAAGGCACATCTCCCTGACCAAGAGATTATAGCTTCGAAACCCTCCATCTCCACATGTTGTTAAACTCAAAAAAAAAAAAAAAAACATTGAGAATGAATAAACTAGAGCACAATTATTCTGGGGAATACCTCTACAAGGATGCTTGGGTCAAGTCCTACTTTCTCACTTAGAAGCAATCCTTCGGAGAATGATGCCATCATGCTACAAATATTTAGAAAAATAAATACAAAATTATTGTCAAGATACTAATCGGCAGAATTACCAGATAGAAATTAAGAGATAAAATAGAAGACAGAACCTTCCCATAATCATGTTGACAACGAGCTTCATTGCAGCTCCATTTCCGACTTCCCCAAGATAAAATTTTGACTGTATAAAAAGAAAATATACGAACGGAAGATGAGAAGAAAGGAGCAGCAGTTTTCACCAAATTAGTTAGTCATATAAATAGCTGAATTTCTTACTACCTTCCCCATGATGTCCAGAAGCGGAGCAACTCTTTCATACAGAGATTTATCACCTGAATTTGGAGCCACAACATCAAAATTCTAGCCTTCAACAATAGTCTCCTTTACATTCGCTACAAACTAATGTACTCTCTTGTATAAAGTTTACGTGGTGACTAAGTGAATTCTTCCAGGAATATGACAAGTGATAATATGTTAAGCCCTTTATGATGTAAGTCACTAACCTGCAGTAAGAAATATAAGTTGTCCGTCTTCAGCAGGCTTTTTGGAGCCTGAAACTGGAGCCTAAAAGAAAGTTGCAATTAGTAAGTTCAAATGTCAATTATTACAGTGCTAACTTCAACAAGCAGTCATGAAATGCTCATTCTAACTGGCAACTTCTCGTTGTATGCATGGCTATAATATTATCCTACCTCCAGAAATAGAGCTCCCGTATCTTTTATACGTGCACTAATCAATTTAGAAGTAGCAGCATCAACTGTTGAAACATCCACATACCTGCCAGTGGCAATAGGATACAATAAAATGGCTACCATGATGAGTAAAATAGATCATTGGGCTTCATAAAAAAGCGGTTCAAATTGAAGAAATGGAAAATGGCACGGAAGTGCAGGTAGGGAAAGATTTAACCAAAATTACTAGTGCAATTTGCTCGCACAAGTTAATTGTTATTCAAAATTTGGTAATACAATGTGAAATGGTCATATTCTCATGTTACAAAAAAATAGAGTTGTACCCTTTTCCTGGGCTCAATCCACTTGCAGCCCCATTTTCTCCGGAAGCAACGTCCAACTGATAATGGTAGAGTAAGTTGCTAAACTAAAATACAAAGTCTAAGAACTGAAAATATAATATACTCACTGCACTTTCAGGGTCAGCGAGCATAGCAAATGTGACATCACAAGATGCTGCCACTTCCTGAGGAGAAGGCTGGTATCTGCATCAATGTACTTGTTTGATTATAATTGAAGCATCGGACCATAATCAAGTGAAACTCAAAAGATTCGAGTTTTCTAGAACATTAAGTACGTCAGCCAAAATGATGGATTAATAATAATAATAATAATGAGTTTCTTAGAGGATCAAGAGTGTAAAAACACCCACTGTGTTACAGTTAGTAACAACCCATAAAGGAGAAAAATGCAGCACGTCAAGGACAATCAGCAACTGAAATGCAATTCATTAAAAAGTTCCATTAATGGACATACACGTAATGGGGCGATTTTTAAATTTGAAGAAAAGCCAACAATAAAGTTATTACATCAATATAGTCTATCTAGCTACAAATAAGTTTAGAGCTTCCTCGGACCAAGAGTGTAAAAACACCCACTCTAGCACTCTCAACGAACTCGGATTGGAATTGTTTCAGAATAAATATATCATTTGCACTTTAGTTAAATGGTCAGTTTGCATTTTTTAGCTTCCAGGTTTCTTTACGCTGATGCACGTGCTTAATTGTTTGTTTCATGCAATTTCGTTATAATATTTGACATAGTGTGTAGAATTTTTTTCAAAAGTTTACACTTGCCAAGAACCATAGCTTTTCCAGATTTTTATCTACTATCCTTTATCGGACATTATAACGTTTATTCGACGGCATTAACGTTGATCAGAATCTCCTCGTGGCCTATCTCTCACCGACGGATTACTCTAATGTTGAGATGGAAAAATAAAAAACCGTAAGACCATTTTTTCTGAACGGTGCTCCCTAACCAGTAACCAAAAGAAATCTAAAGACAGGAAAAAAATTAATTTTCGGATGTACAAAGCTAGAAAAATTTGGAATTTCTTTCTGATGTCCCTATTTCAGCTATAGAAATACGCTTCGGGTTTTATGAGCAATTTATGATGGCTATCTTGAGCATGCTCCTGGATGAAGAGGAAGGATAGACAACTTTTTGAAGATAAGTTTAATTCAGAGATGAGAAGGAAATCGTGAATTTTGTTCGCTTGGGTGGCTCTACACTGGTTGCATTGTCTAGATATTTTTGTAATTAATTCTTCCTGTTTGATTCAAGCAAATTGGAGCATGGTTTGTTAACAGTTACGTTTCCTTTTAAAAAATATCGAATTCATGTCTATTTTTTAGTTTAATATTTGGAAAATTGGTAATCTCTATGAAAACCATCAGAGCATTATTACTATTTCCCTCGTTCGTGGCTAGTTTTGGGTAAATGTAACTAGGATACTATGGGTCAATTGAAATAAATAAATATGTGCCAATTATGGTTTTACGCGGGTTTCTGAAATAAATTTCTCTATTAACTTGAAGTTCTTTATATCTTCTTTTCTTTCATAGGAATCATAAAATATTTTTGGAGACGGTTATGTAATATCAGCCTTCGGAAGTTCCGAAAAATCTGTGGATGGAGGTAAAAAGAAACAATTTTGAAGATAAGTTGAAAGAATCCAAATACCACTTTCTGAAGCTAATTTTCCTATTCTGCCAATTAGTATGATATTTAGATTTTTTTTTTCTTATTATTAAAACAAGGGAAAAAAAATTCTTCTTTCATTTTTACTCAAATTATGATAAGCTTCTATAATTCAATAAATACATAAATAAATAAAACGTAAGTAATGGGAAAAATAAATTATTTCCTCCTCCTCAAGTATAGTTTTATTAGTTAAAATATCAGGTAACTCTTAGTTTTATGGGTTAAATATTAGCAACCTCTTTATGAATCTTCACTGTAACAATATATTTTTGAAAAAGAAAAAAATAATAAAGCTAAAGATAAACAAAACCTATATTCGTCAATCTATCTCCTTAAAATAAGAAATTTGAAATAGAATAAGGAATTGTGTATTTAGGGGGTGGTTTCTCCTCCCCGATTGAGGAGAAAAGAGTTTAGTCGGTCAAGGGGACCGTTCGCTCATTTTTTAGGTATAAAACTATTCTCCGTGTTTATTCAGATTATATTCTTGTGTTCCCAGGGATGAAACTTCTTTGGCCAGTCTTCCTAGCCCTAATCCTAATGATTAAGAGTACAAAAGAGGAATCCGAATGTTTGTACCTAGCTGACCTAGTACTTGCTTTGCAAGTCTTTCCAAGATTATACGAATCACTTGTTCCTCAACTCTAGAGTATTCCAAGAGAACTTGGTGGGGCGCGTCCTAAATGTTAATGGATTCCGTCCTCTCTTGCTCAGTTGGAGAAGGTCTCCTGGTTTGTCTTTGAGGAGTTCGTCTAAAAAGAAAACAAGAGTTCTCTCACTTTATACCATAAGAGTCTTATCTCTTCTAAAATACCATAATTGAAATGCAATAGAAGCATCTTTTAGTATTGTTGTTTAGATCCTTGCCAGCTTCGGAACTCGAATTTACTTTTGCTTCTTTTTGGAGTTCCAGCTCTTAAGTTTTTTCTAATTATTCCTCCTTACCACAGCTATAACCGGTGCTTTCTTTTCGTAATTTCCTTTGAAGTTCTTGATATCTCGTTCGCTTTAACGAAATATCTGTTTTCAAACGATGAAAGGTGTTCTCATTCAACGTGTTAGCCAGACACGATTATGAGATTGAGAAAAATACTAATTCCTTGAGTTTCTCCCCCTCGTTCTCTTTTTTCCTTCCCTCTCAAATCCCATTCCCCCACCCTAGCACTACACAAAAGTCTTATAATTGCCTTAAGCTCCGGGAACGTCTGCCCACATCACAGATGTGAATGGAAATAAAGTCCTCAGATTACCTCAAAGTGGTATGGAACTCGTACGCATAATGCTATTAGGCATGCAAAAAAAATGTATTATTGACATCAAAAACTTACTTTGCACCCAAGTTGATAAGAGGATCACATTTTCTCTTTGTTCTATTCCAGACGGTCACATCATATCTACAACAAGCCAGAGGAGACCACGTATTAGAAAAATGTATGGGTCGGTGATAGCAAGAGAAATCTGACTCATGTAAATAAAACATGTTCTATAGATTTTCTTCAACTGGAATAGTCAAAGACTTGAAAGCTTTAAGTTAATGGCATAAATTTAAAAGGAGGATCGAGAGAGGAAAAAAAAAAAAGGAAAAAACATCCTCATACCCAGATTTTATAAGATTCTGTGCCATTGGTAAACCCATGATTCCAAGACCTAGGAAGCCAACCCGCAGCTTTCCTGCATATACAAAAAGTGAGAGAGGCCTGTTAAGTTTGCTAGCTAGTGACTTTTCCAGCAAATGAGAACAAAAACACCGAATAGACAGACCAAGGCGAAAGTGTGAAATTAATAAATCAAGCCTCCAAAATTTAGATATCCCTATACCGCAAATCGTGTTGCTTTCTTGTTCTCAGGGTGGAAAACAAATTGTTTTAATCGTTTTGGTAACATTTAATTGTACTGCTATCTCCAGTCAACCCAGATTTCTTCAGGAAATCTATAACTTTGTTTGCAAATTGTTTGATCCTAATATGACTATTTGAACATCAGTGAAGATACGTGCAAGGGGAAAGGCATATTCATGTAGTCACGCTCGTCGAAGCTTTAGCGGTAAATTAATCTCCCTATTTCATCATTCCTGAAAGCATTTCTAAAGAATGATCACGAACATGCCTTCACCAATATTCGCACCTTCCACAATCCACTGCTTCTATCCTCATTATTTCATAAACTAACTCCAAAATCAAGCAATTGCAGTTTCTACTTCATAATTATCTCCGGCTATGAAATTTGCTTTGAGCGCGCATTAGAAAGATTGACACGACGACAGAGACAGAGATAAGAACTCCAACAGCTTCCGTTCACTAGTTTATTTTCAAAAACAAAAACAAGAACTCCTAATTCTTTCAAATTCGGATGAATTTATTCTCAAGAACTCTATCAAAGCTGAAAAATGATTATAAAAAAGCGCAACAACAAGTAAATGCAATTTCGCTTAACAGCTGCGTGTAAGCCGAACTAACTACAAACACCTCCAATTACATTACGTCTTTTTTGGAACGGAATAACATGAGAAAGATTGGCACAAGCAGAGAAACCGAGACAAGAACTCCAACAGCTGCCGATCACAATTATATTTTCCAGGAGGAGAACTATCAATTCTCTGTAATTAGGATGAATTTAATCACATCAACATTCAACTCTCAACTAATATCACAGCTCTACCAAAGCAGAAATCTGATCCTAATCATCTCCACCGCGTACTCAAACTCAAAGATCACAACTACAAGTAAGAAAATGCAGCTCCACTAAACAAACTACATGTAAAAACCGAGCTAACTACAAAAACTTCCAATCACGTTGTATGGTAGAAAATGCAAGAGTGAAACTTACCGGCAGCCGCAGTCACATCCAGAAGAGAGGAGCCAAGATTTGACATACTACAAGACGAAGATCGTCGCTGGTTCAGATAATTTGAGTGTTGAGGAAATGGACAATTTTCACTGACACAACGCTGTTATGAACTAAAAAGAAGAGAGCGTTTTATTGGCGGAGGGCCTGAGGCGACGTCGTCTAGTGGTTTAGGTTTCTGTTTCATTTTCAGCGAAATTACGACAAAAACGACGCGTTGCATCCTCCGATACACTTCCCGGCGAAACAAGGAGAATGTGGGGGCCTACTTCTACAAAACCTTTGTTTTTATTTTAAGAGTTGTTGAAATACTTTTTAAATTTTTAAAACATATATATCACTTTTTGTTTTTTTTAATTATGAAATTTGATTCGAAGAGTTTATCCTAAAAAAATATTTTCATTAAATCAGAAAAGAGAGATAATCAATTTATACTATAAGCTTAGCATGATGTATCGATTGACATAACCCTCTAAACTTTCATAAGTGTTTCAATTTTTACCCTTTCTTCAATTTCCACTAAATTTACTGACTAATTTTAATAAAAACATGTAATGATTTTTTTCAAACTCATGAATTCAATGAAAGTCAAGCACTCTATAAATTAAACTCTAATGCAAAATATTGAATATTGAACAAATTTCTCGAAACTCATAAATTTCAATGAAAATCTAACTTTTATGTCATTTTTTTTTGTTTCTTTCCAATGAAAATCCAACTTCCTACCTTATATGTGTTTTATAATTCATTAAATACATATAAGAATTTTTTTTTTTTTTGTTGACAAATTTTCAAACGCAAGTCTATTTAGAAAATAAAAATTATGACCCTTGCTAAAATTTAAGGTAAATATTACAACACTTATCAAAGTTATGGTGCAATTTGATAAATAAAATTAAAAGTTTAAGATAAAAACTAATACACTTTATGTTGTTTAAGGGTGAAAAATAATTTTTTTCCCTAAAAAGACTCTCCTTTCATCTTTTTTTTAGTGCCCCATTCTTCCTTTTTTACGTTTGAATTTCTCTAATTTTGTAATAATATTATTATAATTATTACCATTTCTCAAGATAACAAAAGTACTAATTAAATTATGATTTTTTTCCCCAAACCTTGATGATGGTATTTGTGACCCATAAATAACAATTGTATTAGGTCTACATCGTTTACATCATCAACAATATGTTAATGTGGTATATATTAGAAAAATAATGACTAATTTGATATGACAAGGTAAATAGATGATAAAATCGAATATAGCTCAATTGGTTAAGACATATAATTTTGACTAAAATGTCAGAAGTTCAAACTTTCACCCCACATATTGTTGAACTAAAAAAAAGAAGTACCAACTGCACAAACGAATCTGGTAGGCAAATGAGACAAAGACGAACAAGCCACTATAGTTATAGGTGAATGGGACTAGAACTATTTCATTTATAATGGTGCTCTCAGAATGAACAAATAAAATATTGTGAGCCAAAACCAAAAGTCTCATTTCCCAACTCACCATGCAAAAGGAGAAAAAGTTACAAATTCAACTGAAGAGAAAAAAAAAAGTTAAAACTGATAGCTACTGTAATCAATGCTGCAACTTTGCTTTTAAAGCTTCAATGACAGCTGAAAAATCCTGATCACTAAGTCCATGAGATTTGGCTACCTTGTACAGTTCATTTGCTGCAGCAGCAATAGGAGTGGATTGAGATACAGATTCTGCTAAACCCAGAGCAAGCCTCAGATCCTGCCATAAAAGCCTTATCTTTAGAAAACAAAGAAGGCCTTCAATGTGTTTTGGAGATAGTATTTAACATGAACAAGATTACCAACCTTCTGCTGATGTTTCAAGGGAAAGGCAGTGGGGTAATGGGATTTGATCATTGCTGGTCCTTTCATTGAGTACATTGGTGCACTAATGGCACCCTGAGAAACTACCTGCAATTTCACAATATATGGAAGTTACTCCCAACATGTCATTAAACCCACAGAGTCGTCTTTTTCGCCCACGTTACGGCCGACAATCACAGTGGAAGTGTTTCACAAGAAGAGAGACAGTGAAAAGGAATAGAGTTGTTCCAGTGAAGTTCTGAGAATTTGAATAGCTTTGCACATGGAATGAGATAAAATGTATGTGTTTGGTAATATACCTCCACGACGACGTTTGGGTCGAGTCCTACTTTTTCGCTAAGAAGCAGTCCTTCCGAAAAAGCTGCCATCATGCTACAAGTATTTGGAAAATTGAAAAGAGAGCAATTGTCATGATATTAGCTAAGAGGTTGGTACAAAAGATTGATGGTCAAATTTGGGCCGAACCTTCCCATGATCATGTTGACTACTAGTTTCATGGCAGCTCCATTTCCAACATCGCCAAGATAAAATCTCGACTAACAGCATATGACATAGATGGAAATGGTTAAATTTATATCATCATGCTTGTTACATTCATATATGGTGAAGAAAGTATTTATAATTATACCTTCCCCATGATGTCCAGAAATGGAGCAACTGTTTCATAGAGAGATTTGTCACCTGAATATGCAGCTACTACATCAAAACTGTAATCCTCCTATAATATAAGAAAGATCGTATAATACAGAAAGAAAACATCACAAGAAATTTAAGGGACGATCCCATAATTTAAACAACTCAACTTTAACAACTTGATATCATCAAAAGAGAACACAATTATAAATCATCATCATCTCGGTTGATAGTTCAAGATATAGAATACAGCAAAGAATATGAACAAATTTCTGACCTGCAGTAAGAAATATCAGCTGTCCATCCTCTGCTGGCTTTTTGGAACCCGAAACAGGAGCCTGAGGGAATTCCAAGAGCCGAGTTAAAATTTAACTTGTTACACTAATCATGTCCAAAAATATCCCTACAAAACTCATTCTAACTGCTTTTTATACGCATTATAATGTCAATTTACGATTCAATAGCAAATCACCCAACCTCCAAAAACAAAGCTCCGGTATCTTTTATACGTGCATTGATCAATTTGGAAGTAGTATCATCAACTGTTGAAACATCCACATACCTGCCATAGGCGACATATGAAAATATACTTTATGAGTGAATCTTAAACTAAATGATGATAATATATACACGCACGTAAGGAAGGGACTTCTTTTGTCCAGAATAGTAAATAATGTTTAGAAGAGAACTGGATTTGATGATAACTAGAGTTCCTGTAAAATTTTATCTACCTACATTTCTATTTGTTGTTTTGTGCATTCAATTTGGACAGCCTCTTGCAGATTTTTGGCATATGTCTGAGTCGTAATAGATGGATCGCCTGCCATATTGGGATAAGGGAGGGACCCCAGTGTGCAGCCTCTTGAGAGAAAATAAGAGAATTTTTGGAGAAGTTGAGAGCCATTGAGGGAAATATAGTCTATGACTATGACTAGGTTGTATGCCTCTCTTTTCTTTGAGTATCAATTCTAAGGATTTTTGTAACTCTCCTTTGTCTCTAATACTCAACAACTTGAGCTTTTTATTATTATTATTATTATTTTGTAATCTTTAGTTTGTTTCTTGTAAGGCTCCTTTTGCTGTTGGTTTTTCTTCTTTTTTGTATGACCCACTAATGCTCTTTCATTTGTCTTAATGAAAGTTCGGTTTTTCATTTTTCAACCATAAAAAGAGTTCTGAGGATCAATTAAGAGTACTCTCCTATGGGTATACAACTTTGTGGTCCCAGAATTGTTGTAAGAATAAAATAATACTTAGCTAAAGGTTATATTGCAAACAAGAAAAGGCGATACCCTTTTCCTGGAGCCATTCCACTTGCAGCTCCATTTTCCCCGCAAGCAACATCCAGCTGAAAAAAGCACAAATTTAAGGTGCTTAAAATTGAAACATCAATACAGTTTTAATACTAAAAATGTAATATACTCACCGCACTGGTAGGATCGGCAAGCATTGCAAATGTGACATCGCAAGATGCCGCCACTTCCTGAGGAGAAGACTGGTATCTGTATCCAATTTATTTGAATATCAAGGGAAACATCCAAATCATTTTTTAAAGGAAACAAGACTATATTTTCATTGAAAAAATGAAAACAAGCCAACAGCCTGGAAAAATCAATGGAGTTCGAAAGATCTCTCCGATAGGCACAAGTCACAGCAAGCCCATGTATAAAAGTAACAAAACACAGTTCTTCTAAATATTCTCTCCTGTCTCCTCTTTTTCTTGATCTAAAAAGACTCTTATTCCTCTCTAGCCAAACCTCTTGCAAGACGGCTCTAGGCTTTCAGCCACAAAAATTTTAGCTTTCTATTTGAAAAGGTGCCACACAAAGAGTACAATTAGTCCCTACCTCCTCCATGCATGGGCCTTGTAAAATTAAAAGTAAGAAAAATTTGCTCCAACACCTATAATGAAAGGGCACCAAATGAACAGGCGATCTGTCATTCCGCCATCTCGTTTACACATCACACACCAGCAAGTAAAGAGGCGTAAGTTCAGATTTTCTGACTAAATTCTATCCCGAGTATACAGACCACCCAAGAGACGAGTCCACACAAAAATCTAGACCTTCTTAGGATAAGAATAATTCAAGTTGACCTCCTAGTTTGGGGGAGGAGACCGCAAAGATCTGGTCCTCCGTCATTAAGGTGGTACGACGAGAAAGAGAAAAAACTACTTTTGAAGAGGACATCAAATGGTTTCATGAATTCCATCAAGTAAGAAAAAGATCGATAATAGGAGAAAATAAGCATTGATTTCATTTCACACCAAAGACATCAGAAACTTACTTTGCACCCATATTGATAAGAGGATCACATTTGCTCTTGGTCCTATTCCAAACAGTCACATCACAACTGCCGTAAACCAATAAAGGGAATCACATATAATATAATCAATTAGCCTCTTCAAGTAACTAATTTGATGAAGAAGCATGTCCATTTAGTAGGATAGTAGCAACAGAAACAGATGGAAAATGCCGCTGCCAGCTTCTTCAAACTAATGAGGCCTAAGTTAATTAAAACTCAGTTGAAACATTTTGAATTCTTATCAGAAAAACATGGTCATAATTCTAAACCAAATGTCATTTAAGAAAATCAGCATTAATTTCTCATCATATGAATTCAAACTGCTATAAACGACAACTACTAATGAAACACTAATCAAGGAATGCCCTAGTACCCAGATTTTATAAGATTTTGTGCCATTGGTGCACCCATGATTCCAAGACCAAGGAAGCCAACACGCAACTCTTCTGATAATACAAAAACAAGTTTGTGTTAAAATAATGGCAAAAGGTTCTAATTACTAAAGTTCATATGAAGTCAATACACTAACTAATATATTAAGCTAACAGGATGATCGAGATGAAAATAATGCACTCTACTGAAGCCATTTTAAGAATTGTTGAAATACAATAACAATTTTGATATTTCTTCTATATTTCCGATAATATTAAAGTTAAACGTCAAGATTAAACAAGAAAAAAGTTTCTGAGTGTCAGTTAAACATCAAAACCAAGAACTAACAAATGCTATTTTAATTTATTAGAATTTAAGCAAATTTTGTAATATCTATTCTCAAATTGAATTCCAGTAGATTTTCTTCGGCTTTCCATAGCTACCGCTTTTCACTTTTTCCGATAAATTCCTACTTCTAAAGTCAAAATTTCATCATTCCCTCTCTGAAGTAAACTACAACGACATTCTTTAGTAATTGTTACCTGACTGCTTAGTTCATAACAAAAGCTGGAAATTCTATCCTATATTCTTGTGTTAAAATGCAGAACCAAAACCAACGTGCTTAAAGCTGCAAAGAGGCAAAAGTATTAACCTATCAAGAAGATTGATCATAGTATTACCTTTAGCAGAAGAACCATTGGATGCTTGAGAAGAGAAAGCCCTGAAAGACAGAGAGAAGGAGGGTTTCGTGGGGAGGTAGAAAATGGGTCTAGTTCCGAATTGAAATGGGAGCTGAGGACAAAAACTCGAGGACATTGCCATGGCGGTTGAAGATAGATGCTGACTGTAGCTGGCTCTGACCAAGAATGTCATGGCCACAGGCCACCCACTGCTAATTCGATGGCTGAGAAGAAGCCCGCTCTTCTAGGTGAAATTTTTGGAGCGTTTTCGAGGATAAAGAGATAAAAATGGTGGCATGGAACCCGTTGGTTGGGCTTGGCGGGGATCCCACGCAAGCACTTTTGTACGGAAGTTTCTTCATTTTGCAATAGATAGAACGATAACATTTCATGTTATAAGTTTCGGTTTCTAAGTTTGAATATGTAATATATAATATAATCGACACAAAATTAAAAGTTTATAAATTTTATTCAACCACATATGAAGTGAAAATTTAAATACATGACCTTTTATGTTGAATGATCTACTATAAATAAAATTGAAAGTTGCAGACTAAACTTGTAATTTATCCTTAAAATTAGTGTAAGTGTCAAACAACTATAAAAATCAGTTGGGGTAAGTTAATTTGAATGAAAGTGAATTTAGTAAACTAAAATGTGCAATACTTTTTTTTACCGATATAGTTGTCATCCGATTAATAGTTAAAATATAGTTCACAAAGAAGCTATGTTTAGTTTACAGGTTAAATCTATGTAACATGAGATTAAGGGTTTGTTTAGCATCACTTTCAATTTACTCACTTCTTC
>JAOANK020000084.1:1244024-1255060 GCA_026257165.2 Telfairia occidentalis
ATGTAAAAATAATTCAAATTATGCTATATTTGAATTTTTTTTTTTTTTGAGAAATTGTGACATTTTTTTAACATATTAGTTTAGTTGTTATGGAATGAAATTTTCCACAAGAAAAACAAGAAGAGGTAACTGTCGGTGTACAAATTTTTCGATGGAGGATTTTGCAAAAGAAAAAGAAGAAGAGGTAACTGTCAGTGTACAAATTTTTTTATGGAAGAAAAAAGAAGAAGAGGCAACTGTCAGTAACAGAAAATGGAGGCAAATATTATTCCCTTCTTTCTCAGCTACTTCTGAGTTCTAGTCTGAGGATTATGGAGCAGAAGCAGCAGATTTTAGAGCAGTTCAAAGGCCAATCGCGGCTCCCCAAGTTCGCAATTCCAAACCGCTACGATCTTCATCTCAAAACCGATCTCTCTGCTTGCACTTTCTCAGGAATCGTACAGATCACTCTGAGTATTGTCGACGACACGAAGTTCATCGTCTTGAATGCTTTGGAGCTCGATATTCATGGAGTTTGCTACTCCAACTCCAACAGCCAGGTTAGTGAAGTAACGCTTCGATTTTCTTCCATTTTGACTAGGCTTGATCTTCTATTTAAATTTTGAATTATCAATTTGCAGAAATGTAAGCCTTCCCATGTTATTTTGGATGAGAAAGACGAGATACTTGTTCTTGTGTTTGATGAAAAGCTTGGCGTTGGTGAAGGAATTTTGGAGATTGAGTTTTCTGCTTCTCTCAACAGTCATTTGAAGGGGTTTTATAAATGGTGTTTGCCTCTGTCTTACTCTATCAATTGTTTCGGATCTAATTCACATTTGTTAAGAGTATATTCTAATCCTCTAGCTAGAGTTGAAAGAATCATCATATACAAAGTTCTTTTAATACTTGTATCCTTCAATTATAGCTTGGTTTCTTACGTCAATTTAATTATTGGTTCACTTCTAGAGTACTCTACCAGCTGTGGAATTATTTAAATTTTATGTATAGAAGGATGAATGAACTCGATATAAAAGATTAGCTTAAACATTAGAACCAAAAATAGTTTAAACGTGGAAGAGAAAGTTAGAGACTAGACACAGTTTCAGTCCAGAAGATATTTGAAAATAAATTGTGTCGTTGTATATTTGCTCTTTCACAGTGCTTATGGTGATGGAGGTGTGAAGAAGAATATGGCAGTTACTCAGTTTGAAGCAGTGGATGCAAGGCGGTGTTTTCCGTGTTGGGATGAACCTGCCTTGAAGGTTTCTCCATAAATTGGATATACTGGCCTCTATGTTGTCTTTTTATTCAATCATTTTTTTTCTTGAATTTCAATTCTATGCTTGGTTTGAATTTGAAAGTAAGGGTGTCCTGTCTTTCAATATTGCTTTGTCTTACCATGACCAGGCAAGCTTCAAAATTACGTTGGATGTGCCAAAAGAATTGATGGCACTATCCAACATGCCTGTTTTGGATGAAAAGCTCAATGGGAACATTAAGACTGTTTATTTTGAGGAATCTCCATACATGTCAACCTACGTGGTGGCTTTTGTGATTGGTTTATTTGATTATATTGAAGACACCACGGCTGAAGGTCTATTATGCTAGAGGCTTTCTTTTTCCTCGTCTTAATCTGAGGTTTGTTCCCATTATGTTATATAAATGTTAAACCGTTCATCCAGGGATAAAGGTTCGTGTATATTGTCCATTGGGTAAGAGTGAGGAAGGGAGATTTTCCTTAAATGTTGCTGTGAAGGTGCTCGATCTTTTTACTAAGTAAGGATTCTACCTACAGACATTGTTCCCTTTCCCTGTATATATATTACCATCTACTTAGTTATACAATGCTGGTAGCAACTGATTGACAGAACACTGACCATTCTCAATGTTTTCTCCACTTGAGAGGTAATAAACCTTACAACTAAATGCCTCAGATTTTGCCTGCCTAAATCCGTTGCATAAAATGAGATGGTTCAACAAACTAGTTTTAAAATATATACTCTGTATCTTTGGATATTAATACAATTTTTTGTTCTCTACCCCTGTGGCACCTTGGTCTGGAACCAACCCCCATTCTACCTCACATCTTAGTTTTTAGTAATCTTTGGTTGTTATTGTAAATTTATTAGGTACTTTTTAATGAGCTATCCACTTCCTAAACTTGACATGGTTGCTGTTCCTGAATTTGGTGGTGGCGCTATGGAGAATAATGGTTTGATCATATATCGTGAAAACTTATTGCTCCATGATGCCTTACATTCTACCGCTGATAAGAAGCGGACTGTGAGTTTACAGATATCTATATATGCTTTTAGTTTTTTTCCCAAGTAGCATTCTTCATTTTTTCCTATGAAACTTTCTGATGTTAAAAATAATACACTAACCTCACCTATGTATATAGAAAACAAATTGAACTGAAAAACATAGTGAATAGCATTGAACCAAAAAATATATATATATAAATATAAAAAAGGACGTAAGTAGGAGTGAACAACTGATGATGCAACCGATAAACCATCTTATTTTTTTCAGCTTGCTATAGTCGTGGCACATGAAGTAGCACACCATTGGTTTGGAAATCTGGTCACTATGGACTGGTGGAGTGATTTATGGCTAAACGAAGGGTTTGCTACATGGGTAATTTGTACTTTTCTTCTACTTACAACTTACGTTGTACAGGAAATATAGTATGTATCATCATCCTCATATAAGATATTCAACTTCTAGATAAGCTATATGGTCATTGATACATTGTTTCCTGAATGGAAAATGTGGACACAATTTCTCCAACAGACTGCCAGTGGCCTACTTATTGATGCATTGGAAGAATCTCATCCAATTGAAGTGAGTAAAATATCTAGCTTTGTTGTTCTCATCCATCACATTTAAAAGAATGGTACTCGGTGGTTGTTCGACAAATTGGAAACTTGAAATACTTTTACCTGGTGGACTAATTCATATGTAGCTAGCCAATATTGTCGTTTGATGAGCTTTTGACATCTAACTAAGTTCAGAGGGAAGTAAAATTAAAAGCACAGTGTCAAATGACATTACAGATGGAGATACACCCTGCTCGTTCAGTTGAAGACAAATTTGATGCTGTAAGCTATAAGAAAGGATCTGCAATAATTCGGATGTTGCAGATGTATCTTGGAGATGACACAATTCAAGTGAGTGATAAGTTTGCATCCAGATTTTTTTATTATTATTATTGACATGACCTTTACTTGGAGGAATAAGTCAAAAGTCGTGCAATAATATTTTCATCTAGACTTTATACTGAAATGACCAGCTGTAAAAATCAATATGATTATTCTTGAAGACTGAGAATTCTGCATTTTATGTGTATCCATGCATGTCTGCAATTCAAGATCGTATGTAATCTTAAAAAGAATTTTCCCCACCAGAATTCCTTTTGGTTTTTCCCGAGTGCAAGATTTCACGACCAACTTAAATTTATTTGTTTGATGTGTGATTTTGTGAAACAGAAAGCTTTGAGTGAGTACATAAAGAGATACGCTTGGAAAAATGCGAAAACAGATGATTTATGGGCTGTCGTTTCCAAGGAATCTGGTACACAAATAAACTTAATGATGGACAGCTGGACAAAGCAGATGGGATACCCTGTTATTTCTGTGAAGTCCAGAGACAATAAACTGGAATTTGAGCAGGTCTTAAAACCGATGAATTTGATTAAAAGGAAAAGTAGCTTGGATTCTTTTGTGGAAGTTTGATTTAGAATATTGTTTTCTGTTTGAATTAGAAGCTTGATCCTGTTCTTCACTTTGCAGTCACATTTCTTGTTATCGGGTCAACATTCTGATAGCCAATGGATCATTCCAATCACCATGTCAATTGGTTCATACAACAGATGCAAAAACTTCCTTCTGGAAACTAAGACTCATAAGGTTGACGTGTCGGAAGATTTTTCTAGTGGTAATACCACTCCAACTGCTGAAACAATACCGGACACATGGGATGAAAATTTATGGATCAAAGTTAACAAAAGCCAAAGTGGTTTTTATAGGGTAAAATATGAGGATAAGCTTGCATCTCAGTTGAGGAAGGCAATAGAGAACAACGTATTGTCAGATACAGATAAGTTTGGTCAGTGATTGAGAACCATGTTGCATTTACAAGTCACACGGTTTTTATTTGCGAGAAGTATTATAGATATTGAGATTTTGTCTTCATTATTTCCCTGAGAATTTTATTCTTAAATACTCACAAAGCCAGTTAAACATTTGAACTATGTTGCAGGCATCTTAGATGATGCATATGCACTTTGTCAGGCTGGTCAACAATCATTATCATCTGTACTTTCGTTAATTGATGTGTACAGGAAAGAGCTCGACTACGTTGTGTCTTCAAGGCTCATTCATGTGAGGAAAAAGAATATGATCATGTCTTTAAAATTGTATCTTGCGGGCAGCTATTTTTGCTCGTATTTCTCAAGTTTTCTGTTTCAGGTCTGTAGTGGCATTGTGAACATCGCAACTGAAGCCATTCCTGATTTAGTTTTTGAATTGAAACAATTTTTCATCAATGTCCTCCAGTTCTCTGCCAAGTAAGAATTTTCCTATGGTGCTGCGAAGGATCACCTTTTTTCTTTTTTCAAATTTTTTTCTGGTCGGTTGAAATTTCTCATTCCATAGTCAATCAGCATAAAGGTCCCATTCAATTGCACCCATGGTTTTCCATTTTGTAGTGTGTACAGAGACAAACACGAAAGCGAGATATTATGCTTTTCTGTGGGGAGAGAGAGAGGGGGGCGAGGAGGAGGGGAACAGAGGAAAATTGTGTTGAATAATGTTGACTAGACGTGAGTTTCCATGTTCAGGGGAAGGGTCATGCTTCTACTTTGTATCTCACGGGTTTTTATGTTGCACTTCAAATATTCGATCTTTGGGATAGTGGAAACACTGTTGCTCTTTAGTTTATAACAATATTACACTCAAGTTCATCATCTTCACTGCTGATGTACACTAAAAATTAGACCAACAAATTATTGCATTGCCAACCATGCTAGTATTCACTGCAGAAAATTAGGTTGGGAGCCAGTACCTGATGAGGACCACTCCAGTGCTTTACTGAGAGGAAAAATTTACTGGGCGCTAGCCACATTTGATGATGATAAAACTCACGAGGAAGCAATGCGGCGTTTCCAAGCTTATGTGGGAGATAGAAAGAGCACTCTTCTTTCAGCTGACATGAAGAGGGTAACTAACAAGCATTATGTCAAGATTTTTTTTCTCCATTTAGAGATCTATAGCACTTACAAATTTGAGCTGCTGTTTTAGGCTGCTTATTTGGCTGTGATAATGAAAGCCACCATTTCAAGTAGGTACGGATTTGAATCCATGTTGCAACTTTACAGAGAAGCTGATGCGGCTGAAGACAAAGAGGAAATTTTGAGTAAGATTCGAGGAATCCTTTAAATGCTAATGATAATAAAATTTCTGTCAGCCACTGTCTCGGTTCATATTACTAAAATTCTGATCCTATCCAGGGATTTTAGCAGCTTGTCGAGACCCAAATATAGTTGTGGAAGCACTGGACTTTTTAATGTCCGAGGAGGTATGGCCAACCTTAATTTGTAAGAGCCCTAAATCCAAACTTCACATTGATAACTTTTAGGAGTTTCATTTCTGCCATCATCATTAGGTTCGAGAGCAAGACGTTATATATGGGCTTGCGGGAATAAGCTTCGAGGGTCGTCACAGGGCATGGAAATGGTTTAAGGTATGCAATTCCCTTGCTGTAAAAATTTATCATTCATTCTTTGCTTCATCCATATCTAAGTGTGTAGTAAAAAATCCAATTGTTATAAATAGGTGTCCCCAAATTCTCGGCCTGACCCAAAAAGGTGCAACTTTTAAAGTAAGGAAAACCGAAACCTGTTTTTGTAGTGGAGGGTATCAACCAAATAGGTTTGGGACTGGAAGGATTTTCCCATAAAGTTTTCCACATTTATATATTGTATTTTTGTGGCTATCACATACTGTTGTACCAATTTTTTTGTCACAATAGATTATTCTCCTCTACTCGAATATTTTTCATGTTAACACACCTGTGTTAGTATTATAGCTACTTTCTTCTTTCTCTGTGCCTTCTAGTATTACCGACTTTCAACACCATAGAATTAGAAATTGAAACTTTCATATTTCTTTCGCAACCCCGTTAACCATCAAGCATGCATATTTGCTCAAGACTGCAGGAGAATTCAGGAATTCATCTTTGCCCATACATTCATTTTCAACTATGAAAAGAAAAAATGTTCAAAGCAGATTCCCTTTTTTGAACTTCGTGTAATGTATATTTTCTCAAAAATGCAGGAGAATTGGGAGCCCGTGTTTAGCAAATATGGTGCTAATCTTTTGCTTACTCACTTCATCCGTGACATTATCGCTCCGGTAAGCTACTAAACCATTCACAATAACTGGAAAATCACAGAGCGTATCAGTATAACAGATTTAACAAATCCAAGTTGAAACAATGGTTTTTGCTGTGTAAATTATGATCTCTTGAGACTTTTTTGGCTCACATTTGTATTCCCCACTTGTCAGTTTTGCAGCAACGAGGATGCAGACGAAATTGAAGCATTTTTTGCAACCCACCCACACGACACGGTTGCTATGGATCTGAAGCAAAGCCTCGAGCAAGTTCGCAACAAGGCGAGGTGGGTTGAGTTCATTAAGCAAGATCATTCTCTTCCTGACCTCATTAAAATGCTTGCTGCCAAAAGTTCATCTTGAACTATCTACTTAGATTTGAGTTCATACTCACATAAAAATAAAAATTGAGCAGTTAAATATTGATGCTAAGTTTTAATTTTATAGAAATATGAACTGAAATATCTGGTTGGGTAATTGTGGAAGTGTTGGCATGTAAATAGAAATAAAGATGACTGTCAATCGTATGAATCTTATATTATTATTCTGGGTTAATGGATTTAGTTACTAAAAGTTTCAATTTTATCTTTTATATTGTTGAAAAAAAATTCCCTTAGTTTTTTTTTTTAAGAGTTAAACAATATGTAGGGATGAAGATTCAGTCTCATGCCTTTTTTTAGTCGGTGAGATATGATTTAACCAATTGAACTATGTTTGGATTGATAAATCTCAATGGTGTTACACGAATAACTATATAAAATAGGTATATTTTATCCTTTTTATCTTGAGTTCGGTAAATTATTACTTTAGAGTTATATGAAATAGCCAAATAGGTATAGATTAACATTGTGTATGACCATATAGGTAGATATATCTAACATTAAATTACAACATCATATTTTACTTGTTCAATAAATAGTGGAGGAAGAATTCGAACCTCCAACTCAAAGTAGGGAGGTAGAGGTGTATATATGGCGACCTATTGAACTATGTTCATATTAATGTGGATTTGATCATTTTTAAGGGATTATTTATACTTCAACCAATGGGAAAAGCTACTCACATAAATGAAACTAGAGAGAGAATAAAAATCAAATATTTAGTCATTAATAAACAAATAAACAAATAAAAGTTAACCTTGGGCCGAGTCAACTTATAGTTGTGGGCTCTGACGGCCCAAAATGGATGTCCTCGTCTTCCTCTGCCGCTCCTTAATTGAGTTCATCCTCTCCAACTTCAAACCCGCCCTGAATCTTTCGATAAAATTATCAGCTTTACTGTTCACATCCGGACTCCCACAAAACAACATCCCATTATTTCTCTCTGCATTTTGGTTTCTTGTCCCTAAATATTCCCCTTCCATTACAATTTGCAATTCCGCCGCCGTTGACGGCGGAGCTAATGGAATCGGCGGCGGTTGCCCACCGGTGCTTTTCTGGGTTTTGACAGAAATGATTTTTTTCTGCGGCGACTGTGGTGGAGCTGGGAAATCTTTTCTTGTTTCACCGTTTTTACTGAAAGTTTGATGGCGATGGAACAACACCGGCGGCGGAGATATATTCCGATGGCGTTGTTGTGGGGCGAGATATTCGTTGAAATTCTCAACACCCTTTTTCCATTGCTTCTTCTTCTTCTTCTTCTTCTTGCTCTTTAATTCTTTCCCCTCAGAGTCTCTCTGTTTCTCATATTTGCATATTTCATCTTCCGATGCCTGAAAGTTCAGTCGGAACGGTGGGGGTTCAAAATTTCCATCCCCTTCATATATTCTCTCTATTTCTGCTTCAACCACCGCACGCGGCGGCGGAATTCTCATCGGTGGCGAAGAAAGTCGAGGAGGTGTCATTAATGGCGGAACAGAGAACTGATGCAGAGCCGAAGACGAAGAGGAGATTTCTTCATCATAAACAGAAAATGTAGCCCTAGTCCCTCTCTTAACATCCAATTCCTCTTCAAATTCCAGCAAATTTCGACAATGCTGAAGAGAGCCTGAACTCAGAGATTGACAATTGGTGATATAATTACCGCCGGAGAGCCGCCAATACTCAATTCCGGCGACCTCCGAAGGATGATGGAGAAGAATCTGACCCGTCCGATCTGAATAACCAGGCCATTGATTTGGGGTTGAAGGGTTTGACTTCTGGTTCTGTTGTGATACATTTGAAGTAGTAGCTCTGTAAACTTCTTCATGAGCCGTGTTTTCGCCATGGTTTTTGCTCAGAAGCCCACAGGCAATGGCGAAGAGGACCAGAGCCAGACTGAGAAAGTCCCAGCCTTTTCTCGCAGAAGAATGAGGCTTTAAGAAACTGAAACTGAAACTGAAACTAAAACTGTAAAACGGAGAAACTAAGACAATGAGGATGAAACATAGGGACATGGTGAGGAAGAATATGGCAAAGGCATCGGAATTGAGGAATTGAAATGGTGTGCGGCGGAGGTGGCTGCGGCCGGCTGTGCATTCCTGCTGGAGTGGCGGCGGAATGTCAACTGCTCCCTCCATTTTGGTTTTGGCTTTTACCTTTGTGGTGGGGGAGAGGAGTTTTGTGTTGCCACACTGTAGAGAGAACAGAACCATATAAATCGTATCCATTTTCTATTTATTTATGAGTGTAAATGTAAACAAATTTGCAAATCTCTACCCTAATAAATACCCATCTATATTCCATGTCCGCATACAAAGTTCGATAGTTCAATTCCAACTCTGCAATTGTTAAATTAAAAAAACAAAAACAAAACTCATCTGCACATTAGTAAGTTGAAAACCGAAAAAAACGCTAATAGATATCTTAAATAGTTTATAGGAGAAAAACTATCATCGTCACTTCAATGTTGTCCATTCTAACTTCACGTTGAATGATTTTTATGTTTCGTCCTCTCACACTCCCACCATTGTTTCAAACTTTGTAGTGAAAAGATTGCGCACACAATTAATTCTATTGACTCTCCCAAATCTTTTAATAGTCATTTCTCTACGAGATGGAAGAAACCACTTCTTGACGGTCGTTGATGCTCCTTTACCAACAATTTTGTTCCCATCAAACCTCTTTTAAAAGATAAGTCGGAAGTCTTTCTAACGTGTTAAAATGCTAATCCTATCTCCGCAAGTGGTAAAAATGTCGTCTTTACAAGTATATTGAACATTATTTTTACTTTTAATTGATGCATGATTATGTTGATAATATTTTCTCTATAAAGGACGAATCCACAAATCAAATATAAGACACAAAATCCAAATTCTTACAATTGACTTATATACATGATCAAACATCGAAACATAACAAATGGAATTTTTCAGTCTCGAACTTTATAAACACAAAACTTGTATCAAACTCACACCCTTAGAACAAAATCTAAAGAAAGAGAGAGAGGTTTGTTTTTCCATTGATGGCTTTCATGGGGGCTTTAGGGGCATATTTACAATGTTATTGGAAAAAGAATCCCAATGGAATCAGTGGTAAATTTATGTCGTTCTGTTCTGTCAAGATTCAATTGCTCGAGATAGCACAGCCCTTGTTTGGCGGGATAAGATTCCATGCTCACGTGAGAAATCGATTCCCGCTGCAAATAATCTTCCATGTATCTACTTTAATCTCTCACTTTAAATTCCTAGTTCCAATTTTGAGTAAATTGTAAATTTAGTCGTGAACTTTTAAGTATCAAATAAGTTTTTAAACTTTAAAAAGTAGGGGTGTTCAAAAAAATCGACAACTCGAAAAATTCTAGCAACCCAACCCAACTTATGCAATTTAGGTTGGGTTGAAAATTAATTTGGGTTAGATTGAGTTCATTTTTCTAACCCGATTGGATTGGTTCGGTTCTTGGGTCTACTACATTGAACCGAACCAACCCAACCCAACCCACGATAAGATAAAATTATAAGTTTTATAAATTTATTAATAGTTTAATATTTACTTTTACTTCAAGACCATTTCTATTTCTAGTTCAAAATCATTTTAGATACAAACCAAAAATAGTATGGATTATGATAGTTCGACATTTTTAAGAATTGAATTCTACTAACTATCTTTAATCAAATATATATTTGAAAGTTAAATAATTTTAAATAACAATTATAAAGTGTAATTTTGATCACAACCCGATGAAACCGAACCAATCCAACTCAATTTTAATGGATTGGTTTGGGTTGGGTTCATAACTTAACGAACAAAGTATCAACTCGAACAATTGGGTTGGGTCCAAAATTTCATAAAACCCAACCCAACTCAACTCACGAACACCCCTATTAAAAAGTATTGTATAAGTCATTAGCTTTAAATTTTGTGTTTCATAAGTCTCTATATTATTAAACTTTAAAAAGTGTTATATAAGTCATTAAATTTGAATTTTGTGTTTCATGAGTCTCTATATTATTAAACTCCTAAACTTCCAATTTTTTATTTAATAGATTTTTTATAAATTCGAAAATTTTAAAATGAAAGCATCTAGTAAGCATAAAATTAAATTTTATGTCTAATAGAACCTGGAACTTTTATTTTTTTTGTTTAGTAAGTTCGTGAATTTTAAAAATGTCGATTAGGTCTTAGATGTAATAAGATGCAAAATTCAAAATTCAAAAATCCATTGAACACAAATTTAAAGGACATTTTATTTTAATATTGTTGTTTATAAAAGAAATTCCAAAAATATTGTAGTTTCAAAACTTATTCC
>JAOANK020000084.1:1280115-1291478 GCA_026257165.2 Telfairia occidentalis
GCATCCACATTCCACATTTGCCCCCACCTTATTTTTCCTTATTATTATTATTTTTTTTGAAAATTCTAATTAACTAATAGGTGGATATTCAAATATTTCTCTAGAAGTTCCAAAGCTTCCATTGGAGTTTGGTTAGACAAAGTTCTAACAAACCGAAATTCCCTGAGCAGAATAAGTTATTCAGTTCACACTGGTAGTTTCCTTTAAGGGCATATTTGGTTCATTTTCTAAAAGCAAGTTTTTGGTGTTTTAAAAAACCAATGAATACAGAGGGTGTGCGTTGGAACAACTATTATTAGCTCCATTTCGAACTGAGTAACAAATTTTGTGAAATGTTTTTAATATTTTTGGCTAAATTTGAAAATTTCTCCCTTGAATTAAACTTTATTTGTCCCTTATCCTTTTTTTTTCAACTCTTGATGTGACGAATCCACGAAAAAAGTCATTAGCAAAAACTAGGGGCGGAGCTCATATGCTTTTTCGTCAAGAACTTTGCTTGTTTTAAGAACTCAAATTTAGCTATTAAACAAAAAAACTCAAATTTAAAAGTTTTTTTTTTCTAGTAAAACTCAAATTTGAATGTTAAATATATATATATAAAAAAAAGAAATTAAACGAACTGAAAACTCAAAGCCAAAGTTTTATTTTTCCACCAGTCACGGTAATTTGCAGTGGTATACAAATCTTAATTTATGCTCCAGTTATGCTTTCTCAAGTGTATTTTAAAATGTTTTTCACTCTGGATGTTGAATCTTTAACATATTGATTGTTTTTTTTTTAACAATAAGTGCAAAAATTAGAAATTATACTCTTATATATTAAAAACAATTAAAAATACCTCTGTATTGCCGTGCAATATATTTTTTATCTCAAGGCCATAGGTTTTTTTTTTAGGCATGAAATTGGTACAAATAACATAAGAAAGTTAGGTTCGTAATCCAGTTCTATTGAAAATTGACAATTAAAAAAGAATATAATTATAAAAAATGTTTAAAACTATATTATAAAGAGTGTTATGATTTAATGATCATCCTTTGGATGGATGAAATGACATTTTTAAAAACGATGATTTTAGAAGTAGAGAGAAAAATAAAAATATATATACATAGAAACAAAAAAATTACATGCACACGTCCACTCACACGCACGTCACGTGAGTAATGATTACGTAGTCCATGCTTTTAAGGGCAGCGAGGTAATAAAAAGAAAAGGTAAGGGTAAAAGTGTAATTTTGCAGCGCATATTTGGAATAGAGGCCAAGAAGACCAGGGGGCCGCCTTAGAAAACCTAACGCCCTCGTAATATAACTTCACTCCTTCAGCATCAGCCTCCTTTTCAACTCCACGGCGCAGATCCGAGGAGTTTGTGAATCTCTCGCTAATCTTCCAAGCGCTTTTCCATCTTTTTGCAGTTCTTCGTCTCTCACTGATCTACAGGTTTCTCTCTACCTCTTTCATACATCTATTGTTGATATCGATTCGTTTCGTTCACGTTTGAATGCGTTGTTTCTACTTTGAAAATCTTTCCGGTGACCTCTTGGTTTGATTGATTGAGTTTTTTCCTATTTGAAATCGCTGTATTCGGTTTATGGTGGATCTGATATCGATTTCTTCGTTTTATCGAAGTTTTTCTTTACTTTTTTTTTTTTAGATGAACCCGTTTTCTTTGAAATCTGCGACTTGTGAGCGACGAGTAGGTTTTAGATGATGGCTTTTGCGTATTTTTAGTTAGTTGGCATTTCGGCCATGCGCACACTTTCTGGAAGAGATTTGCTTCTCTGAGGTGGCTCTATTACGTACTTTTGTTCGACAGCTCATACGATGCACTTGCTCATCTCTGTAAACTATTTTGATATTTCATCTAGATGATATATCCAAGCGAAATTTCCAATGAGGATTTATCTTCTAGTTCTCTTCTCTATTCTCTTTCCTTTATCCTCTGATTCTAATCTAAGCAGAAACTTTCCTCGCTCTCTGAACGCCCGATCATTTATTTACGAAGTTTAGGGAGCGGAAACGTGGCTTCTGCTGTCAGCAGTGACGGATTTCATCAGTTGGCCATTTTCGTTTTTGATTAACGTCTCCCGAAAATGAAGGCAGAAGTTTAATGCTTGCACTCTCCTTTGTCTGGTGTGCAAGTTTGGCTTTTCTGTTACATTTTCTCGTCCACCTATTAGTTATCTTTTTTCTTTTCATAAACGACGTCAAACTTGTTTCCGTGCATTTTTATTTTTTCTTAAGTGATGTGCATTCATGTCTACATTCTATGCAATTTTTATTCCCTGCATTCCTGATTAAATTCTTGTAGGAAGTGCTGGAATTAAAGATGGTGTGGGCTTCTTGTTTTAAATGTCTTTAGTGTGTCACAAACAACTCTTAAGAACTTTTTTTGTTACCTTAATCTACCTTATATTTCATATGTTATCTTCTTACAGATATGGCAGGTTTGGTTCCAGAAGGATCCCAATTTGATGGGCGTCAGTATGACACGAAAATGAATGAGTTGTAAGTTTTTTGTATTAACTTTTTTGGACTTCACGGACAATTAATATATGTATGTGTGATATTAACTGGTAAGAGCTGCATTGGAATTCATCTTTATTATGTTCTCTTGTAATCTCAAAATTATAGCTTCCTTCTGAGTCATTCTCATCACTTGGTCACTGTAGGCTTTCAAATGATGGACATGATTTCTTTACCTCATATGATGAAGTTTATGATAGTTTTGATTCTATGGGCCTGCAAGAAAACCTTCTGAGAGGCATCTATGCTTATGGTTGGTATATAGCAACTATTTTTTCCTCAGAAGTTGTTAATTGTTCTCTATTTTCATTGTTTAATAATTAATAATTAGAACTGCAAAGGTTTTCCGAGTTGTTATTTACTCTTTACTGGCTCCGGCCTGTATGCAATATTCTGTATTGTAATTTCAATCTCATTTGTGAAGGTTTTGAGAAGCCATCTGCAATTCAGCAGAGAGGAATTGTTCCTTTCTGCAAAGGCCTTGATGTGATCCAACAAGCCCAGTCTGGAACTGGGAAGACTGCTACTTTCTGCTCTGGCATTTTGCACCAACTTGATTATGGTCTTGTGCAATGCCAGGCCTTGGTCTTGGCACCCACTAGGGAACTTGCACAACAGATTGAGAAGGTTATGCGAGCCCTTGGTGATTATCTTGGTGTGAAGGTTCATGCTTGTGTCGGTGGGACAAGTGTTCGTGAGGATCAACGCATTCTTCAAGCTGGTGTTCATGTTGTTGTTGGTACTCCTGGTCGT
Organism: Telfairia occidentalis; assembly: GCA_026257165.2. Taxonomy (NCBI): domain Eukaryota; kingdom Viridiplantae; phylum Streptophyta; class Magnoliopsida; order Cucurbitales; family Cucurbitaceae; genus Telfairia; species Telfairia occidentalis. The sequence continues at coordinate 1,283,391 of JAOANK020000084.1, forward strand.
GTGTTTGATATGTTGCGAAGACAGTCACTTCGTCCTGACTACATTAGGATGTTTGTGTTGGATGAAGCTGATGAAATGCTTTCTCGTGGATTCAAGGATCAGGTTTGTTATTTTATGTACATTAATGTTGTCTTTGCTTTTGGATACTTAATTTTTATTTCACACTGTTTTTAATATTTTCCTTTCTCTCTGCACTTTTTCAATGGGCAACTAGTTATTGCCTGATGGACTGTTGATATCAGTTTAGTTTAGCTTTTGGGCATTATTTTCTTTAGGATTTTTGTTCATGGTTGTGATCTCAGTCCTAAGATATGGATAATAGAAGAGTTTGAATATTGTCTTCAAATTTGTTATGGAACAGTGCTTTTGTTTTTCCGTACCTCAAGTACTCAAGTATATGCTTTCTTATTTTTCATTAGGAACATATGAAGTGGTGATGGGTTATGATCATCCTGACAGGTTTGTTTGGTTGGTTGGTTGTCAATTATGGACATGTTGTATCCTGTTTGAGCTCTAGTTGGTTAGATAGAAAGATTGCTACTTTTTTCTCTATTGGTTGGATGATAGTGTGTAGCTGCTCACTTATTTTGCTCTGCTGCAATTCTGTACTTCATCATTCTTCATCGTATTTCTATTCCTTCTCCAGAACTCATCTTTCATCAGCTTTGGAACTAATCATGTCTTGGAGTCGTGTGGTTTCAATCTTCTAACTCCCCTAATACATGTATATCCGAATTGCAGATTTATGACATTTTCCAGCTGCTACCATCCAAGATTCAGGTTGGGGTCTTCTCTGCTACTATGCCACCTGAAGCCCTTGAGATCACTAGGAAGTTCATGAACAAGCCTGTAAGAATTCTCGTAAAGCGTGATGAGCTCACTTTGGAAGGTATCAAGCAGTTTTATGTCAATGTTGACAAGGAAGACTGGAAGCTTGAGACTCTCTGTGATCTTTATGAGACTTTGGCCATCACCCAGAGTGTCATCTTTGTCAATACTCGGCGCAAAGTTGATTGGCTCACTGATAAGATGCGAAGCCGTGACCACACAGTATCTGCTACCCATGGTGACATGGATCAGAACACTCGAGACATTATTATGCGTGAGTTTCGCTCGGGCTCTTCTAGAGTTCTCATTACCACCGATCTATTGGCCCGTGGTATCGATGTCCAGCAGGTTTCTCTTGTTATCAACTATGATCTGCCGACACAACCAGAGAATTACCTTCATCGTATAGGAAGAAGTGGACGGTTTGGAAGAAAAGGCGTTGCCATCAACTTTGTAACAACCGAGGATGAAAGAATGCTATTTGACATTCAGAAGTTCTACAATGTGGTAATTGAAGAGCTGCCAGCTAATGTTGCCGATCTCCTGTGAAGACGTAAGCGATTATTCAGATCAACGAGGCGTGGTTTCTCTTCTCTTTTCGACGTACTCAAGCTTTACCCCTTCTATCTTTTTGCTCTACTTTAGTGTCTTAAATTAATATTCTTGAACCTATATGACCTTGAAGATGGTGTGCCCGGCACCACTGCAATATAAAGATTGTGTCAAATTGCCTCTGGTAAATTATGGGCCTTTTTGTTTCTGTTGTGGTTTTGTATTGTATTTGAGGTTTTTTCTATTGTTACTTTTTTTTTTTTTTTGAAGTTATGAAAACTTGTTTGTCTTGGAACTAGGACTAAGCTAGTTATTTTTTGGACAAATTTTGATGGTTCAGCCAGCTGATGTTTTCCTTCTCTTCCTGTGCTAAACATTATTCATCAATGATCTTCTGGGCTTATACACACCATTTACTCTACTCTAATTTCTACTAAAATCTTACTAGTTTTTCTTGCAAGCAGGTTTTTTGCAAGCCGGTCAAAAAAAAATATCTAACATGGACTTTGTAACTTATGTTTCTTACAAAAAAAAAAAAAAAATCATTTGAAGGAGAGAGACAACAAATATGTAGTTTCAAAATTGATTTTCGGATGGTTTGACTGATCGATTTTTTTATCAAATATTTTCACTAAATTTGAATCCTAAGCATAAATTCTGTCTAATGCAGGAAATAAAAATACTTGTACTACACGAGATTTGAAACGAAAAATGGTAAATAAACACAAATAATATAAATATATAGAAAGAAAAACCCCAACCAAAAATATCTGATAGTCAGTCACATTGAGGCTTAAATGCCCCAATTACCACAACTAAATAACTTAAAGCGTAAACTAATTACAGACTTCATTCTGGTTTTTTCGATAAAAAAAGCAACGCCGAGGAGGAAATAGTAAAAAGGAATACAACAAACAGTATTTTGAACAAATAAATTAGAAGGGCCAAGGGAGAAACTGAATCCCACTACCTAAGGCGACTAAAAATGGTTTCATGGGGCAAGTTTCGTTGAGCCAAATAGAAATATCTCGTCTTCCTAGCAATTTTTTTTTTTTTTTTTGGTGACAGTAAAATGTTCGTGGGTTCCCAAGTTGCCGGTGGCTGCTTTCTTAAAACACAAACGAAAGCAGAACAAAGCACCCGTCTATATTTACACAATGGATAGAGATAGCGAGCTGAGTGTTAGCCGCTAATATTGTACCTTCTCATCTTGACTAAAATGGAGGCTTTCAATACCCCTAAGAGTAGACTCGAAGTTCCTGATGTTCGATACGTTTCTGCCAGAGGTACCGCGGTTCTGGTCTGCCGGTAAAACAGGAGAATTCCTTTGCCCACTTGAAATTTTTAGCACAGCTCCTTGACTGGGATCTGCGATCGGAGGGCGAGATGGGTCAGATTCACTTCCGAGGAAGGCTGCATCTTGACTGCTAGAGATGGCAGCTCGTCTCGATGATCCACTTGAACGTAATATATTTGAATTTGGCAGCTGGATGAATCCAAGATAATGTTCCCAAGTTAACAAATGGAAAAAAGAGCATAATAACAAGAAGCACGCAATCAAATAGTACTCACTATAGGTTCCTTAGCAACAGCGGGATCATTTATGGCCGGTGGTTTTTGTTTTGACAAATTTCCGGTGCCAGTAACTGGCCCGGAGTTTCTCCTTCGCAAAGGATCCGCTGGTACCCAGCCACTCAGAGGTGGTCGACCTTCCTCTCCACCTTCAAGATAATTGGAAAATTAGGCTAAACCATCATGAATTACCAGTCGGATAATTAGGTTAAACAACATATTTATCCTTGAGATATGCCAGCAGGGGCACAAGATATTATTATGATGTGAACTTGAAGAATTCACGACTCAAACAGAAGAGAACAAGAATTAACTACCAGGGTGCCTATCGGCATTTCCTACAGGCATAGGTACTCCAGAGCTTGGTCCAGCACCACCCTGTAATTAGAAGTTTATGTGGATTAAGGATAAATAATTAACATACTATATAGCGAAAATTCAATGTCGCATGCATTCCAAAACTTACAATTGCACGAGCAGGTGGGGCGGTTATCTGAGATTGCTGGTACTTCAAAATGGTCCAATCAAACACATAATCAAACTGAAAACCTGTAAAAAGCACAACTTTATTTTAAAAAAAAGAACAGTACACCGACAATGTAACATAACAAATGGATTATAAAATTCAAACCTTCACGAATGAAAAGGTCACGGAAGAGTCTTTTTAGATAAGCATAGTCCGGCTTATCATCAAACCTTAATGATCGACAATAATGGAAGTATGAAGCAAATTCAGTAGGGTATCCACGACATAGGGCCTAAGGCAGAACAATATGTCAGTATATCTAATTGGATTTCATTTCACAATATTTGACACAAGGATCATTGGCAAGAAATGACACCCTAAGACATGGGTTAACCTCTATAGAAGTGGAGACTTTCTTTTCACTAATCTTTTCGTACTTTTGTTTCTTAGTTCCTGCTTTGAGTCCCTGCCAAGGAAGACTATAAAGATGACAGGTTATCACTCCACACTTCACAACGAAGGAATCAGATGATAACAGAAAAATATTTACCTCCCCCTTAAAAAATACATAAGAACATAGCCAAGTGATTCAAGATCATCCCTGCGACTTTGTTCTGTACAATAGGGAAGTAAAATTACAAGCAGAAGAAATAGAACTAAAAATAATTCTTCCATTTTCCTCCATTTTCCCAAATATGCTCCATTACGTGTGTGATTATTGGGGGAAGGAAGGGGAAAAGAGATACCGATGCCAAGATGGGTATTCATGCTTGCATATCTAGCTGTTCCAGTCAGATTCTTGTTTTCTCTGCAAATCATCAGTAGGTTACATTTATCAAAATCATGTTAATCATTAACTTGGCATCAACCGACAAAGCCTAATGTTTTCTTTTTCTTTTTTCAAAGGATTAGATTTTGACCCTCCTACACCAGGAGACAAGGGTTTTCTTTAATTAAGCATTCAGCTTGAAGGTTCAAACATAGAACATTGGTCTACAGTCTCACTCAAAGTTTCAAACCTAACTCTCTAGAACTAAAGATTACAATCACGGCAAAATGCAACAGTGGGGTAGATCGTGTAGGTTCATTTTTTCCTCTCTTCCTAACTAGAACTAGTTTATCTGCTTTTCTTGAAATATCATGATAGCTAAGAATTAACAATTAAAAAAGGAAACAAGCAGTGTGCCATTTTAACTCTATACATCTGATCATGGAAGCAAATCCTCAATACTTAAAATAAACAAATAAAATAGTGAAGTTACATTTTACCCAACAAATTTTAACAAAACGTTTTAATTGAATGTCCAAAATGAAGGATAACCATGCTAATTAACCTCTTGAACTTCCAATGTGTTCTTTAGACCTCAAGGACACAGTTGTACAACCTATAGAACAAATCTAGTTCATGTTCAAGTAAGGACGTAGCTTTCAAAGTGTTCTGTCTAAGCATCTTAAGCAATATTTAATACAGACCAAGTACAAGTTGCACTAAATATTAACTTTTTAATCTTAATTAGATCTTAACATTGGCACCATATATTTCATGCCACAAAATACAGTTCAAAACCAGTTATCACTGGCCAACAAATAAATTTCACACCACAAGTTATCACTTATCACTGGTAAAAAAACCAGTAACAATGAACATTTCATCTGAGATATTCACCAAATACAGTTCAAATAAATCCACTGTGAATCAAGTACAATATGAATTAAACCCAATAACAAATTTCAATAATAAACCAACCTGTATGGGATGTGCTGGTGAGTTGAAGTGTCTCTATACTTTTTAGCCAAACCAAAGTCGATGGCGTAGACCTATGGAAACATGGACATAGGACATTGAGTGGATAGATCATAGAACATGAATACAAATCTTACAACAAATTAAAAATTCAAACCTGATTTGCACGTCTGCCTAGGCCCATAAGAAAATTATCAGGTTTTATATCCCGATGTAGAAAGGATTTGGAGTGCACAAACTCCACACGGTTGATCTAAAATGGGGAAAGGTAAGGTATCAAAGAGCATTCATAAAAAAGAACGTGAAGTAGGCATAGAGATGGGTGAACTAAATGAATTAAATGGTACCATCTGATCTGCAAGCATAAGAACGGTCTTAAGAGATAATTTTCTGCTGCAGAAGTTAAATAAATCTTCAAGGCTAGGGCCCAACAAATCAATCACAAGAACATTATAGTCTCCCTCGACACCAAACCACCTCACATTTGGAATTCCAGCTGTCCAAATTGGGAAGAGTTGGCAAGCATGAATGATAAGATGTGCAACTTGTAAACAAGACAAGGTTAAGAGTAGCGTTTATTACTTCCTCCTTGTAGTATTTTATACAGTTTGGATTCATACAGCAGTTGTGGATGCTTCGTCTTCACATTTTCCTGGAAAGAGGAACTATCTTAAGATATGCAAACATTGCTTGTTATTGTAAAGATTATTTAATAAGAAACAATAATCAATTCCATTAACAAAAGAATGAATTGATTGAGTCCATCCAACCAAAAAGGAAAGTTGCGACTCATTTTAAGCTTAATTCTAACCAACAGCTAACAGAGTAATATAGTAAAAATTTATCAGGCCATCTTATAGAAAAAATTATTAGCTCATGGCTCCACTAAACTTTGCTGGAAAGTAATAAAACAGATGAATATGTGATTGTCACAGGCGCATTGCATGAGGTTCTTGATCATAGTTTTTTACCCATCAATCCATAAGTTTCTGCATTCAGTATTCACAAGTTTGAAAATAGATATTACTGTGAGTCAGCTTGGAAGAACTATATTTTTTAAACCCATAGGGCCATAGTCAAGAGCTTGTGTTGTAACCATCAACCTTTTCTATGAGATTACTGATCATTGATGATTAACACAACCTCATTATGAAGAATCAAACAGAAACCAACTCCTCAATGTCGAGACACATTCCACACAGATGCCTGACCAAACAAACTTGCACAAACTTTTCAGGCACCTTCAGAACTCGAAGATAACCACGTCAAGGTTTTGAACTTTTGACAAATCAAACTCTTAACACCATCCTCAGAAAGCTCAACTTTTCAGCCACTATAGCTTAGAAATTTATTTCATGGCCTCGATTGAATTGAAATTAGGGTATACATTTAGTACCAGTAATTCAAATGTATATAACACGTAAACTACTCCAATCCATACGCATACATACCAATTTCAAAGAAAAATGATGATAATAATAATAATAAGGAATAATAACAAGAGGAAATGCTAAGGTTCAAGAATATTGAGGGCATATTGTCCAGCATCCCAATCAATTTTCAACGAAAGCCACAAAACCTGACAATTCCAGAAAATTAACTCACAAGCTTAATCGCGACTTCTTCATTCGTCTGAATATTTGTACCTGAAATAAAAGAAAAGCCGAGATCAAATTAGAAAAATCTACAAACAATGAAGCATAAAAGGCAGAACGACTCCAAAAAAGAGCAGACCGAGATAGATCTCTCCGAACGATCCGCTTCCAATCTTCCGACCGAGTTTAAATTTGTTACCAACTCGAGGTTCCATGACGCAGAATCAACAACCACTCGCGAAAAAAAAATGAAAAAAACAAAAAACAAAAAACAAGAAAAAAAACCCTAGGATTAAACAAAAACAACTCCAAGCCGCAAAATCCCGGGGAAAAAGACAGAGACCGCCACGGCCTTGGATTGACTGCTACAAGGCCGATGAAACGATCATGAAGAAGCAAAATTCGGTGGGCAAAGGTAAAGATGAAGGAGAATCAAAACAGAGGCTGAAATTGAGAAACCGATTCGTTTCACATCCTACAAATTTAGGGCTGTTGATAGTACTAGAAGAAGAAGACGACGACGACGAAGACGAACGACATTGAATTACACATAGAAAACTCCCCTCTCCCCCCTCTCTCTCTCTCTCTCTCTCTCTCTCTCTCTAGCTTTGATCCAATCGAAGCGGAAATAGCAAATTGCTTACAATCCTTTATTAAAGGCCTTCGTCTTTTCTTTCATATTTATTTATTTATTTTTTGGTTTCGGATTCTTCGCAGTATAACGACGTCGTTTTTCTCCGATTGGCGATTAAATGGAGTTCTCAGCGCTTAATCCAAACGCTGAATTGTCTCTCCCCTCTTATGTAGGCGACGTAGACACACAACGAATCTAATTAAATTTAAGGGGAAAGCAGTTTTTTTCCCTTAAACCTTATAACAATTTTCACCCTCAACTTTTAATTTTATCAAATTAAATATAAAATATAAATAATTATTACAATCTTAATCCTAAACTTAAAGAAATATCACAATTTTTACTGTCTAATAAATTTTTACTTAAATGATTCTTAAGAAAATATTCTCATATGCATTAATGAAGAACAATATTTTGCTACATATGGATATGTAAAGATCTTTCTACACACCACAATTTAAAATTTGATTGCTATTTAATTTTTTTATTCGTTTGCATTCTTCTCTCCTAGTTGTCAAATTTTGAATGGAATGGGTAGAAAAATCCTACATACAGAGTATGCAGTAAAGTTTTATTCTTTAATGAATTATAAAACATATATAAAGAACAAAATTGAAAGAATTTTAAAGAAAAACAACATTAGTGCTTTTTTTTTTTTGTTTAAATTTTGTGAGTTTTAACAAAGTTATTTCATGAT
>JAOANK020000084.1:1291578-1304084 GCA_026257165.2 Telfairia occidentalis
TCACAAGGAAAATGAAAAACTCAATAGATCAAAGACATCAAAATAGCCATAAACTAACCAAAATCAAAACAAGAAATAAAAACGGAGGTGAGCGGCAGAGGAGCCCACTGAGGAGGTGAGAGACGGTGGCGGAAGGAGGGGAAACAATGCCCAATAGTGTTCGTGGGTGGGAGAGAGAGAATGACTGCCAAAGGAGGTTAGTTGCGACGGCGTGGCGGAAGGAGCTGAGGGAGAAGTGAGGGTTTCTACAACCAGCCTCTAGTGTGGGAGAGAGAGAAATGAAAATAGGAAAGAAACTAAAGTTTTTTTTAACCGAACTTTTCATGTTGGACGGAAGAACTTTTCATGTCGGACACAACAGAACTTTTAATGTCAGACTATTTAATGACAGACATTGCCCGACATAAAAAGTGAAAATTTCATACCAAAATGGCGGGCATTTTCCTGCCCAACATCTCACTTTTAATGACGGGCATTGCCCAACATTAAAAATAGAAAAATGAGCGACTTATAATGTAGGGCATTGGCCAACATTAAAAGTGGAAATCTTTTTGTCTGACATTAAAAGTACATGCGTTTTTTTTTTTTTTTTTACCAACATTAAAAGCATTATTTGTACTAGTGGAGAGAGAGGGGAGGGAATGCGAGAGATAAAAGAGAGTAAAATGGATTAATTTTTTAACCTATCAAGTTTTGAAGGTTTAAGTTTTACCATCAACAATTTAAGAGCCCACAATTACAAGAATTTAAGGATATAATTTTAACACTTGAAAATTTAGGGGTCTAATTTCTTCACTTATGAAAGTTCAAGTGTAAAATTTTAACACTTAAAAGTTTAAGGGTCCAACTTTTTCACTTATGAAAGTTTGAGTATATAATTTTAACAATTGAAAGTTTAAGGGTGCAATTGTAACAACCACTCTACTTTAAGGGTGGTTTATGCAATTTGCCCTTCTTTTATTTTAGTATTTAATTAAATAATATTTATTTAAATTTTAATTTAATTTTTAATAAGTTTATTACAAAAAAATTAAAAATTTTATGTGCATCATTTGTTCTCTAAATTAAATTTAAATAACTATTTACTTAGATATTACCTTCTTTATAAAATAAAATAATTAATCTCTTAGAAAAAAAAATATATGAACAAGTAAAATGAAAAAATAATAATAATAATAATAATCGCCCTGAAATTGGTTAAAGTGGAAAGGTTAAAATGTCTTGAAAGGTTGCCACCACGCCAACATAGAGTTATTGAAATTGTTGTCATAATTTAATTTTTATAGAGATAACAATACACATGAGATGTTTTGACCCGTGGCAAGATTTTCTCTTTAAGAGATGATAATCTTCCACTTTAACCAATTTCGTCTCTTGAAGAGATGAAGTTCAATAAAAATACAATATTTTTTTAATTAGTTTGAAAACTATAATATTTTTTAATTAATTTTTAAAATTACAATATTAGAAAAAAATCCATTATTATTCAAGAGTACCCACTATTCTTTGAATAGTTTCAGAGTTGAAAGATTCAAGGTACTTTTTTAACCAAAAAAAAAATCAAGATTTGAATTTGGAGTCCTACAATTTTGTATGTAAAAAAATAATAATATTTTTTTATCACAATTTATTCTGCTATAATAAAACAAAGTTTTATTAATTTCTAATTTTACTTCAAACGTGTTTAAATTAATTTTTGAGAATAGTGTAAAATAGTTTTCTATAAACATTTTTTAAAGAAACACTGAAGTGTGTTTGAGAGTGATTTTAAAATGTCTACAATCATTTTTATCATAACAAAATTTAAGTCAATTACTTAAATTTGGACATGATAAAAGTGATTTTGAGCATTTCAAAATTACTCTCAAACACACTTTTAAACTTTTGTCAAAAGTACTTTTAAGTACTTTAAACCATGTTCAAAAATCTATGTAAACCACGAAAATTTTGAAAATTGTTTTTCATTCATTGAATTACTCGATATCTTAAATATCATATTAAAGTCCTACCTTATTTAAGTTCCAAGCTTCTAATTTACAATAATTAAAATTAATCTCCATTAATTCAGGAATATTCTTATTTGATTTTGATGTTTTCCTTTTAACCTTTACTTTTATTAAAGTATGTATCATCATCAAAAGATTAGAAGTTCGAATCTCACTTCCACATGTAGTTGAATTCGGTAAAAAAAAGAATGACATGTCTCGTGTACATTTATTTAACTGTAAATAGTCATCTATAAGGATGTATATGTTTAAAGCTACGAAAATAAAATATTCTTTTATACAAATTAAATTTGAAATTTCGTAAAATGATTACTTAAAAAAATTAACGGTAAAGACAAATAGTCTTTTATACAAAAATTTAATAAAATAATAGGGATAAAAACAAGACTATTAAATAACTCAAAAAATAAAAATAAAAATTATTGTAGTTAGATCGAGTCAGCTGCATTCAAGAGTGATGTGCCTTTCATATTTATTTAAAGTTTATAAGTGGATGAAAGATTTCAAACCATATTTTAATTGGTTTAGTGAAACGAATGATCGATGTCTAACTTTGAATGGTTATATTTGAGATCCTTTTCATTGCGAAGAGGAGGAATAAAAATTTATAATTGTGGTTGTGAAAGGAAGTTAGACCGAGTCAGCTTCCTTGGTTCTTGTGGGGAAATGGAAGTTGACGTAGACCATGACTTGCTGCGTACGTCGCCTTGGCCCAACGCGCACGGGCGCCACAAGGACTCCGTCCGATTGTCCCAGTTTCAGCCAAGTTGTTTTGTATAATAGCATATCAGAGTCCGACCAATGTATCTGAAGTCGACTTCATTGTTTTGGATTTTGCCATGGTTAAAAGACAAGGGGAAAGTCAGTGTTAGAAGGGAAGAGAGAAAGAACACAATAGGAGAATCAAGGAAGAGAATAAAATAAACTTGTGTTTGATGATTATTTTCATTTAATTCAAGGCTTTTATATAGGCTACAAAGACACCAATTTTAGGCACCACTATCCTTTAAGATTAAGATCTACCTTATGATTAGGCAACCTTAAGACTAGCTAGTTGATTTGAATTAATAAAAAAAACTCTAACACCCTCCCATAAACTAAAAATGCTATACAACGAGCATTTAGTTTAAACTGGAAATGAAACCATTTCGAGCAAATTCGGAAGCTTCACAAATGTTGCTAATTTTAGAGGCTTAGTTAATATATCAGCAACCTGATCTTCACTCCTACAGTAGCTCAATTTGATAATGCCATCATTTGTTTGATCTCTTAAGTAATGGTATCGTATGCCAATGTGTTTGCTTCGTCCATGCAAGACAAGATTCTTTGAAAGCTTGATTGCTGAAGTATTGTCACAGTGAATGATAGACACTTCTCCTTGTTTATAATGCAACTCTTCAAGGATATTCCTCAACCAGATGGCTTGACATGCACATGATATTGCTACCACAAATTCAGCTTCTGTGGTAGATAATGTGCCAATAGATTGCTTCTTAGAAGACCATGAGATAGCTCCTGAACTAATCATGAAAACATATACCGAAGTACTCTTTCTATCATTTAAATCTCCTGCATAATCACCGTCGCTAAAATCAGCAAGGTTTAATTCTCTCTTTTTTTTTTTCTTTATAAAGAATGCCAAGATTGGGAGTACCTTTCAAATAGCGTAGAGTTATCTTGGCAGCAAGAAGATGAAGCTTAGTTGGAGATTCCATAAATTTACTGATTACACTTACAACATACATAATATCAGGTCTTGTAGCTCTCAAGTACATCAAACTTCCAACAATTTGCTTGTATAGCCAACAATTTGCTTGTATAGAGAACTATTAACATTTTTCCCCCCATGGTCTTTCGTGAGGAACAAACTAGGTTCAACTAGTGTGGTGACTAAATTACAATCCTTCATTTGAAATTGGTCCAAGATCTCAAATGCATATTTTTTTCTGAGTGATAAAAATTTCAATTGCTGATTGCATTACCTTAATGCCAAGAAAATAATGCATTATCCCAAGATCTGTCATTTCAAACTCTACCATCATAAATTTCTTGAATTCTTCAAACATTGTTGGATCATTACCTGTGTCGATCAAATCGTCTACATACAAACATATAATCAAAATGTTGTTTGGAGATTTAAATTTAATAAAACGTGTATGTTCATATGGACACACTAGTACAAATTTGGCTATTAATGTCGGGCATTGCCCGACATTAAAGACTTTTGATGTCAGAAAAGCATCCGACATGAATACGAGTGTCATTAATAGTGATATTTCTTAAAAAAATGTGCGACTTATCATGTCGGACATTGTGCGACATTGAAAGTTGAAATCATATAATCGCACCCCTTTAGCACCCTTTTTTTTGTCAGTCATTTAAAGTGCGTGCATTTCTTTTACCGACATTAAAAGCATTATTTGTACTAGTGACATTTTTCAAATCCATCTTTGATGAAGTAAGCCTCAATGTGACTGTACCAAGCCCTAGGTGCATGTTTCAGCCCATATACTACCTTCTTCAACCAATATACCTTTCCTTCATTGCTTTGTTGCCCATATCCAGTGGTTAATCTATAAAGACTTTTTCATCTAAATTTCCATGTAAAAAGGTTGATTTTACGTCCATTTCAAAAATTTTCCAATTATTTTGTGTTGCCAATACTACTACAATTCGAATAGTATCATGTCTTGCAACTCGAGCGAATACTTTCTTGTAATCAATGCCAAATTGTTGCTTGTACCCTTTTGCAAAGAGGCGAGCCTTGTACTTGTTTACTTTACCATCTTTGTTCAACTTTGTTTTGTAAACTCATTTAACACCAACAGATTTTTGTCCTCAAAGAAGTTCTGACAGCTCCAAGTATTATTTTTCTCAGTTGACATAATTTTTTCATTCATGGCCTATTGCCATTTTGGATCTTCGACAGCTTCTTCAAAGGTTAATAGATCACATTCTGATAATAAAGCATACTGGACGAGTGTATCATCGGAAAGATCATCATTAACCTCATAGTCTTCCATCCATACTGGCCTTCTTCTAACTCATTGTGATCTCGAACTTGTTCCTTCTATTTGAGCACCAATAGCCTCAATTGGTTGTTGCACTTGATTTTCAGGTTGTAGTGACATAGACACGTTAGTGCCAGTATCTTCAAAGCTCACAGGTATTGGCTGTTACCCTAGAGTCTCTTCTGTTTAGTTCCATGTGTTTACTTCATCGAAAATAACATCACGACTAATCAGAATTTTACCTGTGATTAGATTGAACAACTTGTACCCTTTTGACTGCTTACTAATTTCAAGGAAGATGCATTTTTGGCCTTTGTTATCCAGCTTCTTCCTCTTTTCGTCAGGAACATGTGCATATGCAATACACCCAAACATTTTGAAATGGTCAACTGATGGTTTACATCTATCCCAGACTTGTTGAGGAGTCATGTTTTTAATCGAAAATGTGTGACTTCAATTCAAAACATGAACACCCCAATTTACAGCTTCCGGCCAAAACTTCTTTGGAACTCTTCCATGTGCAATCATGCTTCAAACCATATTGAGGATAGTATGATTCTTTCTTTCAACAATGTCATTTTGTTGAGGTGTGCAGGTTGTTGTTAATTGGCGTCGAATTCCATGCTCATCACAAAATTTTACAAATACTTGTGACATGTATTCTTCTCTACGGTCAGTTTAAAGAGTTTTAATCTTCCTCCCAACTTCATTTTCAACTATTGCCTTAAAGTTTTTTAAAGTTGAGAATGCTTCTGATTTTTCCTACAAGAAATAAATACACGTCTTGCTACAATAATTGTTAATGAAAGAAATATAATATTTCTTGTTTTCATTTGATATTAGGTTCATCGGGCCACATATGTCGAAATGGATTAACTCCAAAGGTTTACATTCTCCCCATGCCTTGCGCTTTGGAAATTACTCACGATGTTGTTTGCCAACAACACAGTCTTCACATATTCTGGAGGGAGGAGAAATTAGAGGAAGGCCAACTACCATTTGCTTTTGAGAAAGGACTTGTAAACCCTTGAAATTCAAATGAGCATATCGTAAATACCAAAGCCATGTGGAGTCTTCTACATCAGCTTTGAAATAAGTCTTCAAGCTTTCTACCTTGACTGGAAACAACCTGTTTGATGTCATTTCAACACGAGCAATTAATCCTCTCCTTAGATCATATATTTCACAAGCGCCTTCTTTGATGGTTGTTTCATATCCTTTCTTTTGTAACTACCCAACACTCAACAAATTGTTTTTCAAATCAGGAATATAGAACACATTTGATATAGTCTAAACATTTCCCTTTTTTGGCTTTATTTGAATATCACATTTGCCCACGACATTTACTTTAGAGTGATCCAAAAACTCACAGTAGAATGAAACTTTTCGTCTAAATTATGAAAGAGAGACTTGTTACCACACATAAGATTGCTGCAGCATGTGTTTGTATACCACATGTTTGGTCTAAGCTCATCCTTAGAGTGAGATGCCATCAAAAGTGTTTCCTACTCCTTTTTTCTATGAAATTGGACTGCTCTCCCTTTTTATGGTTAAGGTTGGCTGTGTATTCTGACTTCTAATGACCAAACTTATGGCAACGATAACATTGAATGTTGGACTTATTAAACCTTGAGTTGTTGGAAGTTTGTTTGTGTTGGTCATGTCCTCCACCTCTTCATTTTCCTTGCCATTTTCCACGACCTCAACCACGACCTTTATTTGATCATCTCCTTGCAGAGTTCTCACCATGAGTTGAAGCCTTTAAGGCTTGTTCTTCAGTTGAACTTGTGGTTGTTTTCATTCTCTGCTCATGCACAAGCAAAGAACTTTGTAATTCATCAATTGATAACTCATCAATATCTTTTGATTGCTCAATCGAACAAACCTCATAGGCAAATTTAGGAGCCATTGATCTAAGAATCTTCTCAATCACAGCTACATCTCCAATTTTCTCTCCATGGATCTGCATCTTGTTTACAATCGCTAATGTCCGTGAGAAATACTCATCTATGGATCCACCTTGCTTCATTTGAAGAATCTCGATTTCTTTATGAAGTGCTTGAAGCTGCTGCCTTTTCACCCTTCTTATGCCGTGGTACTTTTTCTTCATGGAGTCCCAAATTTGCTTGCAAGTGTCTTTCTGTAAAATGGTCTCCAAGATGGCATGATCAATCACTTGGAATAAGTAGTTCTTCACCTTGAGATCCTTCAACTTTCATTCCTCCAACTTTCGTTCCTCCAACTTTTTCTGTTTAGCTTCTAACAAGACAACTCTGATTCACTCTTACTTCAACGATGGTCAAATACTCTTTGGACCATAGGAAATTTTCCATCAACATGCTCCAATGATCATAGTGACCATCAAAGCAAGGAATTACAGGTTGCACATAGTTGTTATCTGAGGCCATTTCCTTGCTTTCTAGCTACTTTAGAAGACAAAGGAATTTATGGGCTAGGAAAAAGATGCTCCTCGATTAACCGAGCTTTGATTCCATTGTTATAAGCAAATAGAGAAAACACACAATAGGGGAAGCAGGGAAGAGTATAAAATAAACTTGTGTTTGATGATTATTTCCATTCAATCAAAGGCCTTTATATAGACTACAAAAATATGAATTGTAGGCACCATTATCTTTAAGATTAGGTTTTACCTTAGGACTAGGCACCCTTAAGACTATCTAGTTGAATTGAATTAACAAAAAAACTCTAAAAATAAATCAACAATGGACTAACTTTGTCCATGCATGTTTCTTAGGTTGTCCTCTAGCCTCCTTGCATGGCAATGCATAAGCATCGCATTTTATGCTTGAGCCTTGCAAGTCCGACTAAGGCTTCAGCTCGACCATGGTCAAGTAGAGCCTTATGCTCGACTCCTAACATGGCTGAGCACGGTGGCCAGTCCACTTCAATAAGTTGAGTCATGATTTATTTGGGGCAAAAAATCTAGAGATTCGAAGGGTAATCTATGGACAAGGTGGCGACGAATTTCCTTGCTACTTGGGCGGGATCCACGCAAATTATAGAGGTTCAATCTTTGATAGAGCTACATTGATCTAATGCAAAGCACGTTGAGTCGGACGATAAACTTGCAGTCATAGAGAAGAAGGTGCAGAGAATGAATCGTAACCTTGCATGGGTGGTCGAGATTATCGATCGTCCAAACCTACTAGTGTTCAATAGCACTCAGTGCAAGGAAGAGCGAGGTTTACTACTGCCTTGTTTAGCTTCTCCTCCCTTTGTTTGAGACTCGGTCAAAGGCAAAGGTTTGACAATCGAACGCGATGAGGGGACTCACGCTAGAAACCCTAACCTGATCAAGAATCTTATGCTCGATGGCAGTAATCAGGGGAAAATTTCTTCAAACTTGATGGAACGACTATCAAGCACGAACGATCACTAATCTCAATTTTACACCGTTCGTAACAGTAAGACTGGAGGTTAGTCCAATGGCGAGTACGATGATCGTATAGTCACCATCACTGCAGAGAATAAGAGGAAAAGAAAAACCAACTTTGGGTCAAACTTGTGACACTACTAGATCAAAAGCAGAGAGAGAGAAAGTCTACAACAAGGATAAAGTTGAAAGTCAATCCTGGATTCTTGAATTGAAGCGAATACAAAAAGAGTTTGTTGACATGAAGAAGTTTCAGCAGCACGCTGTTGTGAATTTAGAAGACTTACTAGAGCAGACAGACCTTCTTTCACAAATGACATAATACAAAAAGAGGTATCCTCGAATTTAAACTTTCTACTATTGAACCATACAATGGATTGAAAGGTCCAATCGAGCACCTTGACACATTTCGATCGTAGATGAAACTCCACGAAGTCCAGGATGCCAATAAGCGCCCATCATTTTTCTTTACCATGACAGTATCAATGCAAGAATTGTTCCGTCAGTTGAAGCAGAAGTCCATTAGTTCATTCAAGGAGCTAGCTAGAATAAGCCTGCAACTCATCTCCTAACCCTTAAACATGGGGCAAAAGAGAGCCTTCAAGATTACATAAAAATATTTCAACAAATAGCCACTCCAAGTGAAAGGTTACAGGGATGGCACAACACTTACTGCACTAGTTGGCAGGATTGAAAGATGAAAAGGTCATTAGGTGCAAGAGAGCCTCGAGAAGCTATGTTGAGTTACTCGAATGGGCAGAAAAAAAATACATGAGTGACAGAGTTTCTAAGCTCAAAGTGGAAGAGCAGAACAAAAGGCTGACTAGACTATCAAAGGGCTCTATAGAGCAGACTCAAACACTACACACCCACTGTAATTCTGGTTGAACAAATTCTGATGGAATTCAAAGATAAAGATATGTTCAATAAGTCAGCAAAGATGCAAACCGAGTCCCACCAAATGAGCAAAGATAAATACTATCTATTCCACCATGACCATGGCCACACCACCTCAGATTGCTTCACTTCCATAAAAAAGAACCAATCAAAGAATTGATTCAACGAAAAAAAGTTTAAGGAATATATTGGTGAGAGTGAGAGCCACCAAATGAAACCGAGACAAGACGACGGAGGTCAAAGCAATGATGACTCTCAACCCCTTGGTAAATTAGAATTATATTTAGTGAGATAGCCGATTGAGAGTTTGGAATAAAATAAGCAAAAGCTCGTGAGGAGGAAAAGGTCACACCGACACTTAGAATGTGTTTTCTACCTCTTTGGCCGAGTCGACCCCTGCCATCAATTTTAAAGGAGGGGAGCTAGCTTGAATGCACAAACCTCATAACAACGCCTTGGTCGTGAGCCTTACAATCGCAAACATCAAATTATGTCGCATATTAAAAGATGGAGGAAGCTCTGCTTATGTCATCTCACTCACTGCATTCAACATCATGAAGTTTGGGCAAGAGTGTTTAAAAAGCAGTCTGGTCCCTTTAATCAAAATTTTGAGGTGAAAGAATCACTACGAAAGGAAGGATTTAGCTATCAGTAACGTTTGAGGATGAAAAGAACTACAAGATAAAGATGGTTGATTTTCTTATTGTAAAATTGCAATTTTGATTACAATGATATACTAGGTCAACAAACTCTCCACAGCCTTAGAGTAGTGCGTTTTACCTACCACCAAGTCGTGAGTTTTCCTATGCATCAAAGCATCAGAGTAGTTAGATGAAAATAGTGCAGGTCTTGCAAGTGTTATTGCTCAACAATGAAGAAGATGAATCAGTACGAGTAGTCTATTCAATCTATCTAAAGGAGAAGAATCAATCGCTCTAGAGTCAAGCCACGTTGAAGAATGAAGAGCTTAGGACCAACCACCGGGTGAGTAGCTGACAAATGTCCACAAGTTAGTTAACTTGTTTTGGTACTTTTTCACATTCAAACAAAAGTTTCAATAGTTGTTTGCATTTATTCTTTTAGGAGTTAGCTAGGCAATTATTGTTTTAAGCATTTATATGAAACTTTCAATTTTTATCACGTAGTGTAATCAAATAACTGTAGTCAAACTAAAAGCCTATTCGAGTGAAGGCCACACATTAACGAGACCGAGCGAAGACTTGCCTCCATGTTAAGCTAGGTCAAGCCATGGCTTGGCCTAAGGCCCAATACCCACATGGACCAAGCCAAGGTGCCTATAGCTCAAAAAGGCGTTCGAGCAAAATAGATGAACCTCGAGGTCCAGATGGGAGGAACCATGGTTTGACCCTGCCCACATGGGTCGAATAGTTTGGTTGTGCCCATAGCCCAAAAGAAGGTTGAGCTAATAGTGCGACTCAAGATCCAATTAAGAGTTCAACCCAACATGAACCAAGCCAGATGTAGAAGCTCGGCCTCAATTGGTTAATTTTTGTTTGAGATTACTTTGTTGATATTTTAGTTGAATATTTTTTTTCTCTAGATGTTATATACATAGTTTATGGTGGGATTTTGATTCATAGGGTTGGGATTTTGAAATGTCTTTTCCACAAATCAATTTTACCAAAAACCCTTTTGGTAGGAAAAATGTAGAGTTACGGTGCATCTCTCCTAGCCATATATTCGAATTACCACATGCGTCATACACAAAGTTCTAGGTAGATTTTAAATAAGCTATAATAAAGTTGAAGTCTCTACTAAAGAATGGTCGTTAAAATCTAATCTCAGAAAGAAAATGTACATTCAAGCTCAAAGCCAACAATGAAAATAAGATTGATTATAACTATACAAAAGATAACTTTTTTCCCCTTGGATTTTAAAGCCAAGTGTTCCCATTGGATTATGAATGAAATTAAATAGTTCAAATAAATAATAATGACCTCATACCTAGATTTTTAATCAAAGTAAAATGCTCTAGTTTTTACAAAATTGGATCTCTTACTTAAAATAGAAACAAAATCAAGTGTAGCCTTGTTCATCATGGTCTTAAAATGCTTCAAGATTAGAAGATTGGAACTAGCTTATTCCATAAGGTCATCATAATATACTCAAGGTCCAAATATGGATTTTAGGCATATTTAAACTCAACTATATTCTATGTTCGGTTCATTAAGGTCCTAAGGTGCTTTTTGTAGGAAAACAAGTTATTGGTTCATTGTAATTATATTCCAAAACATCCTTGGGCCAATGACAAATGTAATCTAACTTCTTGTCGATTTCATCCAGGATTTAACTTTGCCCATTTCTGCAAAATCAAAAAGTTGTTCCAAAAGTACAAGTGAGAATGAATAGAGATTGTATTAAGCTTAAGGATAGATTCTCAGCAGAGTATATAGAAGAAGTTGCACAATTAATAAAAGTGACAAAGAATCATGTAAATGAGGTAGGGAAAACAAGATGTCCATGCAAGAACTGTCAAAATTCAATGTGGCAATTATTAGACGAAATGGAACAACATCAATCTATTCATGAATGAAATATCTTCGTCCTACAATTAATGGGTTTATCATGAATAACCCGCAAACTTATCTAGATTTCAAAGAGACTCAACTCCTCTAGTGAATGAGGAATTATGTAGAGAGTATAATGTTGTCATTGAAGAAGATGGGATGTTTGATCGTTTAGATGATTTGCGAAGTTTGATGGTAGAAAAGGATGTAGATGAAGAGACTTTGGGTATGAGATGCCAACAAACGTCCATGAAAGGGATGAAGGATGTATCAACATATATATGCCGCAGATTAGGATCTTATGTACTCTAATTAGCTCAATTAAAGATAGAAAATCATGCTTTAAAGAGGAGAAATCAGAGAAATAAGAGAACTAACCTTTGTAGCTTCAATTCTCCTCTATCTCCGCGGTATGGATCACGAGCAAGCTCCCGGACCACCACTAGTGTCTTCTCAGCTATTCTCCGACCAAGGAACGGGATGGTGGGATCCCTTGACTGGTGAATTAGAGAGGAGAAAGGGTGAGGCTTGGTTTATGTTCAACACATGAACAACCAAACTTTTGGGAGCAAAAAAGAATCAAACCATCAATCATATTATGCACGAATTTGAGTCCAATATATAGCCCAAATCATGCACAACTACCTCACCCAAGATTGACACTCAATCA
>JAOANK020000084.1:1340034-1352074 GCA_026257165.2 Telfairia occidentalis
GGTGAGGAAAAAAATATTCAACGTGGCCATCACATTCGTAGCTATTAGATATATATATGATGAAAAACGCATTCGTAACTGGCGGATGTAAAATTGTTAACCATGTTGAAGAGAGAGAGATCAAAAGGTCGCAATCCGCTCGAGAATAACGACCGACAATCTGAATTAGAAGCAAAAAGAGAGATTGGTTTTTGTTAGTAAGCAAATATATATTCAAAAGAAGAAATTAGAAAGAAAAATAATTGAATAAAGAGATTGGTAATAAAAGGAAAAAAAAAAAAAAAACCAAATTATAAAGCAAACCCTTTTTGTGTAATATGAGACATGGAAAATGAAGATGAAGAATAAGGTTTGTGGAAGCTTTTTTGAGTGTATGTTGAGTTGAGGGGAATGAAGCCTGGTCCGAAGCCTAACAGTTCTTCTTTTTCACTTTTACATTGAAAAAGAACCTCTTTTTCTTTTGAAAAGCCTCGAGCCAGCCAACATTCCCCACAACCCTTAACTTCGATCTCTCTTTAAAACATTTCTCTCTCTAAAAAATGCCCTACGCAATGACCTTAACCTCACTCCCTTACCCTTCATTTATAGGGTCTCATTTTTTACTCTCTCTCTCTATACTTTTGCATCTAACACTCTAGAGAGAGAAACACTCTCATTTCTATTATAAAAATTGATTAAAAAAAAAAAAACATAATATGTTCGTACAGTGACGACTGGGTCTCAGTCGTAGTAATGATGCTTTCTACATTCAGATATATGTATATATATATATATATATATATGTGTGTGTGTGTCCAATTTTAACTTGTGCAAAATCTCACTTTTTTTTAGGGTAAAATATACCAAATGAGATTATAAAACTCTAATTATTACCATAAGGGATGCAAGCTGTAACTGAAAAAATGGAGATCAAATTGCCTATAAAAATAAAATAAAAAAACCCTATCTAGCTTCTTCCAATTAAAACCCTATCTAACTTCTATCAATTGGATGTGAGTCAAAATTGGAAAAAATGACAAAACCAAAATTACTTCAATCGGGTTTGAAATATGTATGTCTATCATATGAAATTAAAAAATAGTTGGATGATTATGTAGTTTTGGTTGGCTAATTTGTCAACTTAGGTTACGTAGTCAATTTAGTTTTCAAACAATATAAGTTTCAACATATCAACTTTTTAGCTTGCTTTAATTTTGTTAGTGATTTAAAAATATTAAAAGAATCTAAAGAGAAATAAAGTTGTATTTTTATGTTTTTATTGTTTTTTTATATGTGTTTGGTACCAAATTTTAGAATCTAAAAACATTAAGGGTGTGTTTGGGATAAATTTGAAAAAAAATGCTTTTTAAATAAAATTATTTTTTCTGTGAATACTTTTGAAAAATATTAACGATTTAAAGTGTGTATTTAGTATAGTTTCTTGAGTAATTTTAGAAAATCATGAGTGTTTTATTAAAAAAAAAATCTTAACAAATAAAATGCACTTTAAAAAAAATAATTTAGTTTAAAAATTATTTTTGAAGAAAAACAATGAAGATGAATTATCCAAAAAGAACTTAAAAGTTATTAATCGAAAATTTTTAAAATATGTAGTAAGAAAAGAAAACATACTTGTAACTAATAATATCGTTTTTTAATGTAGTTTAATCAAATAAATTTATTATAAAAAGTATTTAAAAAAACATAAAAATTATATTATAAATATTTCTTTATGAAAAAGTATTTAAATTACACGTTATGTCAAACCGACTCTAAGTATTATTGTTTTTTTTTTTTTACCTTAAGTATTGTTTGATAGCTTTTAAAGTGCTTATTGATGGAAAAATATATATTTTGTTTTAAAAAATGTGTAATATTTGGTTAAAATTTTGAAGAGATTTATAATTAATTAAAATTAATTTTTAATTTTTTTAACAATAGATAGAGGTTTGAAATATTATAAAACCAACACTTAAAGTGTTCTTAAATGAGGCGTTTAATTTTGAAGAGATTTATACAAGTGTTTTATTTAAAAACATTTTTTTCAAAAGCTAGGTCAAACGCACATTGAAACCATGTAAATGTTATTTTCAAAATTTTTACTTTATGGATCACCGAATCCAAAACCAATTCCAAACTAGTGTTTTTAGAAATAAACCTATAAAAAAAAAATCACTGAAATCATTTGATTAAAATAATTAAAAAAAAAAATTGAATCCGAATGCTATACCAAATATGAGCGTTAAAAGGGGGAGAAAATAAAAATCTCTTAAATTTTCTTGGAATTAAAGTGGGCGTGTGATGATAAGAAAATGATTAAGGTGTGAGTGAGTGAGTGTGAATCGTGATAGGGAAGGGAAGAGAAGGGATATGTATGACCCGCAGTTACCGGTCAAGAAGGTAGTGTGTTACCTGCTATAGCCAGTGAGCGGGTCTCTGGTTTCAGACATGGACACAGACACAGCATGCACAACAAGACAAAAGGAGTAATTAAAAAGCACACTTCACACATGTCTGTCTTTAATGCCATTTTTTCATCATTACCTTATTATTATTTTCCTTTTTTCTTTTTCACTTCAGAAAAAAATCCCATTTGTTTGTTTTCTAACTTCCCCCTGTACCTTCCTACCCGCTTGCCCCGGGTGACTTTCGTTTCACCTTTTTTTTTCTTCTGTTTTTGAAAATTTTCTTTTACCACCCCTAAATTCTCTAAGTCTTCCTTTTAAAAGACAATAATTATCCTGTATAAAATAAAAAGTTCATAGATTTAGATTTAAAATTTATTTAAAAAATTTCAACTTAATCTTATAGATTATATGTCGATATAATCTAACTTAACAATTAAGATATTCACGCTTTTTTTTTTTTTAAATCGAACATAATTAAAACTTAAAAATTTATTTTTGTATTTTTGTATTCTCCTTATAAAAATATTACAAGTACGGTAAAGACTAGTTTGTTTTTTCTTTATTTCAATTGATTTGCATTGTAAAATTTTTAATTTCAGAAAAATTATTATTATTATTGTTATTATGGTACCCAAGTTGGTATTGATGTGTCTTGGAATCTTTTTTTCAACCATCTAGAAGCAATTTTGACTAGATATTCAAAACAAGGTCCATCTCAGTCAACCATTCATAAAAGTTCAAAAGTTACTTTTAATTAATTAAACGTAAAATATGCATTTTTAAAAACAAATTTCAAACGGTGTATTTTGCTCAACTTTATTAAATTGTTTAAATTATAAGTCTGGTCTTTCACTTTATCTATTTAATCCGTATAGTTTAAAAATTTTCTATTAGAATCTTATATATTCATATTTATGTTTAGTTAGTCTATATACTTTTAAAATATTCTAATATATTTTAAAATTTTAAATTGTGTGTCTAATAGTTCTATGCACGTCACCGCCATCAATTTAACATTCATACGACCACTAAATATCTAAGCCTATTCAAAATTAGTTTTCTATTATTTAATCCTTAAAAGATACTTTAGCGTGCTACATAAGTGTTAAATTAACCTTTTAATAATAATGACTAATCAAACAAAAAATTAAAAACTCCAATACATAATATAAAGTAAAATTCTTCAAGAATAGAGACCAAATAAGCACCACTTTGAAATTTTAGTAATCTCAAAAATTCAATAACCAATTTTATAATTAGTTTGAGACATGACATTAGGTTGAATTTCATTGTCCAAACTCAATTACACATAATAATCATTGGTTTAATATTTCATTTAAAAAATTACTTATAGAAAGCAAAAAAAAAAGGAGAGACAGAATAGACATTTGAAATCATTGGGGTTGGTGGGCATAATTAGTGTTGGTGACTAGATAGACATTGCAATTTTGGATTACATATCCTATAGACTAACTTCAATGCCTGACATTAATGTCATAATATTAAATTCAATTACGACATATGAGAGAATTGACACGACCATACTTCTTATTTATTCGTTCAATAAAAAAAATTAATAATAAAAAAAGACATACACACTATTGCCTACTTATTGGTTAGTGACCATCATTAAGAATTTGAATAGCCATTTATTTAAAAAAAAAAAAAAATCATTTTTTTGCAATTCTCTTTTTTTTAGTTGTAAAAAGTATAATGGTGGTTGATGAGAAATAACTACTATTTTTTCTTCTTAAAGAAAGAGCTAGAAAAGAAAGATTCTTGGATTGTGTGGGCGTATTATTATTAGTAGTAATAGTAATAAAATTAAAAGGGGTTTGTTGTTTGTTTGCATTGATTAAGGAAAACTGACAATGTTGGTAACAAGGTTTGTCCTTGGAATTTGATGCAAGAGAGTTGTTTTAAATTAATTAACTAATTAAATATTCTGTTTAGTACTAATTTAGGGTTTAGCTTATTTTAGTTATTAAATTTTAAAATAATATTATTTAACATGTTAGTATATTAACAAAGTCACACTATCAATTTGTTAAAAACCAAACAAAGATGAAGACTAAAATAGTTATTTTTCAAAGTTTATAGATTAAAATAGATATTTTAAAATTTTATGAAACCAAAATGGATTAAACTAAAAACTTTGGCAACTGGAGTGTACAAATATTTTTAAAGTTCAATAACAACAACGGAAAAAAGTATTCAGGTTGGGGTAACATATATTATAGTATGTATTTAACATGTCTTTTTTAATCAAAAGTGATTCAAGAAAATTTAAAAGAAAATAAAAAGCACATAAAATAATTTTAAAGAAGTATTTAACTAATTTTCTTCCAAAAATTCTTACATTATAAGTAATTAAAGGCTATGTGGCATGCAATTTCAATTCTATTTCTTCTTTTCAGAGTCATTAAATCAAATTGATTTGATAAATATTTATTTGATGAGTTTGTTTTGAAAACTATTTCTAGATTCTATAATTCAAAGAGTATACATTTTAAAAAGAATCATTTTCTTTTTGTGTGTGTCTTTAGTAGTTTCAGATTTTAAATTTGAAAATTGAAAAATTAGGATAATTATATTATATAATGTTATAAAATCATTTTATTTTGTCAAAATTTAATATATATTATATAATATATTATAAATGATTCAATATTATAAAACAATAATAATACAAAATTTATAACATAAAATATGTCAATAAACTACTTAATAATATTGTTCTTAAAAAAACTAATCTTAATAATATTGGAGATGAACAAAATATTTAGTAAATAACAATTACTCATGTTATTGTCTATGAATGAATTACTAAACGCACTTTTGAAAAAAAATTTAAAATGAGATTCAATTTTCTAAATTGGCGATCCAAATACATATGTAAAACTATATATTACAAACTCTATTTTTATTTTCAGATTACATCAAAATGCGTTAAAAAAGCAGGTCAATTTGGGGGAGGATTTTGAATTTGAAAGAGAAGAGAGAGAGGGGTATTTTGGGAAGGAGTGAGAATGGTAAAAGAGCGAAGGAAAAAAGTCATGGGGGGAAAAGACGGCGATTGAGGAGGAAGAAGAGAAGAGAGTAGAAGGAGGAGCCCGACTAACGAGGGCAAAAAAAAAACGAAAGAATGCGAGGGAATGGGATGGGGCCCATGAGCGAGAGGGACATTGGACGGCTCAGATTTCTGCACCCCATCGTACGCTGCAGGGTCTCGCCCACGTGATCGCATTCAATGATCGTGGGAAACCGGTACGACCTTTTTACGGTTGTGGTTCTGTGGGCCCCACTTCCCACTCCCCACCCCTCTCTCTGCTTCCTTCTTCCATTTGGAACTGGGACCACTTTTTTCTTCTTTTCGTTTTTTAGGTTAAAATATTTTTATTTGTGTACTTAAGTTTATTTTAGTCCATAATATTTTTAAAATATTCATTTTGATAAATGTAGTTTCAATTTTTTTTCGTTTTAATTCATATATTTTTAAAAGCAAACTTCAGCATATCTTTAACTATTTAAGACATAGTTCATCGACTAAAAAATCGTAGATTCAAATCTCTAATCTCACATATTGAATTCAAAAAAAAAAAAAATGCATACTTTTAAAAGGTTGGTTTTAGTTTCTACCTACATATTTTTTAAAAATGACCATTTTAGTTTTTGTTTGCCAAATTCCAATCTAAATTTTATACCTAATGAAAATTATTTATTACATAATTTTAATTATATTTCAAGAAATTTAATGTGTAGTGTTGTACTCATATTATAATTATAAAAATGATATAAAAAAGAAAATATAATGATAGAAAATTGTCACGTTTTAAGAGTATTGAACTAAAATAGAGTTTTTGAAAGTATAGAAATTAAAATAGACAAAAGTCTAATATATATAGATCAAAATAGAGATTTTGAAACTATAGAAACTAAAATAAATTAAAGTTAGAAAAATATAAAACCAAACTAATATTTAAAAATTATTTTCAAATTTAATTAATTATTTTAGGGGGAAAATTTAGGGAGTGGGGGCTAAGGCAATGATGCGTAAATGATATGAAATGATGATAGGGTGATGATGGATGGATGGGATTGGATTGGGGTTTGAATGGATGGGTGCGAGGAGAGGGAGTTCGTTGTGTACAGTAGCGCCTTATTCTGCTGGATTTTCGCGGGTTGATTTGTTTTTTTCCTTTTTCGTTATGGGACCATTTTACCCTCCCCTCCACCATTTAATTCTCCATCCCCTCATCCATTCTACCAAAATATATATTAATATAGCTACTACACTATCTCATTTTTAATTGTGTAATTCAGAGTTAAATCATAATTTTTAGTTTCTCTTCTACTTCTAATGAGATAATATTTTCTGCCATATTGTACCAACCCCTTTGAATAAATTCTCCCAATTTTCCCTTCTTATGCTGCACAATTTCATTCTAAATTTTATGCTTAAATTTCAAGTTTGATCTCTTAATTTTGATGATTGTGTCTAATACACCTCTCAACTTTCATTTTATATCTAATAGGTCCAAAAAATTAAAACATGTCTAGTATGTATAAAAGATTTCAATTTTGTGTTTAATAAGTCTTTGACCTACAATTTGCGGATCTATTAGATATAAAATAAAATTTTGTTTCAATTAGAATTCTTGATATTCCAATTTTGTGTTTAAGACATTCATAATTTTTTTTAAAAATATTGAATATAATAAATAAAAAATCTAATACATTTTAGAAACATATTAGATGCTTTTTAAAATTCTTGAATTCATTATTCACTATACCTTGAAAGGTCAAGTTTAAAGACTAAATCCTACAAAATTTTATCTATTCTTATATCTAAATTCTAAAATCATAAATCTAAACTTTTTTTTCTTTCGCTAAATAAAATTATTGCGATGATCTTTTGAGCCATTCCATAGTTTTTATTTATTAAATTATAAGTATTTTAAATTTTGGAATTATTTATTAAAATGATAAAAATAGTGTAAATAGCTCATTCAAATATTGTAATTTTAATTTAAGCTAAATTATACCAAATGTATCTTGAATCATAAGGTTTATTTCAATTATGCTAACATTTCATTTTTTTTAATCATAAGTTTTTTTGTTTTTGTTTTTTTTTTTCCAAATTGAGCCTAACTCAAGTAGTTAAGGCTTACATACTCAACCATGAAATTAGAGATTCAAATTCTCACCCAACATGTAGTTGAACTTAAAAAAAATAAACACTTTTAAGTTTTTAAATTGTAAAAAAACTGTCATTCGTTCGTCCAGGAGGTTCCTGACGCCGACATTCGTTCAAAATGGCAAAATTGCATTCTCTTGGATGATACATGCTATTGCTCAATAATCTCAAGCCATAGTTCTACTTTTTTTTTTCTTTCTATTCATTATGAGAGGGAGAATCCAATTATCGCCTATTGATTGTGAGAGGCTCAATAATCTCAAGCCATAATTCTACTTTTTTTTTTTCTTTCTATTCATTATGAGAGGGAGAATCCAATTATCGCCTATTGATTGTGAGAGGCAGGGAGAGTGAGAAAAATAATAACTACCTATACTCTTTTTGTTTTTATAAAACCTTAAATATCTAAGCTATAACGTGACTATCAAGTCAATTGTTCGAGGAAATACGTGTTGGGTAGTCAAAATCATCAAGCGAGTTTCGTTCGTGAAGATTTGCCGTACAAGAAGTGAAGATAACTGATCGAACGAAGGGATTGGATGTTGTAGAGCCAGAAGTTCTGAGGGGGCAGCGCGTCACAGCGCGTGCGAGAAGGCGGAAGAACCAAATTCGTGGTGCTATGGCGTTGTCCCTAGCACTGTGGTGCTATCCTGCTATATCCATAGTGTTAAGACGCCGTTACTCTATCTCGAATTTTGCACCAAGTTTGCCTTAACCATTTTGTTTTCTTATAAATATGTATCATTCTTTAGGATTATTTTGACTAGACCGTTTGGAGAGAATAGACTAAAAAAAAATAGTGTTCTTTCATTTGTTTTGCTAACCAAGAACACAGAGTGGCGACGTTATTGTGAGTGAATTTTCATTGTAATCTTCAAATATTTTTAGTGGAACCTGTAGTTGCAGGAAATCGACGTATCCCTTTGCAATTGAGGTGAACCAATATAAATCCTCTGTGTCAAGTTCCTCTATCCCTAAAACTTTTTATTTTCAGTTTATATTACTTGTGGTGTTTAATCTGTGTGTTTTGCTTGTGGAAGTGAAAATAAACCTTAGGCCATTAAGTTGGATCTAGTTATCTGCTTTGCAGTTTATTTTTCCAACAATTGGTGTAGTAGAGCTTACACATTTAGAAGCAATAGGAAGCACATATACATTTGGAGGAATCCACAAATTCAATGGAGATGACAATGATTGAAAAATGCATATTTAGGCCTTTCTGACTTATAATAATAAAGTCCATAAGGCTCTAAAAAAGAGACCTGAGAGAATGAATGATGAAGATTAGAAAGCCTTGAAATGAGCAAGTTGTGGCTATCATCAAATTAGCAGTATCAAGAGAAGTTGCCTAATGAAAAAGTTGTGAAGGATCTGATGGAGGCTTTGACAAGCAGGTATGAAATACCTTCTGCCAAGAATAAATGTTATCTCGTTATGCGATATTGCACATATAGAATGGAGAAGGATGATTCAGTTAATTCTCATATAAATGAGATAACTAATTTTTGGATTTAGTTAGAGTATGCTAATATTACTTTTAGTGATGAAGTAAATGCTATTATGCTTTTAACGTTCTTGCTTAATAGCTGGAAAACTATGAAGACTGTAGTGTCTAATTCATTCGGGAGTGGTAGTCTTCAGTATTTGAGATCTGTGATGTAGCAATTACTGAAGAACTTTGTAGGAAGAGTAGTAGTTCTAGTAAAAAGTCTACTTCTAGATCAGCACTGGCTGTTAGTAAGGGTAAAGAAAAGGTTGTTGAGGAGCATCATAGTGGTAGCAGTAGCGATAGTAGAAGAAATTGGCTGAAAAATATAGAATGCCATTATTGCCATAAGAAAGGTCATTTCAAGTCCAAGTGTAAATGATTGAATGATGACCTGCTCAAGGAACAGGCAAATGTAGCCACGCATGA
Source organism: Telfairia occidentalis (assembly GCA_026257165.2). NCBI lineage: Eukaryota > Viridiplantae > Streptophyta > Magnoliopsida > Cucurbitales > Cucurbitaceae > Telfairia > Telfairia occidentalis. Next base: position 1,349,534 of record JAOANK020000084.1, read on the forward strand.
TGCCCTGGTTTGTATTGAAAGCGACACAAAACTTGAGAACTGTTCATCAAAGTGAGTCGTAGATAGTGCAGCTTGAATTCATATAGCTTCAGACAATAGTCTGTTCGCTTCCTTCACTGTAGGCAATCATGGTCTGGTAAGGATGGGGAATGACAAGGTCTCTGTATCGAGAGAGGTTAGAGACATTAGGGTGATGACAGATAATGAGAGCTCACTGGTGGTGTGAGATGTTAGGTATGTTTCTAATATCATATTGAATCCTATCTCAGTTGGTAAGTTAGATAATGGGGGTTAGAGGAGTGGGTTTAGTGATAACTCATAGATCACTAGAGGGTCAGGTGGCAGTAGGCCACAAACAATTTGCATTGTATATGGTTGATTTGAGACTTGCCAGAAGACCTAAGAAACTGTGGATTCAAGTTATAGTTGTAGAGATGGTTTAAAGAGAGGCAAAGTTGTGCCAGCAGTAATGTTAACCAAGGTTAATCAAGGAGATCAATGTTCATCGAGTGAACAATATGGCAAACAGAATGAGGAATTCAATTTGGAGGGTTGTCACCCCAATTTTTAAATGAGGCAGTTTGATAAAGCGGTCAAGGCGATCTGGTGGATCAAGAAAAACTCATAGAGATATTGAAGTTAGAGATGATTTCTCAATCCTGGAAGCTAGCTTCAATAATAAAGTGAAGTGATTTATAAAGAACATCTTCTCCCAGAAATGGTTGAGAGGGAAGGTGTTGCCTAGCACCACATAATTTAAGTGGGAGTACGTGGTTGTATCTCTTTAAGTCTAAGAGGCAAGTTCACGTCAATGACCCATGCCTCAGAGTCAATTATCGATCTTGACTGATTTTTATTTCTGACAGATTTGTTGCAGATTTTTCGTAGTCTTGTAGAGGAGTCTTGGCTTTTATCAAGAAGGTCAGAATCAGTCGTGTCGATATTGGAGACTAGATGGAGTCAGAGTTTTGATTTTTAGTCTCCAAGTGAGAGATTATTGGGTTGTGGAGCCCAAATGATCCAACGAGCTTCGTTCGTGAAGATTTTTCATACAATAAGTGAAGATAATGGATCGAGGGAAGAGATTGGATGTTGTAGAGCCGAAAGTCCCCAGGATCAATGTCACAATACTTGACAGAAGCTCCACGACACTGTCGTAGTGCGTGCGAGAAGGCGGAAGAGCAAGTTCTTAGCGACATGACGTTGTTGAGAGCATCATGGCACCAGCCTACAATGTCGCGGTGTTATCCTACTGTACCTATAGCATTGAGACATCGCTGTCCCAATTTCTGCAGTAAGTTTGCCTTAGTCATTTTGTTTTCTTATAAATATGTATCATTCTTTAGGATTATTTTGAGTGGAATTTTTAGAGAGAATAGACTCGGAAAGAATAGTGTTCTTTCATTGGTTTTGCTAACCAAGAACATAGAGTGATGTCATTGTATGGTGAGGTTATTGAGAGTGATTCCATTTGTAATGTCCCGTTATTTTTAATTTGATTTAAAGTATGTTATTTTCAAATTAAAATAGAGAATAATTGTGATGTGGTGTCAATTGAAGGGGAGAATAATTGAGGTTTGTTTTTGTTTTGAATAAGATAGATTTTATTGTTGGGATTTATGCCCTAAAGCCTAATAACTTGTATAATATTATTTATAAAATATATTTTTTATATGCATTATTTATTATCTATTTTATGAAAATCATAGGTTACTAATGTAATCTTGAATAGTATGTAGTTGACATACAAGACGATCATGTTCAAAAAATAACCTAAAGAGTCTATAGTATATAGATAAGATTGGGTGCCTTATCTTGGTGACACAATTATGGGGCCAACTTTATAATGGTTACAAATGATTTGATCCAAATCGTTCATGTGGAGACATGTGAGTGGGGGTATCATATACAATGAGTTTGTATAAGACTGTACCGCAAAACATTTTATCTCTCTTAATAAATCTGTTAAAAGAGAAGATTGATATTTCAAAGGATGATCATATGCGACTCAATCTCAATCCTGAGTGAATTATAAACTCTTGCCTGTAAAGGCACGTCTTTTGATTTACATGAGTGAGAATGCCTGTTGAAGCCTACTATATTGGAGATATGACCAAACAGGGAGCTGGTAACATAATCTCATAAGATGAAATTCACTCTTTTTCTTATAGGGTAAGTAGATGAGTAATTCTCTTAAGTGATGATTTCGAGACTTGAACAATAGGGCCACACCCTCTCATTGGCCCGAGAGGGACTTAGTTTATGGTTAGATCATAAACATATTGTTCATTAGAGGATCAGTGGTACCTAAGATTTAAGATGTAATTACAAGAGTAAAACAAACTTTTGACCCAACTGTAATTATGAACTACCCGTGAAGGATCGACTTGCATGTAGAGATTATATATCCATGAACATAACTTTTTTTAACAGTGCATAAGAGTGCAACTCCGGGTTTTTAGTAGAGTGACCTTGAGTTAATGAATGAAAATTAATTAATTAATGAGTTTAATTAATTAATTTTGTATCATTGGAGCTTAT
>JAOANK020000084.1:1389222-1403061 GCA_026257165.2 Telfairia occidentalis
TGAGGGTCCTACAATCTCACATCAATGAGTTATGCTTCCTTAACCCCTTCCTTGCAGATAAGGCTCTCCTAAAGTGTGGAAACATGAACCAAGCTCAAGATCTTTGCTCCCGAAAAGATTGGTATACGGTTGGTTCTTTCAACTTCAAATTTGAGCCTTGGAGCCCTGAGACAAACAGCAAGGAACTAGTGGTACCCTCATACGGCGGTTGGATCAAGATATAAAACCTTCCTTTGGATAAATGGGACCACACAACTTTGAAGTTTATCGGCGACGCGTGTGGGGGATATTGTGAAACTACTAGAAAGACCCTCATGAAGCTTCCATTAAAGTGAAAGAGAATACCTTTGGGTTCATCCCTGCCGAAATCGTGCTCCCACCTTCATCCACGTCACACTCAAAGATCCTCATTGACCCCTATTTCACAGCTGATACACTTGTTGGCTTTATCACCAGAGTTCATGGCATTATCCTGCCGACAACAAGCACTTATCATAAAAACATTGAGCCCATCACAAAGGACAAAGGAGTCCTCGAGCCTTACCTTGCAAAGCCGCTGCTATGGCCTGCATCAATGGCCTTACAGCCCAGGTTTGTACCACCTATGTTGATAGCTGTGAATCAGTCGGTCAAGGGAGAACCACCAACATCACCCTTTCCTTGTTACACCGCCTTACTCCCACCATTGACCCACAAAATCTTATCCTCTCTCCTCCTTCTATACCTGAGCCCATACCCAACTCGACCCCTTTTAACCCTTTACCCATCCCCAAAGCTGCTCAAGAACCTCAACCAATCCTCTTCTTACCCGAACCCGACCAACATCTATCCTCTCCTTACCCGAACCCGACCAACATCCATCCTCTCCCTGCCAAACAGCCCAGCTTTGTCTACCCTCAACCGACCCACCTACTTCTTTTCTACCTAACCAACCTGTATCGCTTATACCCAAACCAGAACTCCTCACATACCCACAAAATTTAGTCATTACCTTACCCAAAAAGAAGTCAACCTTTCTAGTTCCTAGGACTAAATTCTAAACCTCCCTATCCACTGCCCCTCTCTAATGGCGATGGTTGTGTCTCCCATCTATACCCCTCACCTATGCTCCTCCCTCTCTCGCTCCCTCTCCCTCTTCACCCTTTCCTCCCCCCAGCCTCTTCTCTGAATCACACCTTACTTCGAACCAAAATCCTTTGGAGTTTGATTATCAAACACAAGACATAGAGGATGACGAAAAGGATAGAAGTTTGGACCCATCATGTTACCTTCATTTACTAGGTCCTTGGCTGAAAACCCAAGACCTTTGCATTATGCCAATCCCAAACAGTATAAAAAAGCCAAAACCAACCAAAAATCAGAACAAAGGAATAAGAGAGCTAGCAAACCTTGCTTCCTCTATCAATTATGAAAATTCCTCCAGTTCTAGAGGTAGGGGGCTCTTCCAGAAATGATCATCCTATCTTCGAATGTTAGAGGTCTGGGCTCATGGGATAAGAGAGCCATCAACAAGAACACCATCATTAAACACAACCCCACCTTGGTTATTCTTCAAGAGACCAAGCTTCAATCGGTTGACAGGCTGCTCATCAAATCTCTTTGGAGCTCCAAGGCTATTGGTTGGACAACTTTGGATGCATTTGGTTCTTCCAGAGGAATTCTGATCATGTGGGATGATCCTACATTCACCGTGGAGGAGGTTACAAAAGGTGCATTTTCCCTCTCTATTTTGATTCCTTACTTGATGGTTTCAAATTCTAGTTGGCATCTACAGCCCCCCTAAGAATAGAGAGCGTTCTCATTTTTGGCAAGAGCTCAATCACTTGCACACTCTATGTGGCTTTCAATGGATTTTAAGGGGGGATTTCGATGTCTCTTGCTAGGCCCATGAAAAATATCGCCAAAGACTACCAACCAGCAGCACAAGGAAATTTAACTCCATTATTCAAAGGCTTCATTTGAAAGACACTAAAAGCTTCAAAATGGGCTCTACACATGGTCTAATTATAGAGAGAACCTTGTGCTGTCGCTCAGGGACTGATTTTTGTTGACTAAAGCTATCAAAGAGAAATTTGGCTCCCCTCATCTAAAGTGTATAGGTCGCCTCACATCAGACCAACTTCCTCATTCTCCTCTCTATGGGATCGATCAACTAGGGACCGACCTCATTCAGATTCGAAAACGTCTGGCTTTCCCACAAAGGCCTCATCCCATTGGTGGAATCTTGGCGGACTACCAACAAGGTAGTCGGTTGGCCTAGTCACAGCCTTACCAAACAATTAAAAGATTTGAGATACGCCAAGTTTGGAACCGAAACTCTTTCAGCAACATCAACACCCTCATAAACCAAATTCAAGCTGACATCTCCCTGATAGATGCGGTTGAAGAATCTAGTCAGCTTCTCCCCCATCACAAAGAACAAAGACTATCCCTAAAGCACCAATTTCAATCTTTGGTGGCCAAAGAGATGTTACAAAGACAGAAATGCAATGTGAAATGGATCCAACAAGGTGACATTAATTCCAGCTTCTTTCACCATATTGTGGCATATAGAAAAAGGAAAAACTTCATATCTGAGATTATGTCTACCTCGGGGGAGAGTCTTCTCATTGAGAAAGCCATTGTAAAGGAGTTCATTCTTTTCTTTGACAAGCTATACACCAAGAGCACTTGTCTACACAACTTCCATTTAATTCTACAATGGGAAAAATTCCAGCAAGCAAGAGGAACTCCTTAGAATCTCCTTTTACTGTTGAAGAAATTGAGAAGGCACTAGGTGCTCTCAGCACAAACAAATCACCTGGTCCGGATGGATACACTTTGGAATCCTACAAAAATGGTTGGAACATCCTTAAGCCTGGTATTTTGAGTGTGTTCCAAGAATTTTTCAAGAATGGCATCATCAACGCCAATGTGAACGAGACCTACTCTTGAATTAGTTAGAAGTTTAGATTATGTTGGCTTAGTTATAAGTTGTTATTGTTTGTTTAATAAATCTCATTTATTTTAGGGAAGTTAGAAGGTTGTCCCTAGATTTTATTTTCTCTTGTAACCTATAAATAGTGCCTCTATTTTTCATCTTTAATCATCAAATTGTTAAATGAACAATTTATTACTTTTCTCTCTACTCGTGTACGTCTCTCTGGTGTCTCCATCCTTAGTTTTTACGTCCATATGTCTCATTCCAAAGGTGGATGTTAAAACAATTGAGGATTATAGACCTATTAGCCTCACTACAAGCTTATACAAGATTATTGTTCGGGTTCTCTCTGAAAGGCTCAAGAAAATCCTTCCACACACCATTTCTAAATACCAATCAGCTTTTGTAGAAGGCCGTCAAATCCTTGATGCCTCTCTCATCGCTATTGAGCTCATTGACGAGAGAAAGGGGAGAAAACAACACGGGATCATCATCAAATTGGACATAGAGAAGGCATTCGATAAAGTCGATTGGGATCAGAGGTTGCATTTCTTCCCCAAGCTTCTCGATCATCAGCAATGGGAGATCTAGAGGGAAAATCCACCCCTCACGGGGCCTTAGGTAAGGGGATCCCTTCTCCCCTTTCCTCTTCACTATTGTGATCGACTGCTTAAGCCGCCTCCTCACCGATGCGGCAACAAATGGTGATATTTTGGGCTTTGAGATTGGCAAAGAAAGACTCAACATCAATCATCTTCTCTTTGAAGATGATACTATCCTTTTCTCCATCAATAACACTTGGGCTTTAGACAACCTATTCCACATCATCGACGATTTTGGGAAGTCTTCGGCCTCACTATCAACCATCACAAGTCTAACATTCTTGGGATTAACATTGATGACCAAGAGCTTGATGCCATTGCTGCCAAATTTGGATGTAAGAAGGGATCTTGGCCTAGTACCTATCTTGAGCTTCTTTTAAACGGTAACCCCAGATCTCAAAGCTTCCGAGCTCCCATTATTGACAAAATCGAGAGGAGATTCCAATCTTGGAATAATTCTTATATCTCCAAAGGTGGTTGGCTCACACTTATACATGCTACATTATCCAATCTTCATGTTTATTTCCTCTCCCTTTTTAAAATGCCCAAGAAAGTTAGCTCCAATATTGATCGTATTTTCATGTCTTTTCTTTGGTGTGGCAAGGGAGAGAGAATATGCTCCCACCTTGTTAGATGGGACAAGGTGATTCTCCCAAAAGCCCATGGTGGTCTCAGCATACCAAAGATCCTGGATAAAAATGCTGCTCTCTTAGCCAAATGGATTTGGAAATACCGGTTTGAAAAAGATGCCCTTTGGAGAAGAATCATTAACGGAAATTATGAGAAATCTATCTTGGACAACAAGCCTGGATCTTAGTCTCTACAATCTGCCCATGGTCCTTGGAAATCTATAATAAACTTCCAGCATCTCATCTTCGATAGGGTGACATCGAAGGTTAATAATGGGGCATCTATGACCTTTTGGGAGGACCCTTGGCTTCTGCCCTCCCCCCTTGGGGCTCATTTCCCCCTCCTATATGGCATCTCACTCTAGAAGATGGCTGCTGTTAAGGATATGTGGAATGCCAATAGTGAAAGCTGGGACCTCAATCTGAGAAGGAACCTTGAAGACAATGAAGTAGTGGAATGTGCTGATCTGATTCACTTGAACCAAGCGGAACCTTCTCCTCAAAGTCTCTTTATCTTGACCTCTCCAAAAAGGTGAATACCATTGACTCACACTTAGCCATGGCTATCTGGAAAGGATCATAACCGCACAAGGTGAAATTCTTCTTGTGGGAGCTTGCACACAAGGCTATAAAGTATAAACACTAGTGAGGTCCTACAAGGGAAGATGTCTTACCATTTGCTCTCCCCAAATTGTGCTGTCTTTGCAAACACAGTCTGGAGTCCCAAGAACACATCTTCCTCTCGTGCAGCTATTCTGGCAGCTTTTGGCCCTCAATCTTATCTACATTCAGGTGGTCAACGGCCCTCCCCATCGATGCTCACAACCTCTTGGCTTTTACGATTAAGGGACATCCATTCAAAGAGGATATTAAAACTCTTTGGCTGATATAATTCATTCATATTTCTGGGTAACTTGGAATGAAAGGATTAGAGAATCTTCACCAATAGAGCACGTCCCTTTCATCTTCTTTTTAATCACATTATTTTGTTGGCCTAAACTTGGTGTAAATGTGCTAATTACTTTCAATCTTATAACTTTGACTCTCATTTGGCCAATTAGAGAAATCTTTTGTAACTCCTTTGCTGCTTGGGGCTCTTCCCCCTTTCTTTTGTAAATTTCATTTATCAATGAAATTCTTTCTTACCCCCAAAAAAAAAAAAAAAATGACTCTCTGGCTTAAAAGTAGAGTTAAAAATGAATCTTTTCCAACAACATCAAGAAAATATTAGAGATTTATTTAATTTACCTTTAATAACTTCAGGTTTAACAGACAACTCCCATGGGTAACCCTTCTTTTTGTTAGCTGAATGATTAGCCTCTGCAACAATCCTTGCAACTACTGTTTGTCCAACCCTGAAGTTACTAAATGGAGTTTCTGAAGTTTCATCATGCTCATTACTTACCTGTGCACCGATCAAGATTGTAGAACATGATAACCAAATGGCATAAGATTGCACATACAGAGTTAGAAATATCTTTATATGGTCGGAAAATAAATTCACAAACTTACCTCGGTCACATGAACTCGTCCACGTAATCCAACTCCAAATTTCAATCTCATTTCAAGGGGCTGGATATCAGTGATCTGGAAACCATTGCATAAAATAAGAACTCTATTATATACAATTTCTATCGTTGAAACAAAAAACTTGATCTGGACACTCAAATTACTCATTGATAAGCATACAATGAGGTCCCAGAGGTTCAACCAAAAATAAAGCCAGTGTGAAAAACACATACCTCTGCATGAACAAGAGATCCCACTTCACATGAAGAGTTTTTTTTTGACCGTTTTGAACCAGGTGTAACTGTGCCCTCACTTGTTGACTTTAGAAGCAGAAGCAGCCTTCCAAATGTTGAAGGACATGGAAGAGCCATAACAGAGGCAACAACGCTGCATTGATTGCATGTTGTAAACCACTTGTAAAATTATACAGATACAAGTGTAATGGTAAAGACAGCACCATATTGCCTAGAGTAGTACAGACCTTGTCATGCAAATAACTAGTATTTTAACTAGCCCAGTATGAAGCCCCCCAATAACTAGGCCATGGTAAAACTAGGAGTGCCAGGGAAAAGAAACCATTGTCCCTCAGACTCCCGACCCTCTAATTGCTTGCTGAAGGAAATATGACAAAAAAAAAGTCTCCATGGTGCTTGTGCAAAGTTCCACGAAAGAATGTGTGTGTGTGCGTTTGTTGGGTTGGGTTGGGGGGGGGGGGGGAGGTGTAGATAAGTAAACTACGGTTTTCACCTTTGTCCGATTGTAAATTGCTTAGGAGGAAGCCTTTGGGTATTGTAATCATATGTTGATGCATAACCTATTGTGTAGCCACACTCTGGCAGTGAAAGAGCCTATAAGGAGGTAAAATAGAAGACAAGAGTGAAACAACATGCAAATATGAAATATCATTTCCTCCGGTTTTTTTTACAAAAAGAGAGAGAGAGAGAGAGAGAGAGGAAAAACAGGCTAAACAATAACATCAAAAACTTGCCAGATAGTTCTCCTTCACAGCTTCCACTACAGTGTGCACAGTCTGGTTCATCTCTATACCCTTCATTGCTTCTGCCATTCGTTTCTGTTACCAGAGAATGTGTAGACATCATAATGTCAAATCTAAGGGAAAGATATTATATCTTTTAAGAACGAGAAATACTAGTGACAACAAAAAAAAAATATTCAAAATTGGACAGCTAAAGAACAACAAACAAATAAACATTAAAATCAAAACAAGGCATGTCTGGCTTCAGATCTCTTGTCAGAAGCACTATAGGAAGGGGAAAATATATATGTAATTAGAACTGAATATTAGGCTTCACCTTCCTATTATTTGGCCTGCTAGAATTTTTTCCCTTGCATTTATCAATTAATTCAGGTTTCAAGGATAAATCAACAAGCCGTTCAGTTTTGGCGACATCAAGAACCGCAGCCTGAATGGTGGAACCAGTTTCCACTATGGACCCACTCACTGCACAGATTTTATAACAAGAATTACTAGCAGATGTCTATCAAAATCAGCGAGATAATAAAAATAATAGGACAGAACATACATCCATGGAGTGCAATAAAACCAAAAACATCATGATACTTCTCAAAGCTGATAATAACTCCAATATCCTTGACCTCTTGAACTTTTCCCTCAACCACACTACCGATTCCAAAATCTTCTGCCCAGTTTGATTCATCCGATGATTGAAGCTTTTCAATCTGTATAAAATCAGGTGAATTCAAAGCAGTCAAAAGTAAAGACAAATTCACTGATATGGATGGTACAAATAGAATATACATGGTTTGAAAGGCCTTGAAAGATCAACTGCATATAATTTGTTCACTATTTAAGACAAGTTAAAAAGAAAGCAAAAGCCTTAACAACAGTAATTGCACAGAGCCATCTAAAAGGACATCTAAATCAAAAGCAAGACCAGTCAAACATTAAACTCAAAGAGAATCTACAAGTACGTTACACAAACAACAAAACAAGGACATCATAGCATAGAGTAATTTCCATCGACATTTCTGTCTATAAATTGAATTGTTCAAAGAACACTATCGTTTTGAAGAAATATCATAGAAATATTGATGAAATGTCAAGAATATCAAGAATTATTAAAAACGTTGGAAAATATACGTGTATAACAAGCTCCACACCTTCTTAAAAGGTGTTGAACCTAGTATTAATAAATTGTAATTTTCATGACTTTTCTTGGAATATCTGTCGGAATCAACATTTCATTGATATTTCCATTGACAATATCATGAGAGTTCCAACTTTTCCATTGGTATAAACATTTTATTCCTATCACAATAGATAATAGTAATATGTCAACAACATAAAACATCATTGTCCCTCCCCCCCCCCAAAACACGTACCTTCTCTTCTGTTAAAAAATATTCCTGTATAAAGGAAGCATCGGTTGAAAAGCAAGTTGACTGCTTTAAAGAAAGTGTAATTCTACCTGTTTCACCACTAACCTGAAATATCAAAATGCAAATACATATCAAGTTATAACTAAAAATTTTTATATTCCACAACTGTGCATAATCTGCATAAAAACTAAGTCACTGACATCAACCACATTACTACGAACAGATTGTCCAATGTAAAATACTTCATGTAGATCAGATTTTTTATCTTCCATAGCCTGAAACATAACATAAGAATGTATAGATTAAAATTTGGAATTAATACAATTTAAATAATACTGAAAAAAGAATTTTCTCAGTCATTATCCAAATTTTTACCTTATTTCGTGGAGAAAAGCCAGTTAAACGTCCTAGAAACCGAACAAAACAACCTGTTTCTATGATGTTACAAATAAATCCCTGGTAAAGAAAACAGATTGATGGAATAGGTTAAAGTTCAGAGCAAGACAATAACATTGACACTACATTGATGTTTGACACAGGCTTGCCGCTTGCATGTATTAACCACTTACATGGATAATGGAATATTGATGTACTTGAGTCAGATCAGATGGAAGCTGATAAGCCAAATTGATTAGAGACTGTTTTGCAGAGAGGATTAAACTTTCGCTCTCAATATCTGAAAGTAGTGGGAAAAGAATTACAGACGCATCACTTCCAAATCATGATTGAATTTAAAGATAAAAAAAAGAAACCATTAAAAGAAAAGTTAAGTTCATTGTATTGAAAGCAGAAAGAAAACAAAAGAAATCCGTACAGTACAAAAAATATTTCAAAAAGTTTTAAAGTTATATTGAAAAAGTCATAAATAGAAGCCAGAACCATCCACATTTTCATAAAACAAATCAGAACCAACTTAATGCAACATTTCAAATTCTCCATTCACTTTACTGTTTGTTAGAAGCGTGTTATTTGTCAGATAAACAACGGCCTCAATTGGAATACTGGAATTTATATGCCATTGACTATTCCCTCTACCTATTCGAAAGATGGAGCCGACAATTTTGAACCGAGAACTAGGATTGATCCATTGTTTGTGTCAGTAGATCACCTAGAACTAAGATTGATCCGTTATCGATTCCCCCTACCAATAGGAAAGTTTGATCCAATTAATATTCCCTCTACCAATTAGGATAGCACTATGATAGGACTTAAAAAGAATCACTATAATTTTATAGCATATAAGAGAAGATTACAACCTAGTCAGACTTCTCTGAGACTTCCACTTTCAGATATTTGAAAGGTCTCAAACTTTCCATTCTAGTTCCAAAATAAATTCAGATCAGTTCCAAAATAATACAAAACACAAAGCATAATTTCCCATTAACTACTAGAAACTATCCGTAATTTCCTATAACTATCCAATTGTCAATAACTTCCCATAACTAACCAACTCGTGACTAATGACAAATATTGCCGTTTAATATCCTGAGCCCTTTTGTAATTCCCTTGGCTTTGGGTTCCCATACCCCTTTTGTAATTTCATGTATCAATGAAAGTATTTCTTATATATATATATATAAAAGACAATATCTCAAATATTTCCCTTATAACATTCTAAGACAAGATATTGGTTTGGTTTTTTAAAATAAGAAACTTTAAACTTGAATTTACAAAAGAATGTGAAATAATAAAACTACCTAGTACAAGGAGTTGATCAAATTGATATCCAGGCTTCAAAACAGACTTCATCGAAGCGGCAAGCGCTGCAAGTAAGCATCACTGATTAGAAAATTACACAAAACATAACATCCATAAAGAAAGAAAAAGCACACATTCATGCATGTAGAAGTAAAGGTATATACCCTGATGATCTGACAAATGTTCAGTGGATATCCTTCCCCTTGAGTAACCGGTTCCATTAATATATAATGTTACATGGGTCTGAGTTATATCATCAACAACACCCGAAACAATACAACCCAACTCAATCTTTTCATCTTCAGAAACCCTGTAATTGAGTTCTCCAATGATATTGACAAAGGTCAGAACTTTTGTTCCATGTAATAACAAATTCTGCAAATCTTCATTCTATTGAAGAAAATCATAAGCAAAACTAATTTTTGCTTTCACAGGATGAAAAACAGCTGGTGTCAATCTATTTTGTTTCTCCAAATTCCTTGTAGTTCCCCATTTACAAGAAGTCAGGAAATTTTTATCATCTTGATGGATATTTCACTTACCTACTTTCATTTTATGGTAAGAAACCAGAAACTTTACGGAAACCAGCGTTCCACTTACAGGATGTAAACAGTACATGATCACAAAAAATGAACAAAAGAATCACACTTGTTTGTTTTTTTACCTACTTGGCTACTTCTAAAATTTCAGAGGCATATTTATTATGGTGTATAACCTCTAGTTCCAGATGTAGAAATGAAATGACCACACCTATCTGGATATGAGGTAAATAGAATCAAACCTTGCAGGTGTCATTACAAAACTAAGGCTAATCCGCTTGGACGAAGGAGTAGAGCTTGTTATTCTACATTTGATGACTTGCCCAATGTGATATGTTGAACTTGGATCAGAACCAGGATCTATTCCAAGTTCAAATCTGAATAAAAATGAAAAAGTTTAGATATAGAGTAAAGAGCAAACAATACAAAACTTCCACATAAAGAAGCGGCAAAATAATTGTATGCATGGATTTGCAACACGATTATGTAAGGAAATCTAATAGCATTAGCAATTTTCATTCCTCGTTATAAATTCAAGCAAATGCATTCTAATAGAAGCTTCTGAAATTGGACCAAAATTTGATTAAATCTATTTGAAGTTCCATAGATATCAGTTGGGCAGCGGTGGAATGATTAGGTGGCTTGTTAACAATGTGGGATGAAAATAAAGTACACGTCAAAGAGGTTCTAAGAGGAGGCTATTTATTATCAATCTTGATTTCCTTATCTTCTAATAACAAAATTTGTTTATCAAATATATATGGCATATCAGATTACAAAAAAAAGAAAATTATGTGGAACGAGATTCATCCTTTGTACGAGGGGCGAATCCAAAAATTTATGTCGGGGGCACAAATTGAATATAGTTTTAGATGTATTAGTATTAGCGGCGAATCCATAAATTTATATTGGGGCACACATTGAATATAGTTTTAGATATATTAGTATTAGCGGCGAATCCATAAATTTATATTGGAGGCACAAATTGAATATAGTTTTAGATGTATTAGTATAAAACATTAAAATTATGTAATATTAAAGATCATTTGTATGTACAATTTTTTGAAATGTTAATTGAAAAATTGAGATATCGATAAAAATGTTAGAAATGAAGAATTAGGTAAAATATGGAAATAAAAATTTAGAGAGATAGAAATAATTCTTTGTAAAGAGAAAAGTTAGAGGGAAAAAAAAAAGGTTTAGATGAATAAGAGTTAAAAGTGAGATATATTAGATAGTGTATATTAATAAAAGATAGAAAAATTAGAAAGGTTGGAGAGAATAAGAGAAATTTTGGAGGACACAAAAGTTGAAAATAGAATATTTGTTAAACAAAAAAAGATTTGTTAGAAAGATAAAGAAAGTTATGGTGAGAGAAGATTTAAAGAGAAATTTAAAAAAAAAAAAAGATAGATATGTTTGTTAGCTAGAGTCTTAATAAATTAGAGAGAGAAAAATACAAAGAGAGAAATATGTTAAAGATAGAAATAAGTTCGAAAAAAATAAATTTTAGAGAGTGAAAAGTTTGAGAAAAATAAAAAAATTTTAAAGACGAAAAGGAAGAAATGTATTAGAAAAGAAAGAGAAATATAAATTAGAGAACGAAATTTAGAAAGAGAAAAACTAGAGAGAAATTTATTTGAGAGAAGTATGTCAAAAAGAAAAAAAAATTGTCACAATAAAATTAGAAATTTTAAAATGCAAAAAGAAAAAAAGAAAAAAAATTATATATATATTTTTTAACATTTTTATTTATAATTTAAAAAATAAATTTAAAAATAGAAAATAGTAATGCTTTATTTTTAAAATATACAACAAATAACATTTGTAGTGCAATTAATGGGATTTGAGCAATGGACCCAAAGTTTGGTAAAAGGGCATGTGACCAACATACCAGGAGCACATTCAACTTTTGGGCAAATATTATATAAAAATATTAGTAGTCTTCAATAAACTATAGTCTATAGGGTTAAACCAAAAAAAATCGAGGGGGGAACTGCCCCTGCTTTGTACACCTATTGTGACAAACCTTGGTGCTTAGGTGGCGACTTCAATGTTATTCTTTAGTCTCATGAAAGATCCTCAACGGGCAGAAGAACAAAAAGCATGAAAAAATTCATCTCAATCATTGAAGAATTAGATTGGATTGAAATTCCCTTGTCAATGGGAAATATTCTTGGTCGAGTATGGGTGAGAATTCCACTGAATCTCTTCTTGATCAATTCTTTGTTACAAAAGAAGTGGGACCTTTACTTTGATGATATTCTTTTAAAATGGAGACGGTTGTTTGAGAACACTTTCCAATTCTCGTAGAATCTGGTAGGCTTGAGTGGATCCCTGCACCTTTCTGATTCTTCAATTTGTGGCTCCAAAATTCAGAATGTGTAAAATTGATTGAAGACAAGCTGTCTAATGACATTACCTGTGGGTGGGCTGGTTATGTTATTTTGTCTAAGCTCCGAAATTTGAAGAATCATCTCAGATTATGGAACTTTAATCAAGAATAACTATAAAAGTAAGGGGAGGAGCTAAGGGATGATTTTCTGGCTATTGATGTTAAGAATGAAGATATTTCACTCAATTTTGACAAGATATTGCATTGGCTGAAGGAAGGTGACGAAAATTCTGGTTTTTTCATAAATATCTTGTTGCTAAGAAAAGGAAGTTGCTTATTTCAGAATTGTGTTCGGAGGAAGGTGATTTTCTTGTAAATAGAAATGATATTGAAACTGAAATCTTTGGCTTTTTCCATAAGTTATATCATCAAGATCAATCTCATTTTCATATTCCAAATGAGATCAATTGGAGACCCATATCCGCTTCTAATAAGGTATGGTTAAAAACACCCTCCGAAGAGAAACAAGTTTGTGTCGCCATTAAAGACCTAGGAAAAATAAGGCCTCGGGACAAGATGGTTTTACTTTTTTTTTTTTAAGAAACCAAGCTTTCATTGAAAATGTGAAAGAATAAAAGAGCATACAAAAAAAAGCCAGCCCAAAAAGGAACCCCAAACCTAACTAAGAAAGGGGATTCAATCTAAAACAATAATGTCTATTTGATAATTACAAAAGGAGGCGAAAAAATGTTGAGCTTCACTCCCTCTTAAACCTCACTAATAGACCTCTCAAAGCCTCTAAAAATCCTGTTACTTCTCTCACGCCAGATGACCCACAAAACCACACAAATACACGCCTACCAAAAAAAACTACCCTTATCCATAAAAGGGGATGAAGGATGGACTGGATAAGCAGAGGTCTGAAACCATTATATTTGCCCAAAGAAGTCCCGAAGCATCCCAACATAGATCCCAAATGGGGCGGGTCTATCAATAGAACTAGAGAATATAATCAAGATTCTCGAGGGTCGATTTACAAAGAGAATACCATTGAGGCCCCAACAGTAAGGAAAAACGTCTAATAATGCAATCCAAAGTATTAACTTTTCTGTGAAAAACCATTCACACAAAAAATCTAACTTTCTTGCAAATCTTAAGGTTCTAGAGAGAGGCGAAGACTAAGGCCTCTTAAAAAGGGAAGGGAGTGCAATGATAATTTGAAAAAAAAAAAAAGAGAGAGACAAAA